>JAJJWX010000257.1:0-158580 GCA_023529315.1 Papaver bracteatum
TTGTATGTCAAGTTTGGTTGTCATATTTTAGTGAACCAAAACTCATTTAAGAGTCGCTTGATTTAAATGTACTAGAGTCAACTTCGTATAGGTTAGTTTGAAAGTATTAGGGTGAGACATTACGCGAATTGCGAAGACTTGAAGAAGTGAAGAAGAACAGAGCTACAACCACAACATCATCCTTCCACTTCAGGTTAGTGATATTTGACTTGAATTGTTTCATTCCCTAACGTACCTTTCAAGTCGTGTATATTGAAAACATAAAACTGCGAAGCATGAACACTCTAGATAGACATAGTATTAAGGAATACAATATGAAGCATTAAACTTTGTATATAAGATATCGACATAATCGTATGAATGCTATTGTGATTATGTATGGGTATGAGGTGAGGATTTCATCATAGGGAACAGTATTTACATGTGTTCTAAGGAAGTAAGTTCATGATAGTGTTGTGAACCGAAAAGGAAATCTTCAGGCGTTATTGGGGATGTTCTTCATTGCATATCTTATGAACGACCAATATGTGTGATTAGTATAACCACTCATGACTTGTTTGTGTTCTTGGTAAAAATATTCACATGAGGCCTGACCTATGTATTGGTATGAATTTTATTAGTGAAACCAATCTTAAGTAATCACATGGGGTATGATCGGGTTTGTGAGTGTCCGAATAATTATTAGGAGAAGGGGAACCGATCCTAGTAAGAGGTGCAGTGCATCACAAGGGGAACCGATCCTTGTATGAGGTGCAGCAAGGTTTATGGAAGAAAGGGGAACCGATCCTATGAACATGTACAACACGTTTTTTGGAAAGGGGGACCGATCATATGGACATGTGCAGTGCATACAAGTTAGATACCAAATATATGTGGGGAACCGATCCTAATACCTAATCAGCCGAATTATGGTAAGCTAGTGTGACTATGCACAATACTCACATGAATGTAGAACCGAAACTTATTTTGGTAGAACCGTTAAACCTATGGTTTGTGATTGAGTGTTACTTGATCAATCACATAGTTCTTGAAAGTCATATGAACCAATTCTAAACTTGTTTGGAAGTGTGGTAAATCGGTTTCAAGTTAGTAAGTATGAAAAAGGACTTGCAAGAGTAAGATGTCGACACACTTTGAACACGGCGCGTTAATGCTTATTATATATTGTTCAAAGATATTCCTTAAAGGCTAAGAAGGAAGTAAATCCCAAGATCGAATTTAAATAAGTTAAGAATCTGATTAATTAGGGGTTTTTAATTATATATGGAAAATAAGAATTAGTAATGTGCATTTGCTAATTAAAGATTTTCCAAGGAGATTTCGATCGTATTTTTGGAAAGTGCGTTCACAAGAATTATGAAAACCGAATTTGGTGTAGTAATGAAAAATATCTTGAGAATATTTTAGGTTTTGGAAATTCCTTGGTGTCCAAACTTCCTTGTCTATAAATACTTTGAGTTTGCAATTCTAGCAAACTAATCTTGCGTAACAATAGACTTCCTCTTTTGTATTTGTTACTGGTGAAGCCACCTATCAGAGAGGAGAGTAATCTAATTAGGTGAAATCTCTTACAACCGCTCAATTTAAAGTCTTCTTTGGGATTGAGAATCTCTAGCGCAACCCGTTGGTGGGAAACTAGATATTGCGGTTTATCTTTAGTTTTCGTATTGATTTAATTGACTAACGGTGGTTGAAATTTGATTGCACCTAGTTTGTTTATGCTTGAGAATATTCTCTTCTGATATTAGATTCACTCAAACTAGTTCAAGGTTTCGACAGATATCTTTAGACTGTTGTTAGATTTAAAAACGATCTTGTGATAATCCATTGTTAACAGACTCCGCTCTGTGTGTGATTGATCACAAGAGATTCAAGTAGTTGTGTACAGGTGTTTATTGAAGATCTAAGAAGATTTGAAGACGAAGAATAGATAGAAGATTTTTGACTTGGTGTTTATAATCTTTGGTGTGCACAATACTTGTTTGGGAAAAAGAGGATTCAATTAATAATCGGTTTATCCTTGTGGTAGTTGGATTGATTAATTGAGGAAGATCGACATCAATACATTTCCTTGGGATTAAAGGTATTGATTGGCTTAATCTTAATGATTACCTTCGGGTGATTGAACATAAGATAGATCTTGGAACCTGGCAAAGGAGTTTATGTTAAGATAAACAAGGAAACCTTTGCGCAACTCATATCACTTGGTTGAAGAGAGTGGATACCAAACAAATTTGTTGTTCCTTTACTATTTGGAATACGAACCAAAGGAATTGGTCTAAGTACGTGACTTATTTACAGGTTGGAGGCGTGGGAATATAGATGGAACTAGGTGAACTATAGGTTTAGTTGCTTGGTGTCAACTATACAAAGTCGGTATTATTTTGTATGACGGCTTAATCCTGAGAGTGTTCAGTTTTGGACTAGGTCCCGGGGTTTTTCTGCATTTGCGGTTTCCTCGTTAACAAAATCTTGTTGTGTCATTTACTTTATATTTCCACATTATAATTGTTTTATTATAATTAAAGTAAATTACACAAACGTTAATTCCTATTTACTTGATACGTGAATACTATTGTGTTTGGTTAAGTCCAAACCTTTGTATAAAGTAAACACACTTTGTTGTTATGTTGTCTCGATCTCGTATCCATAAACGATCACACAAAGTGTGAACCGATTTGTTGTATTGTCTCGACTCTGTCCATAGAAAATCACTTTCGGGGAAAGGACTTATAGGAAGGAAAAGTAATAGCTTGAGGTATATTTGGGTACCCTCGCCCTTCAATTGGTATCATAGCAGGCAAACATGAAAAGATCTAACAGTCTGTGTTTGGTGCGATCCATCCTATAAGAATTGAATCCATGTCTGATTCAGTTAACGTTAAGCAAGAGTATGACTACTCAAAGGTTGAAGATGCTACTACTTCATTGACTCATGATCCAGGAGTTACGAAAACATTTGTGTCTTATCTGGTGAAAAATAAGATGTTGATAAAGAGTTGGTAAAACTCCTAAAGCCTATAAAATCTCTATCTTCTAAATTGATGATTTTAAAGACAGAGTCAAATCTTCTTAAACAGGAGATCAGAAATAAAGACAGTCAACTGGATAGTCTGGCTGAAGAGAATATGAATCTCACTGTCAAATTAGAAGCTCTTGTTAATTCTCTTGATAAAGAGACAAGTCCAATGACTCTGACAAATGATGTTGTTGTATTAGTCATATCTGAAACAGGTCAAGATGATGGTAGTTTACCGAACTACATCAAGTCAAAAGAGGATGAGAAACAATCTTCTATATCTACTAATGATCAAATGAAATCTTGTCCAAAGGAAACTTTGAACCAATTCCATGATAATGATCTTAAGGAATACACTTTTCAGTCACTTGACAGGAAACTTATACTTCTTCAACATACGGCGGTACAAATTTTGAAGGGAGTTTCTTGTCTTAAAAAACTGAAAGATCATTCCTCAGTAGAAAGACAGATTGTACCACAACTCAATAAGATCAACTCAAAATCATAGGAAAGAGTTGACAATATCTTCTGGAAGAAGATTCCTCCTCATCCATATCTAAACAAGTTTTGTTTTGATGAAGAACGATTCCAGAAGAAAGGGAAAGAGAGAATCTATGCCAAAAGAAACAATAAGGAAGTTCCAATAATTGTTTCAGATAAACACACTGATGTGAATCATAAGGAAGTCCTTAGAATGAGAAAATCTTATGAAAATCTCATTGAAAGAATTAAGAGAGATATATCAATCTCTGAGAATTATCACATCGGTACAATTTCTCCACATGATCATATCTCTAGAGTTATAAAAGATCATTGTCTTGGGAGAAAATATATTGGGCAGAACTTCCCTAAAAGAAACATGAACTATGGTTCTGATATTCAATTTAAGCTTGAAAAAGCTTATTCCAATACAACTTAGTTGTATCAAAATTGTGCATTCTCATCCTCATATGTGCTCGTATTTATTGACGGGAATGACACAATAAATCTGGAGCACATGTAATTTGTGTAATTGATTATCAGAAAAGGTTGTAGACTTTTATGGATAGTTGTAAATCCAAGAAATTGTTCATGTTTATCATGATTTTCTAGATAAGTTTTATTTGGAATTTTTGAATAAAACTAAGAAGTTCGGACAAAAGGAAACAAAATATATTCTTTAATATTTTCGGGTTCTACAGATATTTTTCGGTCTGAAAGTTGTCTAATTTTAAAGGGAAGCCATTTCTTCCAGTTTATTGATATCCTGATCAGTCATCTTATATAACCAAGCATGCCTCCAATAACTCGCAGTATCTCAAAGACTAATAAGGATGAGGCTCAAATGGTTAAAGATTGTCAAGGAATCAATACTGAGAAGAAGAAAAGAAGCAGATCAAAAATCATGTCTGATTATGATTCTGAGAGTTCGGTTGGATCACAAGATGAGTCATGTCTGTTGGCCGACAACAAACAAGATCTAACCAAAGTCAAGTGGATTTGTTCAAAAAGTATGAATCAATACATCCAAAGTTTTGAAAAACTGGAAACTGATCTAGTTATGACAGTCTGACATCAGGATTGGTTAAAAGAACAAATCGAAGGAATAAAAAAAGCTCTTTCCGAACTCAAGGTTCTTGTTGAAGAGCTAGAGAAACAGGAAGTGGTTGCATACAAGTCTCTTGAGAAATACTGTAACAGTTTGAACACTGAGAAAACATCGGTGAACAACAAGAGCTCCACTAAAGATTAAGTTATATGCTGTAATACTTAATCTAGAAAAATAGACATCAATTTTTGATTTCTTTCATTGATTGTATAAGTCTATTGAATAAAAACTATTATGAATAAAGTTATTTGATTTATAATTTTTCTTGTGATAGTTTTTGATTTACATAGCCGATACTTTAATGCTTTATTTTATTTGCTATGTATGTTTATGGGATGTTTGATTTCGGTTTTATTACCTTGATATTCGATATCATATTATGTTGTGAACCCTTATGGTTTGGGTGACTTTTTGATTTAGCAGGATTAAGTTCTAGCCCATGTTGGTAGGCTTTATCAAAGGATCATGAGGGGTTCCTGTAGAAACAATATGTGAAAAAGTCACAATATGTTGAATCAGTTTTGGTTTAGCATAAAAGAATATGTGTTTCGACGGTTTTCAAATTTTGCTTGCAATTGTTAAAACTGATTTTCAACCTTTTTCTGGTAAAGGTTGGTTGTTGTTATTCTTTTGTTTTTTGCATAAGGATGACAACATAATGGTATTTCGATATTAATTCTCCCGGAAGAAGAAAAACGATGGGATCATATTTGGAGAAGTTGGATGTGAAATTGAGGTAACAATCTTGTTAGTTAATTGTTTTCCTGTTTTAAGAAAAGCCTATTTTTATTTTTATTTGATATATATATATATTGCTTTTTCTTAAAATAAATTGTCAGTAAAATTGATGTGTTTATTCCATTATGTATGTGTGGATGTTTGTGTGATTCAATTATTTCCGGTTAAGTAAAACTTTTGTTATCTTACTTTGTTATGTGATATCAATAGTTTAGGCTTACAAAATTTGGTGCAATTGCGGTGCTTTAATGTCTATGTTAATTCAATTGCTTCCAGTTAAGTAAAACAATTGTTATTTTTCTTTATTGTGTAGTATCAATTGTTTAGGCTTACAAAATTTCGGTGCAATAGTGAAACTTTGATAATTTGTTATTTCAATTGCTTTCCGGTTGAGGTGAATAATTATGCAAGTTGATTTATTGGTTTGTATAAATTATTTATGGCTTAACGAATGAATATGTTGATGGGATGAGTTGTTTAGTCCAATTCGATTCCGGATAAGATAAACTAAGTTAATTCTGATCTTAGTTAGACTTGTCAAAGTGGAGGTTTCGGTTATTCAAGTCTAGCCGAAAGACTAAGCAAGGAAATTCTAGTTAACTAACCTAGTATTTGGCTTGTTTAAAATCAAAAGGTCTAAGTTATATGGATAATTAGAACCTGATGAGAAAAATGGAGTTTATCTTTGTTTTGGTCTTATCGAATGAAGCGGTTGTATTCATACAATCGGTTTAGCAAAGGAACTAAGTTGCTTAGTTGATTTTTGGTTTGCTAAACTAGTTGGGAAAATTTCTTCGGGCAATTATTTCCATGATAACATATCAAAACGTGATTACTTTGTAGTTTGGGTTTTTATATTGGTTATAAAAAATGGTATGTGGAACCCTCGTGCTTGACTCAACATGTTGCAAGTCTATTTTGAGATTTGTAGATCCTTTTCGTGTTTTCCTTTATTTGTTCACTTCTTTGTCATTTTTGTGATAAAAAGGGGGAGAAATATATGGAGTAAACAAGTGATGTTGGTATCAATTTATGGTTGATTGGTGTCAGTAGGGAAGAGGACAATGGTGCTTGAACGTTTATCTAATGAATGAGGAAAAGCATAGACTAAGGGGGAGTAACATATCATATGATTGGGATAACAAATATGTGCAGATTGAAAATCTACCTATCTTACCTTTAGGGGGGGGGGGGGGGTATGAGCTTTGTTATTATAATGTCAACAACGACATTTTAAGGATTGAATAAATGCAGGTTTTGTGCTGTTGGATCCGGGAATCAAGTGTATGTGTAATGAATTCTTGTAATTTGTTTATCCATATGATTGTAAGGGTTTTGTCACTAAAATTGACAAAGGGGGAGATTGTAAGAGCATTGCTCGGTTGAACCCACCAAGCGTTGGTATGTCAAGTTTGGTTGTCATATTTTAGTGAACCAAAACTCATTTAAGAGTCGCTTGATTTAAATGTACTAGAGTCAACTTCGTATAGGTTAGGTTGAAAGTATTAGGGTGAGACATTACAAGTATTGTGAAGACTTGAAGAAGTGAATAATAATAGAGCTACAACCACAACATCATCCTTCCATTTGAGGTTAGTGATATTTGACTTGAACTGTTTCGTTCCCTAACGTATCTTTCAAGTCGTGCATATTTAAAACATAAAATTGCGAAGCATGAACACTTTAGATAGACATATTATTAAGGAATACAATATGAAGTTTCTTGCTTAACCTTTAAACTTTGTATATAAGACATCGACATAATCGTATGAATGCTATTGTGATTATGTATGGGTATGAGGTGAGGATTTCATCCTAGGGAACAATGTTTACATGTGTTCTAAGGAAGTAAGTTCATGATATGTCTTGTGAACCGAAAAGGAAATCGCCAGGCGTTATTGGGGATGTTCTTCATTGCATATCTTATGAACGACCAATATGTGTGATTAGTATAACCGCTCATGACTTGTTTGTGTTCTTGGTAAAATTATTCACATGAGGCCTGACTTATGTATTGGTATGACTTTTATTAGTGAAACCGATCTTAAGTAATCACCTGGGGTATGATCGGGTTTGTGAGTGTCTGACTAATTATTAGGATAAGGGGAACCGATCCTAGTAAGAGGTGCAGTGCATCACAAGGGGAACCGATCCTATGAACATGTGCAACACGTTTTTGGGAAGGGGTAACCGATCCTATGGACATGTGCAGTGCATACAAGTTAGATACCAAATATATGTGGGGAACCGATCCTATGGACATGTGCAGTGCATACAAGTTAGATACCAAATATATGTGGGGAACCGATCCTAGTACCTAGTCAGCCGAATTATGGTAAACTAGTGTGACTATGCACAATACTCACATGGAAGTAGAACCGAAACTTGTTTTGGTAGAACCGTTAAACCCATGGTTTGTGATTGAGTGTTACATGATTAATCACATAGTTATTGAAAGTCAGATGAACCAATTCTAAACTTGTTTGGAAGTGTGGTAAATCGGTTTCAGGTGAGTAAGTATGAAAAAGGACTTGCAAGAGTAAGATGTCGACACACTTTGAACACGGTGCATTAATGCTTATTCTATATTGTTCAAAGATATTCCTTAAAGGCTAAGAAGGAAGTAAATCCCAAGATCGAATTTAAATAAGTTAAGAATCTTTTTAATTAAGGGTTTTTAATTATATATGGAAAATAAGAATTAGTAATGTGCATTTGCTAATTAAAGATTTTCCAAGGAGATTTCGATCGTATTTTTGGACAGTGCATTCACAGGAATTATGAAAACCGATTTTGGTGTAGTAATGAAAAATATCTTGAGAATATTTTCGGTTTTGGAAATTCCTTGGTGTCCAAATTTCCTTGTCTATAAATACTTTGAGTTTGCATTTCTAGCAAACTAATCTTGCGTAACAATAGACTTCTTCTTTTGTCTTTGTTACTAGTGAAGCTGCCTATCGGAGAGGAAAGTAATCTAATTAGGTGAAATCTCTTACGGACGCTCAATTTAAAGTCTTCTTTGGGATTGAGAAGCTCTAGCGCGACCCGTTAGTGTGAAACTAGATATTGCGGTTTATCTTTAGTTTTCGTATTGATTTGATTGACTAACGATGGTTGAACTTTGATTGCACCTAGTTTGTTTATGCTTGAGAATATTCTCTTCTGATATAAGATTCACTCAAACTAGTTCAAGGTTTCGACAGGGATCTTTAGACTGTTGTTAGATCTAAAGACGATCTTGTGATAATCTATTGTTAACAGACTCCGTTCTGTGTGTGATTGATCACAAGAGATTCAAGTAGTTGTGTGCAGGTGTTTATTGAAGATTTGAAGATGAATAAGAGATATAAAATTTCATACTTGGTGTTTATAATCTTTGGTGTGCACAATACTTGTTTGGGAAAAAGCGGATTCAATTAATAATCTGTTTATCCTTGTGGTAGATTGGATTGATTAATTGAGGAAGATCGACATCAATACATTTCCTTGGGATTAAAGGTATTGATTGGCTTAATCTTAATGATTACCTTCGGGTGATTGAACATAAGATAGATCTTGGAACCTGGCAAAGGAGTTTATGTTAAGATAAACAAGGAAACCTTTGCGCAACTCATATCACTTGGTTGAAGATAGATGATACCAAACAGATTTGTTGTTCCTTTACTGTTTGGAATACGAACCAAAGGAATTGGTCCAAGTACATGACTTGTTTACAGGTTGGAGGCGTGGGAATACAGACGGAACTAGGCGAACTATAGGTTTAGTTGCTTGGTCTCAAATATACGAAGTTGGTATTATTTTGTATAGCGGCTTAATCCTGAGAGTATTCAATTCTGGACTAGGTCCCGGGGTTTTTCTGCATTTGCGGTTTCCTCGTTAACAAAATATTACTGTGTCATTTACTTTATATTTTTGCATTATAATTATTTTATTATAATTAAAGTAAATTTCATAAACGTTAATTCTTATTTACTTGATACGTGAATCCTAGTATGTTTGGTTAAGTTCGAACCTTTGTATCAAGTAAAAAAGCTTTGTTGTTGTATTGTCTCGATCTCGTATCCATAGACGACCACACAAAGTGTGAACCGATTTGTTGTATTGCCTCGACTCTGTCCATATACAAACACTTTCGGGGAAATGACTTGTAGGAAGGAAAAGTAATAGCTTGAGGTATATTTGGGTACCCTCGCATTTTCATTGTTTTTTCCATTGGTTTTTAAATTTCTCATGCATATACTTCTTTATTTGTTCATAAAGCTGGTACACAAATTACAGTACTTTTGGTGTATGTTGATGATATTCTCTTGACTGGTACTTCTGAGTTTTTCTACAATTTTGTGATCTCTGACATAAAACAACACTTTCCTATTAAGGATATGAGAGATGTACATTATGTTCTTGGTCTGTAGGTGAAGATAAATCACACTGATATGTTCCTTTCACAAACCAAGTACATCCTTGATCTTCTTCAAAAAACCAATATGCTTAGTGATAAACCTTGTTCTACACCTGTCATTGTTGATGTCAAAATGAGTAAACATGATGGCACTCTTCTTGCTGATCCTAGTGAATATATGTATTTAGTTAGTGCACTCCAATATATCACTTGGACAAGACATGGGATAACTTATTCTTCCAATCAAGTGTGTCAATATATGTCTGCACCAACTGACACTCATCTTACAGCTGCAAAAAAAATACTCAGATACTTAAGATTTACTCTTAACTATGGGATAGTTCTGCAAAAGGGTCTTGTTGCTTTAAATGCATTTTCAGATCTTGATTGGGTAGGTAACCCAGATAACAGCCGCATCACAAGTGGATTTTGCATTTTCTTTAATTGGGACAAATCCCATTACATGGAGTTCTAAAAAGCAAGCCATTGTTTCCAGAACCTCCACTGAAGCAGAGTATAGGTTATTAGCACAAACATCTCCTGAAGTGGTATGGGTTTGTCAACTACTTCAAGATCTTCACATTTTTCTTCCTTTCACTCCTACAATTGGTGGGGATAATATTAGTTTTATTTCTCTAGCCACTAACTGTCAACCATAGTCGTATGAAACATGTTGTTGTTGACTTCCATTTCATCAGGGAATTGGTGAATTCCAAGCCTATCAAGCTATATTATATATATATATCAACCAGTTCCCAAGTTGCGGATATTCTATTAACAGTTATTGTAAACTCCAAACTCAGCAGAAATTCACAGACATGAACTTCCGCCAGTATGCGTACGGGCCCAACCTGTCTCCTTCACCAATACCGCATGTACACATATGCACGCACTTGGTTTCTGGTACATGAACTTATACACTAATGTGCGAACACACTATATATGCTTATATCCATAGGTGGTTACGTAATCTCAACTCTATATTTCAATCATTGAAACATTCTTATAATCTAGAGTTGAGATTATATATATATATAATCTCAACTCTAGATTTACTCTTAACTATGGGATAGTTCTGCAAAAGGGTCTTGTTGCTTTAAATGCATTTTCAGATCTTGATTGGGTAGGTAACCCAGATAACAGCCGCATCACAAGTGGATTTTGCATTTTCTTTAATTGGGACAAATCCCATTACATGGAGTTCTAAAAAGCAAGCCATTGTTTCCAGAACCTCCACTGAAGCAGAGTATAGGTTATTAGCACAAACATCTCCTGAAGTGGTATGGGTTTGTCAACTACTTCAAGATCTTCACATTTTTCTTCCTTTCACTCCTACAATTGGTGGGGATAATATTAGTTTTATTTCTCTAGCCACTAACTGTCAACCATAGTCGTATGAAACATGTTGTTGTTGACTTCCATTTCATCAGGGAATTGGTGAATTCCAAGCCTATCAAGCTATATTATATATATATATATATCAACCAGTTCCCAAGTTGCGGATATTCTATTAACAGTTATTGTAAACTCCAAACTCAGCAGAAATTCACAGACATGAACTTCCGCCAGTATGCGTACGGGCCCAACCTGTCTCCTTCACCAATACCGCATGTACACATATGCACGCACTTGGTTTCTGGTACATGAACTTATACACTAATGTGCGAACACACTATATATGCTTATATCCATAGGTGGTTACGTAATCTCAACTCTATATTTCAATCATTGAAACATTCTTCTATAATGTTAATAATCGTTAGACATAAAAAATCAACTATCTTCATCAAAGCCATTTTCGAGATTGAAACGTCATCATGACTTTCATCACGGATAAGGATAAAAGTGATTAAAGTGAAAGCTTACCGACACATATTTTGAGAAAAAGATAGGTGAGTAAACTCAGATCGAAATAGAAAATGTGTATGTATGAAAACTATCATACTTATATGACTGTTGTCTCAAGAGTAGGAGATATATAGACTTATGAGTGATTAATAAGTTCAAGTCTCCACATACCTTTTTAGTCGGATGAAGTTCCACCGGTTCCTTGAGTAGTTCTTCGTCTTCAAAAGATAATCGACATGGAGTCTGGAGCTCAACTATACTTAACTATCCGAGACCGAGACTTAGTCGTAAGTAAACTATAAATCAAGACGTATAGTTTTGATCACTAATATTGACAAACATGCTTGAGATAGCAACACATGCGAGTTAGACCGAGCAATGCTCTAACAAGATACAAGGATGAAATTACCTAGAGCTAGGTAGAAAAGTGAGATGTAATCCCACCATGAATATTGAGAGATGAGTTGTAAATACCATCTGAATGTTTGAGCCTCGCATTCCTTACCTTCCCTCGGTTGTTTCTTATCCCAGAGGAATAAGACATAAACCTTTTTGAGTATCCATCAGAAGGGTTTTTCTGAGGATTGAATCTATGACCTCTAAAGATTGGTTCCAGAGGGTCAGAATTGAGAGAATTCCATCACCTAGACTTAGATCTACCAGACTTATTCTCAATGGCACTGGGAATATGTACATTTGTAGCACAAAAATTAACACCATTAAGTGGGACACGATTCCTGTAGAGATTTCTAGAAGGGTGACTTTTAAAACCTTGTGCATGAGAATTCTAGTTTTCTGCAAGAATGAAATCCATTATAGATGTCGTCAGACAATTCTCATTATTTATTTCTAACAAAACAATGTGAATCATAATGATTTCTTTTCCCTCAGAAAGAATAGGTTCGTGGAAGAGAGACATTGTAAGGAACACGTTTTAAACTCATACCTAATTAGAAGATCGAAAGTAATGTAAACATTTCTTAGCAGATACTTCCTTTGGAGTAATTTTCTTCATGTATTGTAATCCCACATGATAATTAAAGACTGGCTCAAAATAATGTGTACTCATTAAAACAGAGTTTTCATTTTCCAAGGATTTGCACTGTTCCTGGGCTAGAAGAAGTGATGCAACCAGTTTCTCCTTTTCAACATGAAAGTTGTTCAGATCAGATAAATAAGTCTCGATCAAATGTTTTTCTGTAATTGAATCTTATTTAACAATAACTTTAAGAACATTAATCTTTTCACGCTATAGGGTAGTTTCTTGAACAAGGTCTTTGATATTGTTAGAGAAGGACTCAACGATATTATAGAGTTCCCGTTCTCGATCAAGAGACGCCCCAAGTTCATCAATGAGCTGAGCATGTTTTTCTTCAAGAGACTTTATTTTAAAATCTTGAATATTAATAATCTCAGTAGATTTTTTTTAATGTTCTGGTGAGTTACATTTCATCTTCTGACATAATGTCAATTGTCTCATCAGAGGGAATGTTATCAGAATCTGATAGCAAAAAATTTCTACCTCGGGATTCAGAAGAATCATCTAAGGAGTTATCCTTTGAGGTAATCCAAAAACATTTGGCATAATCAAAATTTGGAAGACATTTTTATGTGCATAAAACTGAGACAATCTTCTATCCACAGAAATCAGATTGCTACAAACACATACTTATGAGGTCTTAAATGTGTTTACCCGCTCTGATACCAATTGAAAAAGCGGGGGGCTAACAACCACACCCAATATTTCTATTAGCAATCTGTATGGACAAACACCGATATACTTCTAAGAGAATCAACTAGACTCAATCTTAATAAAGTATATCAAAGAGTTATATCTCTCGTTCTTGGTTCAATTCTTTACTCAAGCAAATAGAAATCTGCGAGTCTAATTGAATATAAGAGAAATCACTTGAATGGTACCAAAGACCATTATTCAAGGATCAATCAATTTCAATCAACAACCAAAGGTCGGATTTCCAATTGATTGATTCAAACGCACAACCTGTGATATTTAAATTATATAACAAAATATAATGCGGAAAAGAAATAACACAGACACCAGAAGTTTTGTTAACAAGGAAACCGCAAATGCATAAAAACCCCGGGACCTAGTCCAGATTGAACACACACTATATTAATCCGCTACAGAAACTAGCATACTACAAACTAACTTTGGTCTGGACTGTAGTTGAACCCCAATCAATATCACACTGATCCAAGGTATAGTTGCGCTCCATACGTCTCTGATCCCAGCAGGATACTACGCACTTGATTCCCTTAGCTGATCTCACCCACAACTAAGAGTTGCTACGACCCAAAGTCAAAGACTTTAATAAAAAAATCTGTATCACACAGAAAAGTCTACGGTAATAGATAAACATGTCTCCCATATAAATACCTATGAGTTTTGTTTCCTGTTTTGATAAATCAAGGAACCAAATGATAAACCAGACTTATATTCCCGAAGAACAACTTAGTATTATCAATCACCTCATAATAATCTTAATCGACGCAGCAAAAGAAGATATTATGGAATCACAAGCGATGAGACAAATATGTATGTGATTACTTTTATATCTTGCTTATCAGAGATATCAATCTCAATACAATTGTTACGATTGTACTCAACACGATAGAATCATCAAGATCAGATCACACAACTACAAGAAAGTAGTATCGGTCTGGCTTCACAATCCCAATGAAGTATTCAAATCGTTAACCTATAGGGTCTCGGTAGAAACCTACGGTTAAAGGAGAATCGACTCTATCTAATACAACTAGTATCATATAGGAGGTATGGGGATTAGGTTTCCCAGTTGCTAGAGTTCTTCCTTATATTTCAAATCAGGGTTTGCAATCAATGTTATCTTAGTAACAAAGCATTCAATATTCACCGTTAGATGAAAACCTGATTAGATTCAAGCTAATATCTTTCAACCATTAGATCGAAAACTTATCTTGTTACATACAAATAAAATGCATGTTTTAGGTTTGTATAACCGTACCCAAACATGTACATTTGTTGGTTCAACAATATTTAACTAAATGGTTAGCCATATGAGCACTTTCATATTAAACATATTCTTCTTCACCATAACTAGATCAAATGACTCAAATGAACTAGCTAGAGAGTTGTTCAATTGCTTAGATCTTATAGAAGTATACAAGACACAATCGAAGCAAAAATGATTTGATTCACTAGAATCGTTTCATGAACTTTATAGCCACGGTTTGCAAACTTGCATTCCTTAGTTAATATAAGTATAAGTTCACGAAAAATAGTTTTTAGATATAACCAACCTAAGTACGCAGACTTGGTACACGGACTTAAGTATCCGAAATAAGTTTGTAACAAGTTTACAAACTCCAGCAGAAATTCTCGGGAAGAGAACCTCCGACAGTACGCGCACTGGGTTCGCGGATACTTTGGTTCAATAAATAAGGACTTATACATGTATGTGTTTACACACAATGCTTATATCCAACAATGGTTATATAATCTAAACTCTCATTTCAATCATTGAAACATTCTTAGAGGACGTTATATAGTTGTTATTCACAAACCATTTTTCGTCAAAGCCATTTTCAAGTGATTGAATATAACATGATTTTCGACACTAGGTAAAGATGAACTTGGTCAAAGTAAAAGCTTACCAACACATATTTCGAGAAATAGATAGGTGAGATAAACTCGGCTCGAAATAGTAAATGTGTATAATCAAAGTTTATATAGAAAAACGACTTTTGTCTCAAGATAGGAGATAGAGTAGACTTTTGAGTGATAGATAAGTTCAAGTCTCCATATTACTTTTAGTTGATGAAGTTCCACCAGTTCCTTGAGTAGCTCTTCGTCTTGTATGATGATCGCCATGGAGTTCTTGAGCTCAACTACACTTTTTATCCTAGTCCGAGACTTAGGTATAGTAGACTAGAAATCAAGACTTATAGTTTTGATCACTAACATTGACAAACATGCTTGAGATAACAATGCATGCGAGTTCGACCGAGCAGTGCTCTAACAACAACCACACCCAATATTTCGTTAGGCAATCTGTATGGAATAACTCCAATATAATTCCGAGAGAATCAACTAGACAGTCAGACTTAATCAAGGAAAATTTATCTAAGAGTTATATCTCTGTTTATTAATGTAATCAGAAAATCAAACAAATAAAAATCTGTGAGCCTGATTATTATGAGAAACAACTTGAATGGTACCAAAGACCAATATTCAATTGTCAATCAACAACCAAAGTTTGGATTTACAAATTGATTGAACTACGCACAACCTGTGATATTTCAATTATATAAACAAATATAATGCGGAAAAGAAATAACACAGATACCAGAAGTTTTGTTAACCAGGAAACCGCAAATGCAGAAAAAACCCGGGACCTAGTCCAGATTTGAACACCATACTGTATTAAGACACTATAGACTCTAGCCTACTATAAGTTAACTTCGGACTGGAATGTAGTTGAGCCCTAACCAATCTCACACTAATTAAGGCACAGTTGCATTCCTTACATCTCTGAGTCCCAACAGGGCTCTACGCACTTAATTCCCTTAGCTGATCTCACCCACAACTAAGAGTTGCTACGACCCAAAGTCGAAGACTTGATAAACAAATCTGTCTCCCACAGAAAAGTCAATTCTAATAGATAAATCCCACATAAGTACCTATGAATTTTTTGTTCCGTCTTTTGATAAATCAAGGTGAACATGAACCAATTCATAATCCGGTCTTACATTCCCGAAGAACAACCTAAAAATATTAATCCGGTCTCACAATTGATAATCCGGTCTCACAATAAATTAAATATATGGTAGTATAACAAGTTATTGTGGAATCACAAAGAATGAGACAATTGTGATTACTTTTTATATCTTACCTATCGGATATAAATGTCGATCAAATCTTAGATAAAACAGTACCCAATACGATAGAACAAGTAACATCAGAACATGCAACTACAGAGAAAATAGTTGGGTCTGGCTTCAGAATTCTAATAAATTCATTAAGTCGTTAACCTATAATGGTTTTAGGAAAAACCTAGGTTAAAGGAGAATCGACTCTAGTCGCAACTAGTATCACACAAGAGGTGTGGGGATTAGGTTTCCCAGTTGCTAGAGTTCTCCCTTATATAGTCTTCAAATCAGGGTTTGATAACCTTTTTAACAAAGAAATCAATATTCACCATTGGATGAAACCTGATTTAGGATTCAAGCTAAGTTTGCTTAAAACCAAAGAAATATCTCTCCACCGTTAGATGGTCTTAGCTTATTACACACAAATGAAATATACCTTCATTTATATATGGTTAACCGTACCTAAACGTGTATATTGAGTTGGCTCAATAACAGTTAACCGAAGTTAGACACATGAACACTTTTGTGTTAACCATGTTCATCTTAAAACTTGTAGATCAAATGATACTCAAGTGAATCTAATTGTTTTACTCATAGACTTGTTCAATTGTTTATATTCTCATAGAAGTATACAAGACACAATTGAAACAAAATCGGATTGATCCAAAAGAATCAGTTCATGAACATTTTAGCCACACTTTGCAAAGATTGCATTCCTTAATTTATAAATGTGTTTTTTCATGAGTATGAAAACATACTTAGATGATTTTAGAACTTAACCATGTAAGTTTGCAAACGGGTACGCAAACTGGACTTTTACAATTAAAACCGTTCCCATACGGGTATGGATACTTGGTTCTCGGACCTGAATCATTTTTACAACAGTTTGCATACTGGTATGCATACTGTGTTAATCCAGACAATGATTAATTGTTCTAAACTCCCATTTCAATCATTGAAACATTCTTAGAAGAAGACAATAGCTGTCTCACACAAACTATTAGCTTATAAGAAATTTTCAAGTGATTGAATGATCAGTACGAAACATTCCGAGTCTACATCAAATGACTGTCTCACACAAATGATGTAAGATGTTACCCGGCGATTTTCACATGATCATCTTTTGACTTTCGTCAAGAATAATGATGAACGTGGTTAAAAAAATAGCTTTCCAACACATATTTCGAGAAAGAGATAAGCGAGTTAAATTCAGCTCGAAATATCAAATGTGTATAATGTAAAGTATATATAGCTATACGACTTAGTCTCAATAGGAGATATAATAGAATAAACTTCTAAGTGATAGATGAGTTCAAGTCTCCACATACCTTTTGTTGATGACGTTCCACAAGATCCCCTTAGTAGGTCTTCGTCTTCAATTGATGAACGTCGTGAAGTCTAAAGCTCAACTAAACATTTAATCCTAATCCGAGAATAGCTATAAGTAGAGTAGAAATCAAGACTTATAGTTTTGACAACTAAACTTGACAAACAAGCTTGAGATAGAAACACTTGAGAGTTCGAACGAGCATTGCTTTAACAATACCTACTTCAGAGGTTAAGTTAACTATATGTGAACTAGACTGGAATCTAAAACTTCGATAATACTACTTCTGTTTCTGAATAAAGTGATAACCTTTTTTTTTCCGAAAGAAGTACTAGCACCTCGTTTGGTTGGAAGAATTGGATTCCTAGGAATTAAATTATGAGGTAATCCAATTCCTGAAATTGAATTCAAATCCATAAAATTAGCATTTGGTTGAATTAATCCAATTACTTTTGTTTTTACTCTGGAATCCAATTACATTGCATTACTAGACCAATATAATGGAAATCTATTATTTTGAAGGGAATTGGATTCCAAAGAATCAAAATTCTCAATTACATGGAGTTGATTTGGGCTGTTTGGTTCAAGGAATTGGTCACATTCTCCCGGAATTGGATTATCAAGAATCCAATTCCTTGAACCAAACATGTTGTAACGATAAAGATATTATGAAGAATCCTATAAATGAAGGATATTTTTTTAATCCATATTTTTTTTATTTGTTTCTGAATAAAGTGATAGCCTTTTTTCCCCCGAAAGGAAATACTAAGGCCTATTCCTATGCGTATGTCAAACATCTGATTTTGCCTTATATGCACCCACTATGGGTATGCCAAAGTGCCAAACATATATGCATATACGTCAAATATAACATATGGACATATACGACAGACTTTCCAGGGAGCGATAGAACGTCCATCGCTAGATGGTCAAATTATCGCTCGTTGGTCATCCCAACGCTAGTCAATATATCGCTCACTGGTCTAATCATCGCTCATCAGTTCTCATCCAACGACTATAATTTTTTCGCTCTATAAATACCCAATTTCAATCTCATTTCAACTCACACTAGAATTTATAAACCTCTCAATAATTTCTCAATCTTATTCAAATCTAAAACAATCACACCTTCTCTACAATTCTTAATTTCTTGTAATATGGATTCACAATCTCAAAGTCAAGGCAAAGGTAAAAAAAAACCATAGTCCATGGTGCAAAATACAACCTCACAAAAGATGAATGCATTTGTCATAATTATGTTTATTTTTACCCAAGATTGTATCGATGGTGCACAAAAACATGATAACACCATGTGAGAAAACATATTTCATAAATATGAAGCACAAGCCATGAACATCAATTGTCGTGATGCAAAAGGGTTGGCAGAATGCTTCATTACAATCAACAGGTAAGTAGCCGCTTATGTTGGATTGATAATGCAAGCCAAGAGAGTCCTGAAAAGTGGTCTTGTGGATGGTGATGTTGAAAGACAAGTTCGTACAGATTGGCAGCAAAAATATGGCAAACAGTTCGATTTTGAAAGTTGTTATCATATTTTGAAGGTGTTGAAGAAATATAATCCAGAATTGTTAGTAGCTAATCAACAATTACCTGAAAGGTCACCATACAATTTTTCTCCCTCGACTCCAAATTCTTCACAATTTTTACCAGGTCATCAAATTCTTCACCAGATACCCCAAGAAACCCAAATGTGAACTTAGTTCTCAATAATGATGATGGTAAGAGAAAACTTCCAGGGAGGAACAATGCAAGACTAGCTAGAAAATTAGCTCGAGAAGGAGGAAGTTCTAATGGATTTAACATGGCGAGTTTATGGAATATCAAAAGACCGTCAAGAAGCAAATATCAGTTGATATGAAATTTCAAAACAGGGAGAGTAAGAAAAGTCTCATTTCTTAAGAAAATTTGGGTTTGACTATGACAAGCATAACCTTATTCAAGATGACACTTCAACTATGAGCCCACAACAAAAACATTTGTGGCAAATCGAATTTGACATTATTCAAGCATAGATTGAAAAACAAGTTGGATTTACTAACAACCAACCTGGTGGTGATGATAATGAGGATGAGTTTGATTATGAGTTCCATGTAGTAGAACCTCTAGATGATTGATGTATTAATATGAAATATTGCATTTTAATTTGATATGTTGGTATTGCATTCTACTTAATATTAGGTTGAAATGAAAAGTTGATTAATTTGAAATGTTGTTGCAGTCTACTTAAATAAGTTTCCCTCATTAACTTCAAAATAAAATACATAACTTAATAATTAAACTAAAGTACATAACTTAATAATTACGCCCACCCGCTCTTCCATGCTCTGCCCAAAGATTCACTCTCGGATCATCATTAAAATGTCATACAAATTCTGGTTCTGAATGTAATTTGAGCATAATTTCTTGCAGGCACACCTATTTGTGGTTTAATCTCAAGCTTTGGACCTTCATCTTCATAGTTAGTCCACTTCTTATCGTGACAGGTTTCCTGAATTACCATGTTATGAAGAATTATGCATGTGAGCATAGTCTTGTGCATTTCACGAGGACTCAACCCACGATATGGCCCACAAATGATAGCGAACTTCATCCTAAAATTTCAAAGGCGCACATCCTTCCTCACGGCCATTTGGAGATTGTTAAAATGCCGGTATGAATTTTCCAATGCACCGGCAGGGGGATGACGGTAAAATTGAACCAAGGTTGGCCATTTTGGGTAGATACCATCCGCAAGATAATACCAATAAGTGTAATGATGGATGTTGATCATGAAATGGATTTGGGAAAATTTCATACTTCAAATCTTCAAACATAGGCGACTTTTGCAACACATTAATATCATTTTATGAACCCGGAAGACCAAAAAAAGCGTGTCGTATCCAACAATCATAAGAAGCAACAACTTCAAGGATAACAATTGGTTTCGGATAATGACCCTTATATTGACCGACCAAATAAATAGGGCATCCTTGCCATACCCAATGTATACAATCAAGACTACCTGGTATTCTTGGGAATCCCCTTTCCTCATTCTCCCTCAATATTTGTCTAACATCTTCCTCGGTTGGTTTTCGTAAATATGTTGGGCCAAAATGATTAATCATTACTTCACAAAACAATGAAAGGTAAGTGGATGAAGTTGCTTTACCCATACGAAGGTACTCATTGCTCTCATCAGCTAGTTTTCCATAACCTAAATCTGTAAAGCCGAAGTAACTTTTTGTTCAGGACTATGACCTCTAATATTCAATGCATCAGACTGATAATTAAATTGAGGTTTTGCTCGACAAAGCTCTTCAATAATCTTTTTTACCTTATGCCAAGGCATGTAGAATTGACATTGGAAATCTTCATCAGAGTACACACAATTGGGAAGAAAATAATCATGCATCATGGTTAATAAAGCATTTAGGCTAATGTCTTCATCACAATTACATATTCATTCCGTCTTTGAATATTCAGGTATATTAATAAATCATTTAGGCTAATGTCTATCCATGTATGTTGTATTGCATATGAAAATGCCGGGGTCTAACAACCACACCTAATAATTCGTTTGGCAATTTGAGAGGACTTACTCCAATACACTTTCTAGAGAATTAACTAGACAGTCAGACTTAATCTAGAGAAAAGTATATACAAGAGTTTATATCTCTATCTATCAATTCAATCTGCAATTAGCAAATAGGAATTTGCGAGCCCGATTGCATATAAGAGAAGCAACTTAAACGGTTCCAAAGACCAATGTTCAAGGATCAATCAATTTCAATCAACAACCAAAGGTTGGATATTCTAATTGATTGATCTTAACGCACAACCTGTGATATTTCAATTATATAACAAAATATAATGCGAAAAACAATAACACAGACACACCAAAATTTTGTTAACGAGGAAAACCGCAAATGCAGAAAAACCCCGGGGCCTAATCCAGCTTTGAATACCACACTGTATTAAGCTACGTACACTAGCCTACTACCAATGAACTTCAGACTAGACTGTAGTTGAACCCTAATCATCTCACTCTGATTCAAGGTACAGTTGCTTTCTTTACGTCTCTGATCCCAGTATGATACTACTCACTTGATTCCCTTAGCTGATCTCACCCACAACCAAGATTTGCTACGACCCAAAGACGAAGACTTGATAAACAAATTTGTCTCACACAGAAAAGTCTATTGGAATAGATAAATCTATTTCCCACAGATATACCTATGAGTTTTGTTCCGTCTTTTGATAAATCAAGGTGAACATGAACCAATTGATAAACCGGTCTTCTATTCCCGAAGAACAAGCTAGTATTATCAATCACCTCACAATAATCTTAATCGATTAATGAAACAAGATATTGTGGAATCACAAACGATGAAACGAAGGTGTTTGTGATTACTTTTTTATCTTGCCTATCAGAGATATAAATATCAAGACAATCTTACGATTGCACTCACATAAGATAGAAATAGCAAGATCAAATCATGCAACTACAGAGAAAATAGTCGGGTCTGGCTTCACAATCCCAATGAAGTCTTTAAGTCGTTAACCTACGAGGTCTCGTGAGAAACCTAAGGTTAAAGGATAATCGACTCTATTTATGCAACTAGTAACTCACAGAAGTGTGGGGATTAGGTTTCCCAGTTGCTAGAGTTCACCTTTATATAGTTTTCAAATCAGGGTTTGCAATCTAAGTTACCTTGGTAACAATGCATTCAATATTCACTATTAGATGAAAATCCGATTCAACCAAGATAATATCTTTCAACCGTTAGATCGAACTTAGCTTGTTACACACAAATGAAATGTACCCTCATTTAGGTTTATGTAATCGTACCTAAACGTGTACACCATGTTGGCTCAACAATAGTTAACCGAGGTTAGCCATATGAACACTCTCATATCAACCTTATTCATCTTAACCATAACTAGTTCAAATGACTCAAATGAAACTAGTTAAATATTTGTTCAATTGCTATATTCTCATAGACGTATACAAGAACACAATTGAAGCAAAATCAGTTTGATTCACTCGAATCAATTCATGAATATTATAGCCACGGTTTGAAAAGATTGCATTCCTTATTTTATAAATGTTTAAGTTCATGAACACAACCGATTTTTAGAGCAAACGGGTACGCATACTTGAAATACCCGAACCAAGATTGGGTTTCGCCAGTACGCAAACGGGTACGCGTACTTCCAATCCCAGAAGAAATATTCGGACATGAACCTTACGCCAGTACGCGAATGGGTGCGCATACTTAGGTTCCCGGATTTCTCATGCCAACATGTACGCGTACGGGTACGCATACTATGGTTCCCGGACATGGATTACATATGTGCAAGAGTACACAACATGTCATATCCAATAATTGGTTAAGTATTCAATACTCTTATTTCAATCAGTGAAACTTTCTTAGAGGATGACAATAGCTGTTTTCATACACTATTAGCATCAAAGCAATTTTCAAGTTATTTAAATAATCATAACGAAACATTCCAAGTCTACACCAAATGATTGTATCACACAAACCATGTAAGATGTTACTCGGAAATTTTCACATGATCATCTTGATAAGCACGTAAGTGCTACATTTTATACCCATATTTATATTAGCTATATGACTCAATATTTTGACTAATGATACTATTTTAGTGTTTTTGTAGAAAATACATGCAATTCAGATTATGCGGAACATAAACAACTAAAGCATGAACTAAATGCCGTTTGCGACCAAAATGACAAAGTGTAGCTGGCCTCATATTTTTATATATCATCAGCATAAAAGTCATTTCACGGCGAAAGAGGAAAATGAAACACAAAATAATTGTATTGTCTTTGTTTATTCCAGCACGAGTTATCAAAATTAAAGCTAAGTGGAACGTGGTGCTGTAATACAAGGAGATGAAGGGTTAAGTGTGATACGTATCCAGCTATCTACCACATATTATTTCTTTACAAGAATAAGGAATCATTTCTTTCAAGCAGTTGCATTCTTGACTACTGTATAGATCAAATTTTTGGGGGTTTGATTAGTGAACTGGTGGTGCTGGTTCTTCTCTTCGATTTGTTGTGGTAGCTTCTATTGATCTATGTGAATCTTGGAAGAATTTTGAGTTGGGCTACTGCCGGAGAAGGTCAGGAAATAAAGGTTATCGTCGTTAATTCATGGCTGTGTTGTTGGAGTAGATCTAGGTCGTGATGTGGACTGAGTACGGGTGTTTGCTGATTTGATTATGCTGCGAAGAAGATATTTGTTGTAAACTGAAGTTGAGAGCTCACTTTAATGGGAATGGTGGCATCGATGGGATGCTGGTTAAAATGGGTTGTTCTGCAGTCGGAGTTGAACTGAAATACACGAAAGATCTGGAGTTGTTTGGCTCGGATCATGGATTCCAGGGATTTTGGATAAAATCAACTGGTGAGCTTTGCAAACGATTGCAGGAGCTGGTTTGTTGTAGTACGAACTGATATGTGATGATGGGAATGAATGGAAAGAGATTTTGCTACCGGTTAACAACAAGGTGCTTCTGTTGGATTCATGTGCAGTAGAAAAGATAGAGAGAGGTGATGTTGGTTAGCCTTCAGGGAATGAAGATACTGCACAGTGCACACCTATTGTTTGAGTCATTATCCGAGATTTAGAAGAGCAACAGAAGGTAATACATGGGAAGTGGTTGGAGTTAGAATCGAGTGAAAATGAAGCTAGTGATGTCGCCGGATGGCTTGGCAGTAAACGAGTAACATAGCGAGAAGTGGATTTGCTGGTGACGGTGGCCTGAGTTTATCAAGAACCGGTGTAGATGCATGGTGTACTGCCATGGTCATGATTACGAACAAGAGAAATTAATATCAGCTTGAGTGTGCAATTTCTGAACTCGGACTCAATGGGTGTTGTTGATTGTTTCGTGTGACATGAATTGAAGAGAGCAGCGAGCATTGTATTGGATAACTAAAGCAACGAACTGTTACAACAAGATAAAGAAGGGTTTGTATGTTAGCCGGTGATTGAGGAGAAGAAAGGACACCAGTTTGTTGTGGTTTTGAGATCGAGTGGCTGGAATTCCATCGTCAGTACAAGCCAAGTGGTGATTGTGATGATGTTAATCGAGTTGTGAAGTGGTGATGAGTAAGTTCAGGGCACTTGGTTGAACTGATTGTTATTGGTGGAGTTGTTAGAGGGTCAGGTCAATCGGAGCTGTGACCTGAATCTGATTTTCTGCAAGGAAAGGGAAGAAGATGGGTCTGCATCGATTGTATGGACGAACGGGAAGAGTTTGATGTAGGCATTAGCCGGACTTTGGAATGGCCTGGATGTTGAAATTGGTTCGGGTCTTGTTCATTGGACTGGGCTTGAGCAGTTCGCTAGGTTTCTAACGCATTCTTTGGAAGGCACTTTTAAGAGTCGAAGAGACAGAGAAGAAGAAGAGGCGAGAGAGGCGGCACACAGCCGTAAACAGGGATTAGGGTTTGAACTTTGAAGATTATTTCTCCCATTTTCATTTTTGGCTAGTTAGTTTTGATTTGATTTGAATATGTTTATGGCTTTTGAGAAAGCCATATCTGGCTAGAGCCTTGTTAGGGTTTTGATAGAAGCCAATTTGATTATAAACTCTACAATGATATTTTTAATAATGATTTGATTGATTAGTAATTTCTCTTCATATAGCTTGGTGTTTAATCGTTTATGTGATTTTCTTGATTATTTATGCTTTTCAATTGATATTTCATGCTTGGGTTAAGTCCTTTGACGTGATATGCTTTAGGATTGATAGGTAATGCTTTAGAATCACTAATTATGAAACGAAGGAAATTACAGCGGAGAAACTATATTTTAGAATTTAACATACCATCTTCCGAGACATGAGATTGATTTCGATATTTGTCCTGAGTAATAAATAAAAATTAGTAGAGTTATATATGATTGAATTGGTGGAAATCGAAAACCCTAATAACCCATTCTCATTTCGTTTATTATTAGAATAATTATTATTTCATTTTGTTTGAATCCCTGAAAGCTCTTTACAACATCATTTTTTTGGTCAGAAATTAGAGATATTAGTTAGTAGTAGTATTTTCACACTCCCCGTGGGAACGACCTGTACTTGCCATTGTCTACTAGCTAGACACTGTGCACTTACAGTATTTTTTTATTGTAGGTTTCCAAACCTACCACATCTTTTGACTTGCGTCAAGAATATAAGATGAACTTGGTCAAAGCGAAAGCTTGCCAACACATATTCCGAGAAATATGTAAGCGAGTTAAACTCAGCTCGAAATCTCAAATGTTTATAATAGAAACCATATCGTAACACGACTTATGTCTCAATATAGGAGATATAGTAGAAATAGACATTCCAAGTGATAGATGGGTTTCAGTCTCCACATACCTTTTGTTGATGAAGTTGCACAAGCTCTCCTTAGTAGTTATTTGTCTTCAAATGATGAACGTCGTGAAGTCTAAGGCTCAACTACGCAATCTATGTCCTAGTTCGAGACATCGATAAGTAGACTAGAAATCAAGACTTATAGTTTTGATTACTAACATTGGCAAACATGATTGAGATAACAACGCATGCGAGTTCGACCGAGCAGTGCTCTAACAACATACTTGTACTTGTTACAAAAAACTGAGAGTTTAGGTGCCCGTATTTCTCAAATTTTGTCTTGTTTCCAAAGTCTGCACTTATCCTATATCTCTGCTCCCTTGTTGTTGCATACTTTCCTATCAACAATAGTAGAGTAGGTTCAAAGTTGCTTCTAAACGATATGGTGTGTCCACTCCATTCTGCTGCCCATCAGAATGTCGTTTCAGCCCCCTTCATCTCTAGTTGTTCCCAGGTAGTGTTATCTACTTTAAGTCCTCTGGATTCTGTGTTAGTACCTGTATAATCACATAGAGTTAGTCCAATTCTTGTTTTTGCTGTTGAGTTTATCATGGACAGAACTATGTTCATTTTCAGAGTCATATTTGTTGTGTGTTCCTTTGTTTGCAGTGTGATTATTTTCATATTTTCCTCATCCATGCGATTGTAGTATAAAGAGTGCATTATGTTGTAGTCTTTTTTGTTTACAATCATGTAGTTATTGATGTACTTTGCTATGTTGTCTGCCGTGTTTGCGCTGTTTTGTCTTTCCTTCCTAAAAGTAATATTGCACCTTGCTTTCCATATATACCAAATGATAACACAACAAAAGACTTGCCAATTCACTCCATATCTGTCTCTATCCTGATGTTCAAAACATTCATTAAGCCACTCATGGAAAGTTGTGGCTCCATTTGTAACAAATTGTTTATCTAAATAGAAATGCATCCAAACCTGTGATGCAAAGTTACAGTCAAGAAAGAGGTGAGTTAAGGTCTTTTGACCCTCATTACAAAGATTACAGGTTGTGTTAATGGGTAGAATAGCTGCCATCCTCATATTTGTTGGTAAAATGACATGAGCAGCTTTCCAGGGGAAATGCTTTACAGAAGGACTGGTGTCCATTCCCCAAATATTTTTCCAGTTTGTGTTTGCGTTACCACTGGTGTTGATTGTCTTATACAAAGACTTTACAGTGAAGTTTCCCTTTTCGTTTAGAGACCAGTGAGGAGTATCTTCTTCATCAGTTCCCTTAATGGTTATTTTCCTTATTTTATCTATCTATAGTTTGGTCATCAAAACATTTTTTGAGTTTTTCCAATTCCCATGAATTTTGTGGAGTGATCAAGTGCAAAATCTTTGTCAAAGCCTCAGTGTGAGTTTCAGGTCTATTCAAAGGAGGAGATGTGTATGGGATCCATAAGTCTTCCCAAATATCCACATATTTTCCATTTCCTATTTCCCCAAAACAATATTTCTCAATTTGGTTTATGCTAGTTAGCAATCCTTTCCAAATCCAGCAATCTGTCATCTCAGGTGCAATGTTTATGTGTAAGACATCACAATCAGGGTAGTATTTAGATTTTATAATGGTGGCACAAGACAGTCAGGTTGCTCTTTTAACCTCCTTCCCATCTTAGCTATCATAGCATGGCTAAGTTAAAGTTCTTCATATCTTTTATCCCTAACCCACCTTTTTCAAGATTCTTGCAGATTGATTTCCTGTTTTTGAGATTAGTTACTTTTTTTTCCTTCTTTATTTAAACCTTTTTCATTCCCCCCCCAATAATCCCTTTGTATTTTAGTTATTTTGTTGCAGTTTTTTACCGGTATCTTGAAACAGTTCATTTGATACACGTAAAGAGAAGTAGTTACATTTTTTTATCATTACAGTTTTTCTCGTGTTGTTGTGATGAGAACCTTTCCAAGTAAGCATTCTATCAGCCATTTCCATTAAAGGTTCAAAACATGCAATTTTTGACCTATTAGTGAAGAATGGAGATTATAGGGATCACATATAGCTGGATTAGGGATAGCAGTAACTCCAAGAATCTGTTTCACTCTTTGTATAATACTAGAACTTCACCCGTGCCATAACGGCACAGTCTCCATATTAAGTAAAAAATATTATGTCAATTTAAACCCTTGTCATTCTTTTGTTGGCTCTATATAAAGTGACAATTTTTTCCCCATGTGTTTTAATTGTTATGTTTTCTTTCAAAGAATTGCTAGGTTGACCGAAATATTTGTCTCGAAAAAATCACCGGATGAAACATGTGGTGGGATCAACTGAAAACATTTACTATCCCTATCATCGCTGGGTTTTTTTTGGGTTATTTTTCGGAAAAAAATTATGATCAGTTTGTACAATTGTTTCTTTTGTATTAATAACCATCTTATTTTCAAATTAAAAAAATCGATCAACCACAACTTCCATAATAATGTTACATGTGTCCTAACGACATAGACCAACACATTGAGCACATGCACTACCATCACCAGAACCACCCATCACCACTACCTTTTCCACCACACCAGCATTATCGTCACGGGCTCCATGCACCACCACTCAGAAAGACCACCCCAATCATCTGTAATGATTTTTTTTTTTTTTTTGAAGCATATCTGTAATGATTATTAATAAATTTATTATATTTATTTAATAAAAATATATTATATTTATTTAATAAAAATATATTATTAAGACATTTATAATGAGAGATTAGTAAAATATTTAGGGTTCTTTAACGTTTGGTACCCAGCAAATGTCCAATACCTAGCTTTGGTACCCAATATTTGAAATATTAAGGGTTGGTACCTAAACCTGACGTTGACCGTGAAAGTCAACGTTTGACTAATTTATTTTCTATTTTCTTTTTTATAACTTATTGTTATTATTAATTATTAATATTTTCCATATTTGCCCTTGAATCTGAACCGATTCATATTATCTTATTTCGTTTTTCAATCTGAACCCTATGCACGATCTTCATATCAGCTAAATTGGAGAGATCAGGATTAACAGGTTTGTTTGCAGACTTGAGTTTCAACATAAATTTTTGGAGAGATCGGGTCTTGCCGTCTTGGTGAATTGATTTACCTCCTTGATGTTCTTATAATTTACTGCTAATCCGTCTATAGCAGAAACAACAAAAGAAGTTGAGATTTTGATTTTTGATTTTTTCTTTAAGCATGCTGAGATTTGTGATGTGTTGGGGTTAAATCAATCTCGGCATCAAATTTTTGTTTATACTATTAAAAAGATATTGAGTCGGCATCACACAAGCCCTTCTTCTAAATTAATGCCCCAACCAATATCGTTTCTCATCACAAGCCCTTCTTCTAATTCAGGTTCAACAGCTGCTCGTGCTGAGAAATTAGAAGAAGAAATTTGTCTTCTTGAGCAGCAACTCAGATTAGAAGTTTTATCTCGTCATTATGATCACGAATACCATACCATACCAAAATAAATAAATAAATTATGATCACGAATAGATTAATCGGTAATTTTCGAGAATGTCTTCTGCATTTTCTTCTTCATCTTCTTCAGGCGTTACAACACCTCGATTACCACAACAAGGTTCATGGGACTGTATGTTACCAGGTCCACAAAGTCGTAACAATGGCGGATCTGCAGATTGTAGTTCAAGTGGTCTTCTCGCGTATGGTCCTGGTAGTAGTATCACTATCGTTGATACTAAATCAATGCAACTTATTACAGTTTTACCAATGTCACCACCATCTACTAATCCATTAATCCTAGATCCATTTGTTTTCTCAATTTGTTGGACTGCACAACCTTTATGTCGTGATCTATTAACTCATGAGCCTAACAATTCTCATCTGATTTTAGCTGTTGGTGATCGACAAGGGGGGATTGCATTGTGGGATTCCGATTTCATCAAATTTTTTTCAATAAGACGAATTCCTTAAGGATGCTGAATCTGCTATTTCCGTCCTTGAATTAAGGTCATAGAAAGAGGAACGGAAGGATTGGATCAAGTTGTGGTTGGTAAGGTGTGAAGAGTTTCCTATTGTTATTAAACTTTTACTCGAAGGTTGCTCTGCGAATCGGGAGATTTTGAGTTGACTCCGTAGAAAACTTTTACCAAATTTTCAATCGTATTCCATGATTTTCTATTTGTTTTTCTTATGATTATTAAATCTTAGTCTCTTTTAAATCTTTTTTAGCATGATTATATCACTAATTTTGATCTTTTATGAGAAGTAATTTGTTTTCGTCTTACAGTGGTTTATTCAATAAATACTTTTATCGATTTTCAAAGAGTTTAATGGATTTACAAAGTATTGTGTTATTGGTTGTATACTTTTAAAATCTCTTTCAAAGTTTATGTTACTCGTTGTAGATTGTCAAAAGGTCTTTTAAAGTTTGTGTTACTCGTTGTAAATTTGAAAATTCAAAGACTTTGCATACTTATCTATTTTCAAGACTTTAAGTGACTTTTGGGTATATATTTGCCTTGATAAAAGTCTTGCAAAATATGTAAGATTTTGGAAGACTTCCAATTTTTTTATAAAAATGTTTTTTACTCTATCTTATTTTTTTTCATGAATACACAATCTATAAAACTCTGTTATAGATGAGTATAAATTATATGATATGATTAAACATTTTTTTTAATTTTAATTATTATGTACAAATATACAATAATAATAATTTTAATTTATTGTTACACTTTATTGTATTTCTTTGAATCAAAGAAATAAGTTATATGTATAAAATAATAATAATTTAGTTGAAGTTACTATAATAAATAAGCTACAATAAATTTATGTCTATCATGCATATTTCCATATAAAATTTGTTTATACAACTGTTCAAGACTCTACAAATGTCTGCAAGACATTAGACAACTCTGCATAACTCCTCAAAAGTTTGCTCAATTCTGTATAATTCTCGCAAAGTTATTAATTTTCATGACTCTTTTTAAATCTCTACAAATCTACGAATGTATTTATTGAGTAAACCCCCGTTAGTCTGATTTCTTTTCTATTCCACAAAACCTTGACTTTTTTGTTCTCACAATTTCTTCTTCTACTTATTATCCCTAATGGCTTTCTGGTTCACTTGCAGGGTCTCAGTTATTATCATGGAAGGCATCCGTTTTTGGACTTTGACATGTTTGTCTCTTCTAGCAACAATCGTATTCAGTGCATCTCCGAGAGCAGTTTTGCAACCCATCAAACTAAAGGTGGTTTCTATCAGTATGATCCAGTATTTTTGTTTTGATCGTGTTTATGATCACAATGATGTTTGTGCATCAAGTTTCCATGAATTCAACAAGCCGATTCAGTGGTACCAGCAAGAAGATTTGAATTTTCAAAATTCAAAGTTTCCCCCTATAACTCAACGTAAAAGCCGGATTTACAGCTTCGATTTGACTACTTATCAGTTGACCTCCATCCCATTTACTTCTCTCTTTATCTTTCCAGCTAAAAAGAATATATTCTGGCCTAATTTTCCTCAGCATAGTTATATCAATATAACTAAATTTAGTTATAAAATATATGGTTTTCACCAATATATTGCGAAGGAAACACAGTTTTTTCTTATCATCTTCACCAAAGCTAAAGTTAGAATCATCGAGATGATGTCATCGTCTTCTTCCACCCAGGTATCTTTGATCACCTCCAAGATGCAAGCAACTAAACTCCGTGATCTCAATGCAAGGCAAGTGAGAAAATCTGTTGGTTCGAATAGAGCCATCTCAGCTGCAACTGAAGATTTGAGCAATTCGCTTATTGGGAAATTGTACTGTAAAGATACTTTTGAAACGGATGCCATCAGAAAAGAAGTAACTCAATTATGGAAGCAATACATGATCTTAAATATGAGAGCACTGGATAAGAATATATTCCTCTTCAAGTTCAATTCCAATGAGGTGGTTGAAGCTATTCTTAGACAGGGTCCTTGGAATGTCAAGAAGTATCATCTCAATCTTAAGAAATACGACCCTTCAATTGCTGTGGAGGATCAAACTTTTACCCATCAAGAGTGGAATGTCCAGTTCAAAATTTTTCTTATTGAACATCACTCAGTCCAAGTAATTGATGAGGCTTTAGTTGAGTTAGGTCCTAAAATTAAAACTGATCCAGAAAACTGTCGTCCAGGCTATGGTTCAATGATCACTACAAGAGTCAAAATAGACCTTAAGAAGCCTATGCACAGAGGAGGTTAGTGGAATACTGCATCAGGAGGAGTAACTTGGGTGCGCTATCATTGGGAAAGACAACCACATCTATTATGCAAAGACTGTTTTACTATAGACCATGATGATGAGGAATGTGAGAATACTGCTTTGGATTTAAAAATCAGGAAATATACAAATGAAGAATATGTTACTTATTGCCACAATCTTGCAAGAGCTTATGGAGTGGAAATAATTGAAGACCTTGATTTGTTGTTACAAAGGATTTGTGAAGCAAGTCAGAGACAACTGGATGAAAAAGATAAAGCTGAAAAACAAGAAGAAGAAAGGAGAGATAAGAGGTCAAGAAGTGATGATCAGGGAGAAGTTACTGACAACAAAGGCATTATCAACCCTGCCCTAAATACTCAGGTTATGCACACAAACTCTATTGGTCAAATTACTGGATCGAATGATAGATTGGAACACTTTGATGGGATGGAACATGACTTAGCAGAATAGGGTGGACAACATGCCAGGGAGTACAGCCATGACATGACTGAGACTACTGCTAATTTGGTAAAAAAATCCTTAACTTTCACTTTACATTCAAATATTTTTTACTTTTGCTCCCATAATTATTTTTCAAACATGAAAGTCTTAGCTTGGAATGTCCAAGGCCTAGATTTTTTTTTTACTAGAGACCAACTCTTAATTCTGGTTAGGAAGCATTCTCTTGATTTCTTGTTCTTTTCTGAGACTAAAGTTGTTAGAGATAAAATGATCTACCTTGCTAACAACTTAGGTTACTGTAACTATTCTATTATTGATAGAGTGGGTCTAGCAGGTGGCCTTATTCTAATGTGGAAAGATGGAGTCCACTGTGAAGTCCAAGATGTCTCTAATAACATGATGCATATTGTCACTAAGATAGACCCTAGTAAACCAGATGTTCTTATAACTTTTATGTATGGTTCCACCTATTTTTATAATAAAAATGAGCAATGAGACTTTCTGATGAACATTAGTGAGAACATCATGCAACCTTGGCTTGTAATAGGTGACTTGAATTTCCATATTCATGAGGTTTCTGAAGCTATGAACTTTTCTATTGAAGATAGGTATGTACAAGACAAAATGAACATTTGTGGTTTAATGGATATTGGATACAGTGGTAAGCATTATACTTGGACCAGTAACAGTTTTGGTACTGGTAGTAGAAAGTCTAGAATAGACATGGCCTTAGGGAACAACTACTAGTGTAATTCCTTTCCACAAGCTAAACTTTTGCATTTGGTTCAAGATGGCTCTGATCACTGTCCCATTTTACTAATCCCTCAAAATCATAGGAACAACTCCTAGAGGCCTTTTAAATTCTTTGCTATGTGGATGAAGCATTTTTCTTTTAAAACTCAATTATCTATAGCTTGGACTACTGATGTTTCTAGTTCTGCAGGTTTTCAATTGTTAAATAAACAATGTAGTACTAGGAAAAGATTCTTTCAATGGAACAAAATTGAATTTGGAGATATTGATAGAAATATCAATATTCTGCAATCTCAACTTGAAGTAGCTCAAAATGATCCAAACACTACCTCTCAGCATGAAAACATTGTCACTCTTACTAGAAAACTTGATGACTGGTTTAGCATTAAGGCTGATTTTTATAAACAAAAATCTGGAGACAACTTTATCACTGAAATGGATCAAAATACCAATTATTTCCACACTTTGGCTAATAGAAGAATGTTTAGGAAAAATATTGATTGCTTATGTGACAATAATGGGATTTGGTACAATCAGGAGGAGGATATGGCTAATTTGCTTGTTAGCCATTTTGAGCAGGTAAGTAAAACTTCTAGTCCTAGTTTTACTGATATCACTTTTGACATCATACCTACTGTTATAACTGCTCATGATAACTATCAGCTTAACAGAATACCTTCTAGTGATGAAGTTTTTCAAACTATTCAGAACATGAATGATTGGGGATCTCCTGGATCTGATGGCTTCCAGTATGGATTTTATAAATTTAATTGGGATATAGTTGGTCATGATGTTACTATGGATGTTCAAAGTTTTTTTGAAACTGGGTTTATGCCATCTGCTTTCAACAAGACTTTTCTTAGTTTGATTCCTAAAAGGATAATGCTACTAAACCTGTAGATTTTAGACCTATAGGTTTATGTAATACTGTTTATAAGGTTATCTCTAAGATTATTGCTTATAGAATTAAACCTTATTTAAAACACTTAATTTTTCCATATCAGGCTGCTTTTGTTCCAGGTAGAGATATTCATGACAACATAATTGTGGCTCATGAGATGATCCACACTATGAAACATAAAGAAGGCCAAAGTGGTATTATGGCCTTAAAGCTTGATCTTTCTAAAGCCTTTGACAGGTTAGAATGGCCTTTTTTTACTGGGAGTTCTTAAGAGTTTTGGTTTTGATAATAACTTTTGTGGTTTAATTAATCAATGCATCTCTACTACTCATATCTCTGTTCTCTTAAATGGTTCTCCTACTCATGGTTTTAATCCTTCTAGAGGCATCAGACAAGGTGACCCCTTATCACCTTACCTTTTCATTCTTGGTATGGAATTTTTGTTTAGATTGCTTTTGAATGATGAAACGAATCATCAAATTTCAGGAGTTAAAGCTGCTAGGAATGCTCTAGGTATTACCCATCTAATGTTTGCTGATGATATTCTTATTTTTGTGAAAGCTGACATGCATAATATTGCTGGCATTAAAACTACACTAGATTATTTTGGCAAAGTTTCTGGCCAAATGCTCAATTTAGACAAATCTAGTGTTTACTTTATTCATAATCTTAGTTCTAGCTCTAGAGAGATTCTTGCTAGAGAACTTAAAATGGCTGAAATGTAGGATAGTGATACTTACCTGGGTGTTTCTTTGTTAATAGGGAGGGATAAGAAAAAAAAAATTATGCCTTTGATTCAATCTTTTGGTTCAAGACTTAAAACTTGGAAAGGAAAAACTATGAATCACTCTACTAGATCTGTCATGGTTAAACATGTTTTAAATGCTTTGCCTACTTATCAGATGGGTTGTTTTAGAATTCCTAAGACTATGATTGAACAGATGGAATCAATCCAAACTCATTTCTGGTGGGGTCATAACAGTAATAGAGGCCTTTGCATGATAGGGTGGAATAAGCTAAGTATCCCAAAAGCTTTTGGGGGACTAGGTTTTAGAAACCTTGAACAATTCAAGAATGCTATGTTAACAAAGTTAGCCTGGAAAGCTTGCACTGAAGAGAACTCTCTTTGTATGCAAATTGTTAGACCTAAGTATGGCAAAAATGGTAGTCTTCTTCACCTGGATAAGCTAAAGGATGATTCCTCTTGGCTTTGGAAAGGCATTTATACTGGTATTAAAGTTGTGCAACAATACTCTATGTGGATAGTCCAGTGTGGAACTAAAATTAATATTTGGATTGACAATTGGATTATTGGATTTAATAGTTCACATGTCCCAATTGTGGGGATATCAAGCCTAGTTTCTTACACAAATGTCTGTGATATTTTTTTTTCCTGGTACTATAATCTGGGATGAACAGCTTATCTCTTCTATTTTTGACCATGAAACCTCTACTGCCATCCTAAGTATGCTCATTCCTTCTACTGGAGAAGACTATCTGATTTGGAAACCTGACAGAATTGGTAAATTTTCTGTTAAAAGTGCATATAATACACTATGTGCAAATACTGTTAATATTTCTGTTGCTGGTGACAGCATTCCTAAGGTTGTTTGGAAATAATTATGGCACTGTAAAATGCCTCGTAGAGTCCAACTTTTTATCTGGAAATGCTTAAAAAATATTGTTCCAGTTAGGGATAAACTTGCTAGTTATAACCCTAATATAGAACCCCATTGCAAAATGTGTAATCAACATACTGAAACCATTGATCATCTGCTACTGAATTGTGGATATGCTTCATCCATTTGGAATGGCCTAAATATAGATATTAATACTATCACTCAGCAGTTCAATTCTTTGAAAGACTGGATAATCTCTTGGTTTATTTCTGGTAATGATTTTCAAAATGTTTATAATGACCTTAATTATGTGATTAAGCTAATGTGTGTTGCCTGGTATATTTGGAAAGATAGATGTAATTTGATTTTTCAAGAAACTTTGCCTAATAAGAACAATACTCTTACTAGAATACATCTCTTATCACATCAATGTACTTCTGCAGATATTTCCAGGACAGGTAGCTTACTTATCAAGATGTGGTTACCACCACAAGAAGGATATGTTAAAATAAATATTGATGCTTCTTACATGACTGAAACTAAGAAGGGTAGTATTGGCCTAATTGTGCGTGATCATGTAGGAAATGCAGTAGGAGCTAAGGGATTCCACTTGGAGGAGGAAGTAGAACCAGATGTAGGAGCTGAGCACTTTGAATGCAAAGCTCTAGTCATGGCAGTGGAGTGTCGTTTTGAAAAAGTAATCTTTGAGATGGACTGTGCAAATGTGGTAAACTCAATAAACAGTGGAGCTCATCAAGTGCACTGGTTTAATCAACATTTAATTTCTGCAATCAAACACAAATTTTCAAGTAATAATTTCTGGTTTTGCAAATTAGTGAATAGGCTAGGTAACAATGTTGCTCATGAGCTAGCAAAAAAAGCTAGACTTGAAGCCATTAGTTTCAGTTATGTTTCTGATTTTCCATCTGATATTAGCAAATGTATTGAAGAAGATTTTGTTCCTTACATCAGTTAATCAATAAAACCAACTTTAGTATAAAAAAAAACCAGATATACTAAAAAAAAGAGGAGGTATTTTTGTAAACAATAAATACAATAAAGGATAGAGTAGTAAATTTGATAATTTAATAAGGAAAATTTTAATTATAAATAAAATAATTCGGTCAAATGAAGTCATTGCCAGTCAACCGTTGGCCAAGGTACCAACCCTTAATATTTCAATTATTGGGTACTAAAGCTAGGTGTTGGACATTTGCTGGGTACCAAACGTTAAATAACCCAAATATTTATTATGTGAAGTTAATGATACAATAATGATGTAAACAACCACAACCATTGATTTATCTTTTTCCTAAATAAATCTCAGCCACTCTTTATCTTTCCTAACTTGTCACAAATGCAAAATTTAGATTAATACGTTAAAAAAAAAAATTTACAGTTTTTTTTTGTATGGTAATTTTTTCAATTATAACGGCTATTTATCTTGGTTTGGTATCTAACTTTAAGAATGAGCTTTGTTACTTTATAGTCCTCAATTGTTCATCTTCTTTCCTGTCCCGACCCGACAAAAATCTGGCCTATAATATTTATTTTAAATTTAAAAAAATAAAAGAAATAAAAGAAAAGCAAATTTAAAAACTAATATCAAATAAAAATAAATTAACCAAGGATAATTATGTAATTTATTTACCTTAGGACACCTTTATCATCCCACTACCACTACTTCTGCCACCACCGCCACCATCATTAACGTCATCACTATACCATTCTCACCAATACCCACCGCCATTATCCCATCACTGATCCACCACCCTCTCATACCACCACAACCACGATTAATGTCAATTGATTTAATATAAAATAAGTTTAATATGTACTGTATTAATGAAATATATTTATTTATTTAGTCAAAAAATTTATCATGAAATATCAATAAAATATTTTTTATTGAAAGTTAATTAAACTAATCGTTTTTCGGACGTAGATTTAGCTTTCCCAAAAATAAATTCAGAGTGTCCTGATTTGGTATCTGACTTTCAGAGTTTGGTTTCTTTATAGTCCTTAACCGTTCATCGTTTTTCTTGTCCCGACCCGATAAAAATTTGGCCTATAATATTTATTTTAATTTAAAAAATTTAAATAAAAACAAATTAAAAAACTAATATTGTATCAAATAAAAAGAATAAACCAAGGGTAACTAATTAATTTATCTACCTTAGGAAACCTTTCTCATCCCACAACCACTACTTCTTCCACCACCACCACCATTAACGTCATCACTCCACCATTCTCACCAACACCCACCGCTGATCCACCATCCCCGCCCACCATCACAACCACCGTTAGTGTCAACTGATTTAGTATAAAATAAATTTATTATGTACTGTATTAATGAAGTGTATTTATTTGATTAATTAAACAAACATTTATTGTGAAATATTAATAGAACATTTATTATTGAAAGTTAATTAAATTGATCATCTTATAGCCGCAGATTTAGCTTTCCCAAGAATTAATCCTGATCGCTCTTTAACTTGCCTAAGTTGTCCAAACTACGCTTTATAAGGGAGACTAGCCCTTAACCCGTGCTGTAACGGCACATTCCATGTTGTTGGTTCATTTTTAATATATCGTATAAATTGTGTACCGAATACTTATCAACTCCTTATGATTTAATATGTGTTTATCATAAAAATAGTTGTGATTTTTCTCTCTTTTTTTCTTGTTTTTTTCCTTTAATATTTTACCGCCGGAGATTTGCTCAAACGAAAGAAATATAATCTTAACTTGCATACACTTTTTTATTTAGGTTCATTGGTTATAATGAGATAATGCTCTATATGAACATGGAAGTTTAAATATTTTTCGGAAATATGTCGGCAGCAACGCTCATCTCAGTGAAATCAACTAATCAATATCGTCCATAAAAGTCTCCCCATGCTCCTATTTCTCTCCAGCTGACTCATTTATCATGGTCATGTTGTCGATCCTCCAAATAGGCAGAGAATATTATGTTTTTTTCATCGAACAAATGATACAAACTCTCCAATGTGACATGATTTTCCTGTAATTTTTCAACACCCATTAGATGATAATGTTTAAAATGTATACCCATTACCTTTTCGAAGGGATTGTATATATGCGAACCACTGCCATTAAATCTTCAACAAAGTATTGTGTCCATCAGTTCTTCTTAACGAAGGCTTTGGTAACTTCAAAAGTCTTGGACATTTTGTCACTTCCGTATGTTCCTACCTTCACTTGGAATACAATCTGGTGACACATTACCTCATAAAGAACCTTGAACACATATTGTACTCCCTGATCCTATTTCAAATTAATAGGTTGTCAATAGATTATTTACAAAAAGTTGACATATTATACGTTGAATATTCAAATAAAAAAATGGTATTGTGGATCGTTGATTTCTAAGATTGTAGTTTTCAAAATTGGACTCTTCAAGTCCCACGGCTTTCTAAGTTTATATATCTTGTTTGTTTATAACATTTTAGTTAGCCATATTATGTTTGTTACTAACTTTAAACTTGATGTCATCTTCTTCTGTGAACTTTATGTGATTTTAGAATCGAAATAGTTATACATCTTTAATCAGTATCAAGTAATCCGTTGTATATCTCAACACTTCTTCTACAACAATTCCTTTATTTTGCCCTTTCCGGACCATCCGTAGCCATTATTGTCATATGCAGTCTGTCTAATTTTTGTTCATGTTATGTATTGCAATGTTCATTTTTCTTAAATAAATAGATTATGGAAAAACTAAAAAAAAAAGAAAAAGGTATTACATCAGGTGTAAGTTACTATATCCAAAATACTCAGGACACTGCTTTTGGTGTCTTGTTTCCTCAAATTCCTCGTTGTATTCTAGAAATACATGCAACACCAATCATTTATGAAGTGAGATATTTGCGCAAGTGTGATTAATGTATCCCTTGCCTGTAATAATGATAACAACACGTCATTTTTTTTCTTCAAGGCATCAAGTTGTAAATGGTATGAATCTAATAAATTTGAATTGTACCTCAATCTTAGATATCACATTCTTCTCACATAACATAACAATTGAGGAAGGACAAATCTTGACCACTCTTTATATAGGCAGAGTTAGCCAAACTATATTTTGCAATTGTCTTACGTGGAAATTATTATTGATCCATATTTTAGTCGGCTCCTATCGAAGCCGATCTAATTAGTCCTATAGAAAGTTAATCTTAAAATTTTGACCTTATTTCTTGACCAAATTATTGAAGTATTCTCAATTGTGTTCTGCTTTGTGTGCTCAACCCATCTGTGTCTCTCTACCTTCTAACCCAGTGAATGAAACCTATGCATATTGATCCGTAATTTGATATTGTTAATTTTTAATCAAGAGGTCGCATGATTTGAGAAAGTAAAATATAAAAAATATTCTATAATTATCAGAGGAGAAATTTAGATTTATGATTTAAAGTTTTTTATGATGATTTTGATGAACAAACATAATTTTCAAACACATATTTTAGAATGCAAATACATTTTCCCGGTCAATAAGGTTTTATATCAGGAATTGAGTGAAAGTTGTTATCTTTGTAGGTAGTTGTCACGAAACAACTCGACATTGATGGTCTTTCAGGAAAAAGAATGTAATAGTACTTGAGATAGAGATAATATTCTGTTATGCGGGTACACCAATTGCCTTTATATAATACGGGTGATTCAACAGTCATGATCATATTGTCTTATACATTCCGGTATCATCCTCAAAATATTTGGTTTTTGTCCTTATAAATCGTGCTAAAAACAACAAATTACATCTTTCACAATACAATGTTGCATGTTTTGTGAAGATTATTTTTTTACTTGGTCAATAAAACTCACTAAAAAGCAAAAACTATTATTATCCACTGCTATTACCAACACCCACCACCATAAAAACCATCCACCGTCACTATTTCTTCCACCAATAGTAATGTTACCTCCTCCACCATTCACAAACACCCTCCACTGCTTATACTAACCCTACTTCCACTACCACCATTAGAATTAATATAGTTTTTAGTGAAATTATTTATTAATAAAATTATGTATTTAAGTTAGATTATTAAAGGGACATTTATAATAGAAATTTAATTAATCATTATGAACAATCAATGAGACACTAATTAATAAAATATTTAAAAATGGTTAAGTTGAACAAACCCCAGCGGTAAATTTATCTTTGCCAAGGAAAAATCCTGACCACTCTTTACATAGACAAATCAATAATAAATAATTTCATATGTTATGATCTTGATTCGTGTCGTTCGTTTAGTTATTACATAACATGGCAATTGATTGCACCAGTTTTTAAAAAAAGACACGTGTTTTATCGAGTTTATTTTAACATTACAATGATCAACCACGTTTTATACCTTTATAATATAACGTTACACATTTTGTGACGTCACGAAATTAGCATAATATGTTTTTGTTCACCAATACCCGCCACCACCATAAAACCATATGAATCCATTTTTCTTATCCACCTAGTGGCAGATCCAAGGGTTGACTAACCTAGCTCTAACCCCTTAAATTTTTAATAGCTACATAGATTTTTTAGTTTATTTTATAAATAGTACTTTGTCCATATGTATTTATGGTTTAGTCCATCAAAGTTTACATCTTTCTTTTTAAAAAAAAAGTAGGCCTCCTCAATGTCAATTTTTGACTCCACCACTGCCGCCCATCCCATGTAGGTTGTTGGACGCAATTCTAATTTTCAATCACAAATGCCATGTATGAGGTTTAGATTAAACAAAATGTCGTCAATTGATTAGTTTCATTATTTTTTTATGTGTATATTTTTTTTTTGTATTGCAATCAATTTTATTTTAATATTAAAAAATCATGATTTATACGATATAGTACCAAAGATAACAGGGGTACCATTTGGGTGATCCAACTACGATCATAAAAATATTGTCTTGTATGATATCATCCCTGAAATATATGGTACCTTCCTTTATCAAAAGTGTTAAAAGCAACCAACCACATCTTCCACACTACGATGTTATCGATGTTGTAACGACAACATAAAATTAATATTGTCCATCATTACTCACCAACACTCACCATCACTACTTCTTCCACCACAAACCAGGGGCGGAGCCAGGATTTTGAGGAAAGAGGGAGAAAAAATTCTTGGCAAGTTGGATACATGTGAAAAATGAACTTTGTATTCCATTTTACGATAAAAGAACAAAAATAAATATAATTGTGCTTGGATCCGCCCTTAACCACCACTAATCTTTCGGCCTCCACCTCTTCTACTACTCATTGTCGCCAAAAATGTCTTCTTTTTTTTTGAAGCATTTTTTTGAAGAAAACATTATAATTAAAAAAATTACTTATTAATGGAAATAAATATTATAATTAATTAAGAAAACATTTATAATTAAAAAAATGATTAGTCATTTATTATGAGCAATTAGTGAAACACTAATTAATAAAACACTTTATAATTAATAGATTATTTATTATGTGGGATTAGTGAAACACTAATTAATAAAACAATTATGGTATTTAAGTTGAACAAACCACAACTGTTGATTTATCTTTTCTATTAATTCCAACCAAGGTAGAACACTGGTTAGAGACCACTCTTATGACACAATAGGTCATGAGTTCGAACCTCCCCGTTATAATTTTTGAAATTCCATATCTTGACTTGAGTATTCATTTTTCATTCATAATTGGAATTAATGCCACGCGTGCGAGTTGTAGGGAGTGGTCAGAAGAACAACAACCCTTGATTTATCTTTGGCAGGACAAATCCTGACCACCACTAACACAGGCAAACTTAGCCTAGTTTTGTTTTGTACTAATGATGATGTGTTTCTGTTTTAGGGCTGAAAAAGACCTCAGATTTAGCAAGATTTATCAGCTGGCCACTTGGTATGTCAAACATATTTTTTTTTTGGCTTTTACATAATAGGAATAGGCCTAAGAGCAATTCCTATGGGAATGAAAAAACTCATAATTTTGTTGAGCCACGTGAATGGTCAAACGGGTTTCTCCATTATGGTAAAGCAGGGCAAAATGAACAGATTTGGTTTTCTAGGGCCCCACTAACATTTCTTTTTAATATAAAATGTTTTGTTGGATAAAGATGAAAAATAAAATAAAATATTTAGGTGAGATAAAATAGGATGAAGTGAGATAAAATAAGATTAAAAAGTAGTAAAGTATTCACGGATTGTACTTGGCGATAATCCAAGAGTCTCGGGCGTCATTGGAAATGTCTCGGGCATTTTTGGCATGGTCTCCCGCTCTTCCATCTGACGCGCGTCCGTTCATCCAACTCAATGTTCAAAGCAACAAATTTGATGATTTGAACATCCATTTTTCATGTTTGTTCATGCCATAGTGGGAGTAAAATGAACAAACTCTGAGTTTGTTTATCCCATATGAACTGCTCTAAGGAGAAGGATATTCACAAAGACTCCTATAAGTGAAGGGTACTTTTCCAATTCCCTATTATTTTATTTTATCTTTCCCAACATTCGTTTTAACTTCCGATCGCGCAGTTTAAAATAATTAACAAAAAATCCAAATCTATCTCATTTAGGGGTTTATATTAGTTTAGTTTTTCAAAGAAGGGCCGCTGTCTAAATATTTTCTTTTAAGGGGTAAACGTCAGATTATCCCTTGATCTGTACTAGGAAAGAGGTTCTTGATCTGATTCAAGATTAAGGATATCATTATTAACGAGAGTATATCTTTGTATCTTCCTTTTTTCTTACATTTTTAGGTTTTCAGTTTAAACTTAGTTTTTTCCTTAAACGATTCGGATTGTAAGAGGAAATATCTCCTTAACTTAGAAATCTAGCTTATGAAAAAAGAAGGAACTCTCTGTACTGGGTTAGTTAACATAACCTTGTTTTTGATGTCAGATTTGAAGTTCAGCTCCAAGGTTCTTGTTGTTCAGTAACAAAATGGAAGTATTAGATTTTAGGTTTTAACTGAATCATATGTACTATTGTTGTTAATTTTGTGAAGTATTTGTGACAAAAAAAAATGGGAGGATTCAGTGTGAGATGTAGAGTAGCAATTGTAGTAATAGTATCAGTATGGATTGGTCTGGCTGCTTTATTTGATTTGTTAAAAAATGTTCCAAATGGATGTATCATGACATATATGTATCCAACATACATTCCTATACCTACACCTGCAAATGTTTCTTCTGTAAAGTATGGATTGTTCTTGTATCATGAAGGATGGAAAAAGATTGATTTCAGTGAGCATATCAAGAAACTTAGTGGTGTACCTGTGCTTTTTATTCCAGGCAATGGCGGTAGCTATAAACAGGTAAGTTCCTTTTTATGCACTTCTTAATTGTGTTTATTGAATTCATTTTGTTGCTTGTTAGTAAGTAGTTCATTGTTACTTTTCAATGCATACAGTCTTATATAAAATGTCAAGTTATTAGTACTTATATTTGATTGCAGCATTTATCTGACAATTTTAGGGTTGAAAGTAGTTCAATGAATATGTTGTGTTCTGATTTCATTGTGTTCTGCTTAGAAATTCTTGGTCCGAACTGGATTTGCCAGATTTGGCCTGCAAATGATCTCAACGAAAGCCAGCTCATCTACGAGATTCATCCGTATTGTCATATAAGGACATAATTCATGTCATGGAACCAGAGAAGATAGTGAGGGATAGGGTCTAGAAGGAAATACTGCACTATAGAGTGTTATCTATCCTAAAGGTACATCAATGGATTCCATTGGCTTAGGTATACTTTAAAATAAGTATACAATTAAATCTGTGTACAAAAAACCGATTTGAGGTTATAAGAATATCGCAAATGGAGATATATGAGCTTGTGGATCTCCATTAGGCTTGCAACATATAGCAACTGATACCTACGTTACAATTATAATGACATTATCCTTATCTTAGTTAGCGGCATAGAGAGAATAAGTGCTAAATTCCTAGCGAGCGACTGGTTGCAAGCCTCTTCCGCTAAGTAAGAAGAGAGGTTGGCAAAGAAATGAAAATTTCGCTGCGACTTTGGTTATTTAAACCACTTAGAGGGATGTATTTAATATCTTACTTACTAGAACTCGTAAAAAAAACTGAGATAATCTGTCACACCTCTTTTCATCCTACTTTAACTTCCTGACAGTTTTACCTTTTATAACTGAAGTTAAGCACCTGCTAGTATGATGCATCCCAACTTTTGATATTGGTATTTTTCGTACCACCTATTAATTTGGATATGTCAAGTTAAAGCCTGATTTCTTCTCCACTATGCTCGTCGCATTATGGCCTTTTCATCTCACCTATCAATTGGGTCTTGCTTCTATCCTTGTATGTATTTGACTATTTTCTTATCTTTCTTTTTGTTCTAGGTCCGTTCTGTGGCAGCAGAATCTGATAGGGCATATCAAGGTGGTCCGCTTGAGCGCACATACTATCACGAAGCATCATTAGCTTCTGAAGAAAGTGAAAATAGGGATGTCGACGGTTTTATGTTACCCAACCAATATAGTTCGATGCTGGATTGGTTTGCTGTTGATCTTGAAGGAGAGCATTCTGCTATGGATGGTCGAATTCTTGAAGAACATACAGAATACGTTGTATATGCTATCCATAGGGTACCTTTTTTCACTATGTGTGTCAAGCATTGTTTGAATTTACCTAGTTTTGTTCTAGCATAATGGATTCATAGTCGAATGTGAAAGTTAAGTTATAAATCTTCTTTGATTATATTCCGTCAAGATCAATTTTACAATAATGAAGCTAATTAAATCAAAATACTTTTGTTTTGTCCCGAAGAACTTATTAGTATACTGTTTCATCCTCACACATAGTTATTGCCCTGTTATCAGTTGTTTATCTACTTCTGTATCCAGAGAAATCCTCTATTACTAGTATGTTGGATTGTCTGAGTTTGTATGTGCCTGTTTATTGACCGAGCATTATGTTTCCTTTGTCTGTATGCATCTGTTTGGATTTGATGGAGGCTGGTTAAAATGGTTTGTGAGGGGAGACTCTTAATTTTTCAAAATTGTAGGACATTGTTAGGTTTCAGACGATAGAAAACCTGACCACCTTGGTTCTTGGATACGTTTAAGATACTTGAACTGATGCTAAAAATAAGGTGAAATATCGTGATAAATTACAATAATAGTCATTGTACACAAGATTTATACCATTCATTTTTCGGTTTTTTTTTTTTAAAATTACGTGATTGGGGATCTGCATTCCTGGTCTATCAGGGAGAGAACCATGGGTGCAAAACTGCTAATATTGGGCTTTTATGCTCTACCGGTTTACCAAAAGTATTGAAGTTTTTACATTCTTGAGTTTCTTTGTTAAATCAGCATTTTTCTAGTCCTACTTGCAAACTGCCTCGTTAATCTACATTCTTTTGTGTGCTCTTGAGATTTCAAGTCATATTTATTTTTATATATTGTTTGCAGATATTAGATCAATATAAAGAGTCCCGTGAAGCTCGGTCTAAGGAAGGTGCTGAAACCACTGGAAGCTTACCTAGAAGTGTAATATTGGTTGGTCATTCTATGGGTGGTTTTGTAGCCAGAGCTGCAGTTGTGCATCCACATTTAAGGAAGGGAACAGTACAAACTGTTCTTACACTTTCAAGCCCACATCAGTAAGCTTTATTGATAATGAACAACGTCATTGTGGTTTTATGAACTAATACTTCGGCTGGACCATCAGTGCTTAATGAGATAGAGTTTTTTTCTTTCAGGTTGCCTCCTGCAGCAGTACAACCATCTTTGGGTCACTATTATTCTTACATAAATAAAGAATGGAGGGAAGGATATGAGGTCCAAGCTACCCACGCGGGTCGCTTGTTGTCGAAGTCTACACTCTCTGATGTTGTTGTTGTCTCCATTTCAGGCGGTATTCATGATTATCAGGTTATTTACTTATTTTACATGCCACCTTCAGTGCTTCCTTAACTGTAAAGTGAAACTTATACATATAGTTTGTCCAACCACTTCAATCTGTAATTTTATAAAGACCGAGGGAAGCAGAATCAGGGTAACACTGCATTCTATAATATACAGATATAATGTGTGCTTTTGTTCGTTAATAATACTTCTGTATAAGACATTCCTGAAGAATACTCAGCGAGGTCATATTAGGCATAGTTAGGGTATAATCATATGATTTTCTTGGGTGCAGTAGGCTGCGTCTATACCAATAACAAAAGTTACTTGTCTTTGCAGTAGGGCCTCAGCTCTGTATATCTGATCATGCCTCTGCATATCCTGAAGAGATTTTTTTTAAATAAAATTATGTTGCCTGACTTTCACTTACCTTATTATACCAAGTATGGATAAAACCCAGCAACTCTTGGTTTTAGATGATCATGCCTCTGCTATAGGAAGAAAAAATTATTAACACAGTTCATTCTTGAGAACATGCAAAGCATTATTTCAGCTGAATTATTTCTTTTGGCGAAAATATGCTTTATGCAATCTTGACAAGAGCAATGAAACAATTTTAAGAGGGTTTTTGGTCTTCATTTCCTTATAACATCAATCTGTTTTTGGTATTACTTTTGAGAAGCTGTGCGCTGTTATTTGCATTTTCTTATAATTGTCTTTCTCATGTTGCAGGTTCGGCCAAAGTTGGAATCCCTTGATGGAATCGTGCCCTCAACTCACGGTTTTACGATAGGTACCATGGGAATGAGGAACGTGTGGGTTTCCATGGAACACCAGGCTATTCTATGGTGCAACCAAGTTGTTGTACAAGTGAGTGAAGTTTATTCTTGAAAACACAGCTTTTCTTCCGGGCACTGATGGACTTCACTTCTCATTTCAGGTGTCACACACTCTTCTTACTATGATTGATACAGAAACTGGTCAACCATTTTCTAGTGTACCAAAAAGACTTACGGTGTTCTCCAAAATGTTTCGTAGCGGGATACCACAAAGTTTTAACTGGATGAGGCAGCTGCAACCTTCCAAGATTTCTAATGAAGTTCCTATTTTGGATAAAAAAATTGCTGCTGGTATTGTCTAAACATTTACTTATACAATTTTGCTGGCTAGGATGGTCATGTAGGGATTTATCATTTATCTAGTTTAATAATGTGGAAGCTATGTTTAGTTGGTTTGCTCGTAATGTCTCAGGAGGAAGCCACCATTTTGATTTTCTAGCTGCTCTTTATTGTTGCTCAATCACCAAGACTCTCTTGTACAGTAGCCTGTCTTTTGCAATTGTAAGATTCCATTTAAAATATTACCAGGGATCCTGCCACCTTGACCATCATGCTATCAAGCACTAGTGACTGCAAGCCACAAGAAAATAAAAATCTTATTGCGGGAAGTCAACATTCACTATTTATTATAGAAAAATCAAGCATATAACTATCTCAAGGGTGTCTCACCACACATACATCTACATGATGTTAGGTGTTGATTTGAGACATGCTATGTCGGCGAATCAGATAAGATGATTCTGCCTACAGAGTTATTAAATTTTGACACAGCTGTTCTTTATGATCTTCAGCTACAATGTACAATGTCCAGCTTGAAGAATGTGGTCATGAAGGTCTTTGCTGTGGTAGAGAAGAGTTTTAATAAATTATTATTGATGCTTCTGAATTTATACCATCCTTCTATTATGATCTCTTATAAAGTTTTTATCTAAAGCCTCTTCACCGTGTTTGCAGGATCTGGGGAAGAGACTCTCTCCCCTTGCCCCAAATCAGTCCGTTGGAGTGACGACAGCCTTGAAAAGGACCTTTACATTCAGTCAACTACTTTTGCTGTTCTAGCAATGGATGGAAGGCGGCGGTGGTTGGACATCAAGAATCTGGTTAGCTTGATCAAATTTGTTTAATATGTGTGTATTTATGGATGATACGTTATCATCTGGATGGTGTCCTAATATTATTAAATGCGGAAATACTGTCCCTTGGTTGGGCATCAAAGTGCTTCCACGTCAAAATTCGTACTAGATTAGGGAGCTAACAATTTTTCGTATTGTCCAATTTTGATACTTTTTGAGTGTAGTGCTTGCTGTTGTATTTTGTAAAAGAATTTGTATTGACTCTTCGAATTTCATGCTTAGGGATCAAATGGAAAGAGCCACTTTATATTTGTTACAAACCTTGTTCCATGTTCTGGGGTTAGACTTCATCTTTGGCCTGTAAAAGGAAAAATGTCTTCAGAAGTACCTTCAAATCAAAAAATTATCGAGGTTACTTCGAAGATGGTGCAGATTCCAGCAGGACCAGCACCAAGGCAGGTACGAATACATGGATAACTCTCTTTTTCTCTTATTCCTTTTTTATAATTCTCAGTTATAACCATGCAAATACCTCCTCAATGGTTATTGAGCAAAGCCCTGCGTACATTTTTGTTTTGCGAAACTCTCCCGAAGAAAGGCATTTAGTATAAATTTATACTAGCATTGAGCTTAATTATGAATGTTGCAGACTTGTAGTTCTGTGGACTTATGCTGTTGGCTTCGCAGATAGAACCAGGTAGCCAAACTGAACAAGCACCTCCATCATCAGTATTCCGCCTGGGACCTGAAGACATGGAAGGTTTCCGGTTCCTGACTATCTCAGTTGCACCTCGTCCGGTATTTTTCCGTATTGTTTATTAAGAATATTGTTGGTATTTTATGGTGATAGTAATTTAGCATTTATAGGTCGTAGTGAAATCACAAGAACTAATTGCTTATATGTTCTCCGCACTTGCAGTATGAAATTTGTCCTAATTTTGTTTTAATCAAGCATTTCATAACCATTTTGTCATCAGAGTGTGTCAGGTAGGCCTCCACCAGCAGCATCCATGGCAGTTGGTCAGTTCTTTAATCCCGAGGAAGGGAAGAGGGCATTCTCTCCTGCATCTCTCTTACTTTCTAGCTACATTGATCAGGTTAAGTTTTGTTTCTTCATTCCCAGCTCTTAGTGGTCCATTTGAGTTATTGACAACTGGATTTGTAACTTCGCATGTCGTGCTAACGTGTTCAAAAGGAACATCGGAGGAGTTAAAACTATAGTCTTAAACTTTTTGCAAAGAATCTGAGAGAGTTTGTGTCTTATCTATGATTGGTTGATCAGGATGACAATACATTATATCCCATGATTAGGATTTCAGAACAGATTCAGGGAATGCTCCTATATTTCCGTATTGTGTCATTAGTCATGAGGCTTCAACTCGTTAGTTTAGCATGATGTACTTTTACAGAATATTGTTGTACATCACGCAGGAGTTGCTGTTGGAGGAGGACCATCCTCTTGCTTTCAATCTATCGTTCCCCGTAAGCTTAGGTCTTTTGCCGATTACAATGTCTCTAAAAACCAGAGGCTGTGGAATAAAAAATTCTGGACTACCAGTGGAAGAAGCAGGTGACGTCGAACATAGCAGTAAGGGTTCTTACAAGCTTCTAACCTTTAGTGTAAACTTCTTGAATATTTGCTGTACGTTAAATTTAATTTTCTTTGTGGATTTCTTATTGCAAAAATGCAAGTCATAACATGTGATTGCTGTATTGGCATGCAGTACTCATATACCCAGTGAAGCCTAGATCTAATCATTCTTGAGATATTTATAATTATATCCGTGGACCACGCAATCATTTTGCTGACTGTACTAATCTTTTTATTAGGAAGTGACGCACACAAACAATATATTGTGTTTTAAGGCATTCTTTTACCACTTTTGAATGGTCGTAGATGCGATATGTTTCACTTAATTATACAATTTTTTTTTTACTTGCTCTGATTAAATAGATTAGGCTATGAGTGTTTGGGACACAAGTTCATGTCTATAATTTTTATGCTCAACTTGTCACCTAAGTTATCTTTTGGATTATTATCAGACTTCAGAAATGATGTTTGTTTCTATGGTTGGTATATCTGGATATCATCTAGGTGTTAGTGTATTCAGTTATTAAATGTCTATCACATAATGGACGTGTCATTATAAACTGCAGCTCATTGAATCTTGGCAATAAGTTTCACCACCCTAGTAAACATTTGATGGATAGATCTGTCATTCATTCAAGACTACAATGGGTGAAAGATTATCTCGTAACTTCTAAGTCTTAAGTCATACATTGTTTAACTCCTTAAATGCATTTGGAAAAAAAAAAGTATTTGTTACTGATTGCCCTTTTCTTTCTGTGTAGGGCTTTGTAAACTTCGTTGTTTTCCACCTGCAGCTGTGGTTTGGGATCCAATATCAGGTCTTCAGATAATTCCAAATCTCTATTCTGAGACAATTTTGGTGGATTCTTCACCAGCCTTCTGGGCATCGACTCCAGGGTCTGAAAAGACCACAGTTATGTTAATGGTATGAAATGACAGTATGAATTCGTTTTCAAATCACAATTTACTCAAGTGTTATAAGATTATTTATATGAATACGGACTAAACAGAAGTAACTATATTTATTCTCGTATTTTGATTCATTAGGTGCTTTTGTTTGCACTCAGGTAGATCCGCATTGTTCATACACAATCAATGCGTCCATATCTATTACTGCTGCTGCTGGAAGATTTTTACTTATGTACTCCTCACAGGTGATAATTTTCATTGCACATCTAATTAGTACTATCATCTAGTTTACTGCTAGTCAATGGACTATGAATTTGTTCTCAGCTCACTTGGTTATTTGGAAGTCATGATGCTTTAAGGTGTAATCAATCAGGTCTCAAAATTTCATTTGGGGGTGTGCTTCTTGCAGATAATTGGTTTCTCTATTGCCGTGATTTTTTTCGCACTGATGCGGCAATCACGTGCGTGGGAGCTTGACCTACCTCTGCCCTCCATGCTGGCTGCAGTAGAGTCCAACCTCATAATGCCTCAATCCTTTGTGCTTGTGGCGGTGTTGCCTATTTTAATTTCTTTGCTTATTTCATTGATAATATCTCAGCCACTTCCCCCATTCTTCAGCTACGTTACTGTCTCTTTGATTTGCTATGCATTTGCAAATGGGTGCGTCATTATTCTGATTTTGATATCTCAACTAGTCTTCTTCGCCGTTGCCATGGTGCATACTTTCCTCAAATTAAGGTTAGTGGTATGTGTCTCATGTATTTGTGCTGGATCTTGATTTTACAGTCGAAAGAAATTCAACTGCCAACTGCTTTAATGGTCGATTAGCTGACACACTTGTGTGGTCTTTTGCAGATGGCGAGGGTGGGAAGAAAATCTCCGTTTTGTAGTTTTTAGACGGTTGCTCACAGTTATCTGTAATCTCTTTTCCTTTAAGGTAAGCTCCGACACCCAATGCATCGGAATTAGTTCATTTTGATGGGCTATTGCTTAAACAAGATCGCAGAACATTCTTAGTTTATCCATCTTGAAATTTTACTTATCAGATGATTTACATAGTTGAAGCTTGGGCTTGCCAACTTTAATTTGTTCCATCCTTGAAACAGGCGGTTAGGATACTCAAGGGAAATCCAACTCTTGTTACTGCAGTGACTGCAATTATTCTTGTTTCTTTTGTTCATCCCGCTTTTGGTCTGTTGGTACTCCTTCTGTCTCATGCTCTATACTGTCATACGGCTCTCTGTAGGTACGTGCTTGGGTTTGTGCGAGTTTTCTTCCTCATGTGTAATGTGGCTGTCATGGTTACACCTTTTCACCATGTCATACATTATCTGATTTATTACCAAATTTGTTGCTTGTTTGATTCATAAATTTAAGTTTTACCCTACAAGCTCTTGATCCGTACTACACACAAGAAATGTATCATCTGATTTGTAACATAATATGTTGTTTGTTTGGTGCATTATATTTAGTTCTACACTACACGCCCTTGATCCTTGGTACCCACAAGGAATGCAATTTTAGTTTTTAGAGTAGTCTTCTAGGTTTAAAGGCTTGGTTTCTGTTTGAAATTGATGACTTCTCATTTAAGCTATCACAATCCTTGGTTCACTGCTTTATACTTGATTCATGATCAACAGGTTCACCGCTTTTTCATTTGTTTTGTGATTGGTAGAATTAATGTTAGTTGAAGAGACATGATTTTATGAGAGGATGTGAGTGACATAGGTTAACCATCATACAAAAAATTGTGAAGTTGACTGCGACTGCGAGAACTCCACGTCTCATGGTATCTCTGGTCCCACATTTCTCCACGGAGGAAAGCGTGTAATGTAGTTCTAATTATGGATATGCGGGCTTGATATATTAGCGCTGTCCGTCCCATGAAAATAGGATCTACAAAGAATTTTCCTGAATTACGATATTGCGTGTTGTAGGTTACTTATTTTGTTTCGAGGGTGAAGTTTTGACGTACTTTTCTTTTCTCTAATTGGTTAAAGTAATAATTTTCAAGAACTCCAGTCTATGAGACAATGCAAGATCCATAACTGTTCACATGTTTCTGTAACAGTTTTCTTGGGACTTCCTTTCGCAGCCATGCTCAAAAGGAGCAGCAAGATTCTAAAACCAAGCACAATGACAGGTCCCAGCATAAGATTAAATCCGATAGTGGGCTGGACCCACTTCTTCCAGTGGAGGAGAACCCTCTCAATAGCCCAAACTCTGCAAGAAGCTATAGTGATACACAATTAGAGATCTTCAACTTCCGACATGGTATGCTAATTTTGCACCTTCTCGCGACTCTCATGTTTGTCCCATCACTTGTCGCTTGGCTACAGGTATGCATCCTTTTTTGCTATGTGATTATAAAGATCATTATTTTTCTGCAAATTACATCCCCACCAGCCCCGAAATATTCTAGTTTAGGAACCACCCTAGGTTACAGCGCCTGGTTAACTGGTGTGTAATATTCAAAATGTAATTTACTGATTAATCGTAGTAAATTTGTGGTCATTGCATTCCCCATATGCCTGATACCTTATTAATGAAATGTCCACCTTATACATGCATAACCTTGGTGCCTTCTGCATCTTGCTACATTATAATTCGTGGTTCTCATGCATGGATCTGTTTTAATTCTTGCAGAGAATTGGGCTTGGTCAGAATTTATCATGGTTTTGGGATTCTGGTATTTGTGTATTTGTCATTTTCCACGGTCTAAGTTCAAGACCTGGATTTGATTCCCTCTCATTTCCCTTACCTGGTTTCCGAGGCAGGGAAGTTGGTTTGAGCTTTGTCTATCTGCTCGCTGGATATTATTGTTTTCTCTCTGCTCTTGCTTTAACTCCATACAGATCCTTTTACTCCATGGCTATAGTTGGAATCATATCTACTGCTGTGACAGTAATAGAGAGAAAGAGCAGAGAAAAGGGAGAGATTCATTTAACCTCCAGCAGGAAACATTCTCACAGACATTAACAAACTCCTTATCAAAAAAGCTATACACATACCGAAATCTTAGATGGGTACAAGTTACGTTGTAAATTTTTCTTTGTCAGGTTATACTTTCTGATATAATGGTAAGCATCATGGATTAGCAATTTTTTGAGTGAGATTTTTCGAACCAAGAGAATAGAGACCAAACACTGCAGAGAACTTATTATAATCATCTTCAATATAAGGTTCGGGTTCATACTTGATCCAGGTGTTGAAACTCATGGTAAACATCCGATCGAGATAACTGGTAAAATCAAGCTTATTTACAGCGTGAGAAGGAAAAAAATTGTTGTTTTTCTATTGGCACTAGCTGAAGTTTCTCATTAATGACTTGAGTGATTTCTAGAGTGTTATTTGACTGCAGGATTTCTACATCTTGTTGCATCTTAATTACTTAAACTTTACCTGATTGCATCAAGGTCTCTCTACTTAGGATTGCAACTTGTACATGCTTAGATTTGTCCCGGTGTTGGCTTTATGAAAACGGTGAATAAAAACCCCATCTACATTTCATGTTGGTAGTGAGGCTGCAGACCATCAGACTAGAGGGATTGACGAAGAAAGAAAGAGATTCTCATTAGGTCAAAACAGAAGAGCAAGCACTCTTTTAAGTACAGACAGAATTCAAGTGAACAGGCTGTCAAGGACACAACTCACAATTGTACCAACATAAAATACTAAAGGCACACAGGTTTTACATTATAGGCACTCGGAACAATTGTAACAAAAAATAACTGTCTTTCATTTCACTAGCCCCCCTCAAGCTGGAGAGGATGTAGAATCTTCAGCTTGTCTCTGAGAAAGGCAAATCTTGGTGCAGAGAGTCCCTCAGTAAATATATCAGCAGCTTGATGAAGAGATGAGACATAAATAACTTGCAAGTATTTTGACTGAACCAATTCCCTAACAAAGTGAAAATCTATAGCTAAGTGTTTCATCCTGCTGTGAAAAACATGATTTGAAGATAGAGCAATAGATTCTTTGTTATCACAAGCAATAATAGGAGGAATTAATAGAAAGACATGTAAATCTTTTAGAACCAGACAAAGCCAAAGTACTTCTGCTGAAGTTGTGGCTAAATGACATGTATTTAGCTTATGTGGAGCTTCTAGAGATAGTTGGCCGTTTCTTGGATGACCAGGAGACATGATTAGAACCAAAAAAGATACAATGTCCACTTGTTGATCTTCTATCATCCAGATTACCAGCCCATTCAACATCTGTGTACCCTTTGAGAGCAGTAAAACCCCTAGAAAAGAGAAGACCATAGCCAAGAGTTCCATTACTGTACCTTAAAACTCTTTTAGCAGCGTTAAGATGAGTAGTTGTTGGTGCTTGCATGTGTTGACATATCTGATTTACATCATAAGAAATTTCTGGTCTTGTCCAAGTGAGATATTGAAGTGAACCTACAATGGATCTATACTCAGTAGGATCATCTAGTAACTCACCATCTGAAGCAGATAACTTGATGTCAGTGTTAGAGCATTGCTCGGTCGAACTTGCATGCGTTGCTATCTCAAGTATGTTTGTCAATGTTAGTGATCAAAACTATAAAGTCTTGATTCTTAGTCTACTATAGCTAAGGTCTCGGACTAGGATAGAAAGTGTAGTTGAGCTCAAGAACTCCATGGCGATCATCATACAAGACGAAGGACTACTCAAGGAACTAGTGGATCTTCATCGACTAAAATGTATGTGTATACTTGAACTTATCTATCACTCAAAAGTCTATCTACTCTATCTCCTATCTTGAGACAAAAGTCGTATTACTATATAGACTAAGATTATACACATGTGATATTTCGAGCTGAGTATATCTCGCTTATCTATTTCTCGAAATATGTGTTGGTAAAGCTTTCGCTTTAGCCAAGTTCATCTTTACCTAGTGACGAAAGTCATGTTATGTTTCAATCATTTTGAAAATCGCTCTGACGAAAAATAGTTTGTGAATAACAACTATATAACGCTCTTTGAGAATGTTTCAATGATTGAAATGAGAGTTTAGACAATATAACCATTGGAGGATATAAACATTGTTGTGGAAACACATATATGTATAAGTCCTTATTGCTTGAATCGAAGTTTGCGAAATTTTTTGATCAAGTGAAACCGGAACGTGAGCTGATAACTCAGTCCGCGAACTGGCGTAGTTCTCACACCCGAGAATTTCTGCTGGAGTTGTAGCTCAGTTTCAGTCCGCGAACTGACGGAAGTTCTCGACCCGAGAATTTCTGCTGGAGTTTGTAAACTCCAACCGGTTAACTTGAGTCCGCGAACTTGAGTAGGTTATGTCTAAAAACGATGTTTGTGAACTTATCTTAATAAACTAAGGAATGCTATTGCAAACCGTGGATTTATAGTTCATGAATCGATTCGAGTGAATCACATCGTTTTTGCTTCAATTATGTCTTGTGTAGTACATGGGATCTCATAGCAATTGAACAACTCTCTAACTAGTTCATTTGAGTCATTTGGACTAGTTATGGTGAAGAAGAATATGGTTGATATTAAAGTTATCATTTGGCTAACTATTTGGTTAACTAGTGTTGAACCATCTAATGTACAAGTTTGGGTACGGTTACACAAACCCAAAATCGTCAAGTACATGTGTGTATGACAAGCTAAGTTTTCGATCTAACGGTTGAAAAATACTAGCTTGTATCTAATCAGGTTTTCATCTAACGGTAAATATTGAATGCTTTATTACTAAGCTAACATTGATTGCAAATCCTGATTTGAAAGACTATATAAGGGAGAACTCTAGCAACTGGGAAACCTAATCCCCACACATTCTGTGTGATACTAGTTGTGCTAAGATAGAGTCGATTCTCCTTTAACCTTTGGTTTTCTTCTTCTAAAACCAGGTTAACGACTTAAAGACTTCATTGGGATTGTGAAGCCAGACCGATACTACTTTTCTTGTAGTTGTGTGATCTGATCTTGCTGTTTCTATCGTACAAGTACAATTGTAATAATTGGATTGATATTTCTATCTCCGATAGGCAAGATATAAAAGTAATCACAAACATCTTTGTCTCATCGTTTGTGATTCCACAATATCTTTTTTCGCTGCGTCGATTAAGACTATTGTGAGGTGATTAATAAAACTGAGTTGTTCTTCTGGAATATAAGTATGGTTTTATTGATTGGTTCCTGTTCACCTTGATTTATTAAAAGACGGAACAAAACTCATAGGTTTATTCGTGGGAGACGAATTTATCTATCTTGTAGACTTTTCTATGTGAGACAAATTTGTTTATTAAAGTCTTCGACTTTGGATCGCAGCAACTCTTGGTTGTGGGTGAGATCAACTAAGGGAATCAAGTGCGCAGTATCCTGTTGGGATCAGAGGCTTAGGAGCATAACTGTACGTTGGATCAGTGTGAGATTGGTTGGGGTTCAACTACAGTCCAGATCGAAGTTAATTTGGAGTAGGCTAGTGTCTGTAGCGGCTTAATACAATGTATGTTTAATATGGACTAGGTCCCGAGGTTTTTCTGCATTTGCGGTTTCCTCGTTAACAAAATTCTGGTGTCTGTGTTATTTCTTTTCCGCATTATATTTTTATTTAATTGAAATAATACAGGTTGTGCGTTGTTCAATCAATTAGAATATCCGACCTTATTGGTTGTTGATTTAAATTGATTGACACTTGGATATTGGTCTTTGGTACAATCCAAGTTATCTCTCTTTGATTAAGACTCGTAGATTGTATTTGCTTGAGTAAATCAAATCGAGAGATTGAGATAATAACTCCTTGAGATATTTTCTATTGATTGAGTCTGACTGTCTAGTTGATTCTCTAGAAAGTAACTCGGAGTTGTCCATACAAATTGCTAATCGAAATATTGGATTTAGTTGTTAGACCCCCGCTTTTTCAGTCAGAACATGGAGAATTGCAAGGCTTGATTCCAAGAAGATTTGTCTTGTTAAGAAGGTCCACTGCATATTTAGTTTGACAAAGAAATAGTCCTTTGGAGCTTCTGTGTACTTCAAGACCAAGAAAGTAATGAAGATCCCCTAAATCTTTGACTGGAAAATGATTTCCAAAAAAAAATATTAATGATGCACAGTGAGAAGTGTCATTTCCTGTGATGATAATATCATCAACATAAATCAGAATATAGGTAAGTTTAGAACCAAGTTTCTGTACAAAAAGACTGGGGTCAACTGGTGAAGGAATGAAATCAAGTCCCACTAAAACATCAACCAGTTTCTCATACCAAGCCCTTGTTGCTTGTTTGAGACCATAAAGTGACTTGTGAGGTTTGCAGACATAGTTTGGATATTTAGCATCTTGAAAACTAGGGGTTGTGTCATATAAACATCCTCCTTTAAGTCACCATGGATAAAAGCATTGCTTATGTCCAACTGAGTAATCTTCCAATCAAAATTGACCGCAATTGATAGAACCAATCTGATTGTAGCAGGTTTTACAATAAGTCTAAATGTATCTGTGTAGTTAAGACCTTCAAGCTGATGAAAACCCTTTTCTACTAGTCTGGGTTTGCGCCTTTCAAGAGTACCATATGCATTGTATTTGGTTTTAAAAACCCATTTGCAGCCAACCAAGTTTTGAGAAGGATCAGGTGGTACCAAAGACCAAGTACCTGCATCCTTAAGAGATGTATTCTCAATATGCATTGTGTTTAACCACTCATGGATTTTAGCAGCTTGAGAATAGAAAGTTGGTGTAATAGATGCAGTAGCAGCCAAATAAGCAGTGGGAACATGATGTTTGGTAGAAATTAAAGATTTGGGTTTGAAAATTCCATGTTTTGATCTAGTAAGCATTTTATGAGTATTGAGATCATTAGAAGGAGCATTGATAGTAGAAGTAGTATCATTAGGTGGTGAATGTGTAGTAATAGAATTGTTGATATCAGGTACAATAGGAGAAGTTACAGTAGGTGGAGTAGGTGTAAAAATAGGAGTAGAAGAAGCACAAGGTGACAAGATATCAAGGGTAGTTGCAGACAAGTCAAGATCAGAAACGGAAAAGATGATGTGGATGTAGTAAGTGCAGAGTATGGAAAATATGATTCAAAGAAGTTGAAATGTCTAGAGACAATTTTTTTTACCTATGACAGGATTGAAGCACCTATACCCTTTTTGTTGTTTGCTATAACCAATGAAGATGCATTGTTCACTCCTAGGTGCAAGTTTAGAAGTTGAATATGGTTTAAGCCATGGAAAACAAAGACATCCAAAACTCTTAAGAAAGGAGTAGTCTGGAATTTTATAAAATAAAGATTCAAAAGGAGAGGAATGTGAGAGTGATTTGGTTGGTAGGCCGAATGCATGGGATTATGGGAGGCAGTGAATTTGGCACAAGAGTTGCGGCTAAGAAAGGTGCATTTCGAGCTTGACGCAAAAATTGTGGTTGAAGCAGTGGTTAAAAATTCTACTATAGATTGGCGTATTCTTAATTTAATTAAAGATATTCAAGGTTTTTTTAGTAGTAATACCTCTTGGCAATGCAAGTACATTCCCAAAGAGAAGAATAAGATAGCGGACATTCTGTCCAAGCTAGCTAGAGTTGACAGACTAAGTAACTCTTGGTCCAGTTCTATTCCTGAAGAGATTCAATCTAAGCTTGTAAAGGATAGAACTCCTATGTAACTGCTTCTTTATTTCAATCCATTACTTCTTGCTTCAAAAAAAATAAATAAAAAAAAATGCCTCAAACCAGAATGAGAGAGGAAGAGAAGATTGAAGCAAAAAAGTCCTAGTAATGTCAAGAAGATGTCTGTGTTTAGATTCAGCAACACCATTTTGTTCTGGTGTATTAGGACAAGTGATTTCATGATTGATACCATGAGTAGAAAGAAATTTGTGAAGTTCATGATTGACAAATTCACCTCCTCCATCAATTCTTATGCATTTTATTAAGCAAGATAAAAGATTTTTTACTGAGGATTTGAAATGTAGAAAAACAGTTTTAAAGTCAGACTTGTGTGTAAGAGGAAAAACCCAACAGAACTTAGAAAAGTCATCAATTAAATTGACATAATATTTGTCACCTGACAAGGAAGGGACAGGAGCAGGGCCCCATACATCAAGATGCAACAATTGTAAAGGTGCAACTGAAAAGCTAGTAGAAATTGAAAAAGGTAGTTTATGGCTTCTACCTAGTTGACAATGAACACACATTACAGGCTTTGACACTATATTGTCAAGTTTTATTGTTATATAGACTCTATTGAAATATTCAAAAGATGGATGAGCAAGCCTTCTATGCCATACTGCAGGTGAAGCTTTGAAACAAGACATTGATGTGGGTAAAGTAGATATTGATGGTTTGTAGTTGAAGATAGGGTATAAACCATTTTCACTGGGCCCCTGAAAAAGAATCTTCCCTGTGTGAAGATCCTTGATGCAGAAATCAGAATAAGTAAAAGTTAGAGAACAATTGTTATCTCTGCCAAATTTGTTAACATAAATGAGATTTTGTGAAGCTTGTGGAACATGAAGAATATGATTGAGGTAAAAAGTATGGTTAGGAATAGAAATTTTAGATTTCCCACAATGCTTAATTGACATACCTGCTCCATTTGCTGTACCAATGACATCAGCACCAGAATAAGATGTAGAGGCCTCAAGATTGCCAACATCAAATGTTAAGCGATTATTTTCACCAGAATCCATGTATCATGGATTTTCACCAAAAATATTAGCTGCATCAAGCATGGCACTGATGTTTCTTGGAGGTTGACGACTTTAATATGCAAAATTCATGCGGTTCAAATTTAGTAGCATCATGACCATATTTCCGACAGATTTGACACGCAGGTCTATCTCCAGCATAAAGATCCGAAGGAGGTGGTCTTGCAGAAGGATAAGTTGGTGCTGTTGCTGGTGAAGGAGTTGGTATAATACCAGATGCATAACCTCTACCAGATTTTTTTTTATGCTGAGTATAACCACAACCACCACCACTTCTATGAAAGTAATTGTTACCACGACCACCACCTCTACCTGGTGGCATGTAAGAAGCAGCAAATGCTTTATTGCTTGATTCAGCAACTAAGGACTTATTTCTTTCAGAGACAATCATTTTCTCACTAATTAAGAGATTATGAAGTTCAATACTGGATACATGAGGATTTCTAATCCTGATAGAAGCAGTGAAAGCATTGTATTCTGAATTCAAAGCAGATAATATGACAACAACAGGTTCATCATATGTTACCTTAGATCCTGCTGCAACGATTTGATCTGAAATGGATTTAATCTCATTAAGTAGAGCATAAACTGTTTTATCACCTTGTTTGAGAGACATGAGTTTTGTGCGTAATTGAATTGAATGTGTTGAAGAAGATCTGGAAAATCTGGCTTCAATACTTTTCCACAATTCATATGTAGTTGAAGATCCTGTGAAGTAGGGAATAACAACATCAGAAATTGTAGAATTGATCCATAGAAGAATTTTTGAGTCTTCATCAATCTAGTCTAAGTACAATGGATTTTCAATTCCATTAAGTTCGTTTCTTGGAGATGTATATTGAGGAGGACAAGGCAGCGATCCATCAAGATACTTCATGATTCTGAAATTTCGAATTACAGGAAGCATAAGAGAATTCCAAGTTAAAAAATTATCATCTTTCAATTTGAGATGAACAATACTAGTTAGTTGATGAACAAGAACTCTAGAAATTGAAGTAGAAGTTGGATTTTCCATTGCAGATGTAGATAATGATGGAAATTCGTGAATCATAAAAGATTGAGATTGAAAAATTTGTAAAGAAACTAATCAAAGATTAAGAGAAGAAAAAGAAGAAGAAATCAAGAACTCAGAATATCAAGAAAAGATTTAGATGAAGATCCATATGGCTCTGATACCATAGAGGGATTGATGAAGAAAGAAAGAGATTCTCATTAGGTCAAAACAGAAGAGCAAGCACTCTTTAAGTACATACAGAATTCAAGTTAACAGGCTGTCAAGGACATCTCACAGTTGTACTAACATAAAATACTAAAGGCACACATGTTTTACATTATATGCACTCAGAACAGTTATAACAGAAAATAACTGTCTTTCATTTCACTACAGACTACTGTGAACATGTTGTATAGAAGTACACAGGTCTCACGATTATTCTTTTTTAAGTAAATTGTTCTCATGCGATTGTATGGTGACCAATGTGGCATTTACTGAAAGGGATTGAGAAGGAACAAACAGTTGTACGTTTTGAGCTTGGCTGAAGAATTTAATTGCACTCCCGGAATTGTAAAAATGCGATGTAAATTATCGGTGAAGGCTTCTTTAGTAACATTGTTTATCAACATAGTACCAGAAGCAAATTTATCTGCAGATTTGACTTCCAAAGTGGTTGTTTATTGCAATTTAGTTGGCCTTTTGTCTTTCAGTCAGTCCCCATTGCTTGGATCCGACTTGTTTTACTTTGGATTTGATATCTATTTTGCTCCTTTGTACTCTTTCTTTTCTATTTAATATTTTTTTTTTTTTTAGTTTACAATTTATTATTATTACATGAAACTAGCTGGAAGCCTAACAAGCTAGGCTCCAACGACATACTACTACATTAATTGAACAGGTTGCTGTGCTAGCCTACCAGTGAGCCTCATGGGTAACCTTGCCAAGGGGAGCCGAAGCGGGAGGGGGGCGAGATTGTGTCACAAGGGGGCAAACTAACACTACCTTCCATGTTAATTCCTGCAATATTACGCCATTGGGGACTTGAACCTGGGACCTCCTGGAACGCATGAAACTTCGGGGAACGGGATGACCAGGTGAGCTAGGGCCCGTTCTTAGTAGTTTAAAAAAAATAATGTCAGAATCCCCTTCCACTTCGGCCATTTAAACGAAGGCCCTGTGTGCCACTTGCTCCGAACATCTGTGATTGTATTACAAGAGCTGGATGCTCAAAATCAAGATCGAATAGGATTTGCCCAACTAATACACACAGCTTATTGAATCGAGATCCCCACAATTTAAGAGCTTGTCTCAAGGTCATGGCATGCACATGCGATTGGTATGTGGTTCCGTACCCTTCCTTGTTGGAAGGGCCTGCCTCTACTGTCTAGCTCAGATCTGTCTAGTTCCCAATCTCAGATTCATACTAAAAACCAAACACTTCTGACTCTTTGCGACTCGCTCGGTCTTAATGAGTCAAAGGTTTATAGAGTGAAGTGAAAATGAGAGTTGATCAAGAAGAAGAGACTTGCAACAAATCAAAAAGAGAGATTTTGATCAGAGAATTATCGTTGAAGCTTAACAACAGAGATGAATTTCTACAAGTTAAAATCCAAGCAGCTAAAGATATTAGAAAGATTGCTAAATCTTCTGTTAAGGCTCGTTCTTGTTGTGGAGTTGCAGGGATTATACAACCTTTGATTTCTATGATTTCTTGTTCGAATTTAGAAGCTACTGAATCTGCATTGCTTGCTCTTCTCAATATCGCTGCCCGCAATGAACGGTGAGTTTTTCAATCTAGTCTAAGTACAATGGATTTTCAATTCCATTAAGTTCGTTTCTTGGAGATGTATATTGAGGAGGACAAGGCAGCGATCCATCAAGATACTTCATGATTCTGAATTTTCGAATTACAGGAAGCATAAGAGATTTCCAAGTTAAGAAATTATCATCTTTCAATTTGAGATGAACAATACTAGTTAGTTGATGAACAAGAACTTTAGAAATTGAAGTAGAAGTTGGATTTTCCATTGTAGATGTAGATAATGATGGAAATTCGTGAATCATAAAAAATTGAGATTGAAAAATTTGTAAAGAAACTGATCAAAGATTAAGAGAAGAAAAAGAAAAAGAAATCAAGAACTCAGAAAATCAAGAAAAGATTTAGATGAAGATCCATATGGCTCTAATACCATAGAGGGATTGATGAAGAACGAAATAGATTCTCATTAGGTCAAAACAGAAGAGCAAGCACTCTTTAAGTACAGACAGAATTCAAGTTAACATGCTGTCAAGGACAGCTCACAGTTGTACTAACATAAAATACTAAAGGCACACATGTTTTACATTATAGGCACTCAGAACAGTTATAACAGAAAATAATTGTCTTTAATTTCACTACAGACTACTGTGAACAGGTTGTATAGAAGTACACAGGTCTCACGATTATTCTTTTTTAAGTAAATTGTTCTCATGCGATTGTATGGTGACCAATGTGGCATTTACTGAAAGGGATTGAGAAGGAACAAACAATGTACGTTTTGAGCTTGGCTGAAGAATTTAGTTGCACTCCTGGAATTATAAAAATGCGATGTAAATTATCGGTGAAGGCTTTTTTAGTAACATTGTTTTTCAACATAGTACCAGAAGCAAATTTATCTGCAGATTTGACTTCCAAAGTGGTTGTTTATTGCAATTTAGTTGGCCTTTTGTGTTTCAGTCAGTCCCCATTGCTTGGAACCGAATTGTTTTACTTTGGATTTGATATCTATTTTGCTCCTTTGTACTCCTCCTTTTCTATTTAATAATTTTTTTTTTAGTTTGGTAGCACAAAAAAATAAAAACAAAAACAAAATGTCAGAATCCCCTTCCACTTCGGCCATTTAAACGAAGGCCCTGTGTGTCACTTGCTCCGAACATCTGTGATTGTATTACAAGAGCTGGATCCTCAATATCAAGATCGAATAGGATTTGCCCAACTAATACACACAGCTTATTGAATCGAGATCCCCACAATTTAAGAGCTTGTCTCAAGGTCATGGCATGCACATGCGATTGGTATGTGGTTCCGTACCCTTCCTCGTTGGAAGGGCCTGCCTCCTGCCTGTCTAGCTGTATCTGTCTACTTCCCAATCTCAGATTCATACTAAAAACCCAACACTTCTGACTCTTTGCGACTCGCTCGGTCTTAATGAGTCAAAGGTTTATAGAGTGAAGTGAAAATGAGAGTTGATCAAGAAGAAGAGACTTGCAACAAATCAAAAAGAGAGATTTTGATCAGAGAATTATCGTTGAAGCTTAACAACAGAGATGAATTTCTACAAGTTAAAATCCAAGCAGCTAAAGATATTAGAAAGATTGCTAAATCTTCTGTTAAGGCTCGTTCTTGTTGTGGAGTTGCAGGGATTATACAACCTTTGATTTCTATGATTTCTTGTTCGAATTTAGAAGCTACTGAATCTGCATTGCTTGCTCTTCTCAATATCGCTGCCCGCAATGAACGGTGAGTTTTTCAATCTCTGGGTTTGCTAAAACCCTAATTTTTTGATTCATTTCTGTGAATAAATGATTGATCTTTAGTGTATCCATTGTTCTGAAACTAAGGGGTTAATGTTTCATTTATAAAATCTCTGAATCTTGGCATGTCTTGGATTAATCACCATTTAGATTTGAGCATCTCATTGTCTTGTAATGGCATCAGATCTAGGATATCAATATGTGATTGGTGGTAGGAGTGTTCTAGTGATTCTTTATGTTCAATTTAAACAGTTTTTTTTTTTTTTTTTTTTTGTTTGTAAAAATCTGAAAGTTGGGGTTTGTCTTAAAATCAGTATGTTCATTTTAATTTAGATACCATTATCTTAGTGTTGTCTTCAGTGAAGTGTATCTTGCTTCATTTCTTGTAAAACTTGCTTGCAAGATTTGACTTGTTTTTTTTTTTTTTTTTGACTGTTCTCTTCTATCTCACAAAATGTTTGTTCCGTCTGATGAGATATATTTGTCGGTTGCTTTCCTGATTAGAGTGGTGCTTTCTTTTCAGAAACAAAGTCACAATAGTGACATCAGGTGCGGTTCCGTCTCTCGTCGAACTTCTTAAATCCCAGAATGGTCATTTAAGAGATTTAGCTACTGCAGCAATTTTGACCCTCTCATCTTCACCTTCTAATAAACCAACAATTGGGATTTCTGGAGCTATTCCTCTTCTAGTTCAGACTCTCAGCTCTAGTAGTGTTCAAGGAAAAGTTGATGCTGTCACAGCTCTATACAATCTTTCTACATGTGCAAAAAATTCGACTCCTGTTATCACGGCAGAAGCAGTTCCTCCTTTGCTTACCCTACTCCAAGAGTGCAAAAAATACTCCAAATTTGCTGAGAAAACAAGTGCATTACTTGGAATCTTGGCCAACTCCGAAGGAGGACGGTTAGCAATTTCGGACTCTACTACGGGAATCTTGACATTGGTTGAAACCGTGGAAGACGGATCTTTAATCAGTACCGAGCATGCAGTTGGAGCGCTGCTGTCTTTATGCTGGAGTTGCAGAAATAAATATAGAGAACTTATCCTGAAAGAAGGTGCAATTCCCGGTCTCTTGCGATTAACAGTGGAAGGCACGGCAATAGCTCAAGAAAGAGCTCGAACACTGCTTGATTTGCTCAGAGATTCTCCACAGAAGAGATTACCCGCATCATTATTGTTAGAGAGCATTATTTCAGATATCGCTCTCAGGGTGGATGGGGCAGACAAAGCTGCTGCTGAAACAGCTAACAGGTTATTATTAGACATGGTTCAGAGAGGCATGGAACTCAGCATTTGTCACCTCCAGCTTAAGGCTGCATCTTTTACCCCTTCACAGTAACCATCTGTATGGAACTTCTCTAATTTGATAGATTTCAATAAGCCAGTTGAAGCTATCCCTGTTGTGTCACTTATGCCTGTGAGTCATTGCCAAAATCGAGTAAACGGCTCAAATAGAATGCAAATATTTAGTTGGCAATAATGGAAGTGTGCTTGCAAGGATTTTGCCTGTTTCTTTAATCTTTAGACCCGTTAAACTCAGCCCCAAAACACATCTATAATATCATATGTATCATACCAAATTTACCAGTCAGAATCATTTGTTCAAGAAATATGAGATATCTAAGACGTAATTTGAAATGTGACTGATGAAATCCTGGGTTGCCAACAGTGATTTGAAAAAGGAAAATCCATGACACAAAAAGGAATGATTCAAAAATTTCACCGGTCACACCACCACTCAACCGAGAAAGAGACCAAAATGTGTCATATAATGGGTCAACTGCATAAAGAATCTAATGCTACAGAAAAAGATTACATGGCTAATATATGTATCCGGGGACGCTGAGCCAGTGAAGAGATTCATCTGAGATCTCTGACCAATTAGGTTCAATCCAACTGCAGTTTAAGTTCTCTGAAGAATCCCAATAATCTTTAGCACAATGTCCACTCCCAAAACAGTGATACATACCTGTATCAAGGGAATAGCACAAAATTCCTTTGTTATGCAACCTCGGAAAGTAGACTTTGTTCTCCATTTGACTTGTCCGAGCAATTGCTGAGACACAAGAGGTGTTGCTAATGAACAACATATACCGCCCCAAATGCATAACTTCAACCCAAACTTTATCAGTATCCTCCAATCTAAAAATGCGAACCCATTTTCCGAAACGGCCTAAAAACACAGATAAAAGTTTTCCTTCACACTCCACCAAGAAACTTTTATAGATGAACTCACAGTTAGGACGAGTCTCCGTGATTAATATTTCCCATGTCTAAGCAATAGAATGCTCCTAAAATCCATGGGTTTCCTATGGGGAAGCCAATAAACGCCGTGGAAGAAAACATTTGTCCAATGTTCATCTCCACTTTTAATGTAGAAAGTGTCCCCCATTTGTTTACTGAGAATGAGATACCTGAGAAATCATAACGATGCTCATCTGGTAATTCGGAAAGTTCGATATACTGGATCTGAGCAACCACCCACCTTTTGAAAACCGAATTCTAGAGCCTTTGAACAATTCAGGGATGTTCACGAGGTAGTTCTCATTATTATGCACTGAGTTTATGAAACTGTAGACGGACCGATCATATTTAGGAAAAACCATCCACGGGGACAAATCTGGGGTAGTCCAAGTAGAAGAGGATCTTCTCAGACTTAATATCGAGTGATGTTTTTTACTCGCTGCACGTAACTGGATGTAATCCACTGTATGAAGATACTTTGAAATCGACCTTACCATATCATCCTGAAGCATCGTCCATGGTCTCACTTCTTCAACATCACATATCCATCGATAGAACAGCTATATTTTCCATTGCCTTCACAACTTTATCCATGTGTTTGTCCTTTTCTGAAACATGGTCAGCCGTAATTTTGTTATCAAACCTACAAATTTAAGGAATTCTGATAACATTACAACTTCAAATGAGAGCATGTATGACCAACATCCACGGATGTAAAGATCCTTCGTCTATATATGTGGCAATAATTATGGGAACAAGCAAAAAGACTTTCTAAAAAACTCTTGCTCAGACACACAAAACAAAACTGATATGGAACAAAAATTTGTCCATGACAAACTCGCATAGCTGCCTTTTAGAAAGTGAATTTACGGGTAAACAAAATATAAATGTGGTCCTACTAGAAGGTGCGCTAATACCCACTAGCCGGCACCTAGTTGTGCCATAACTTTCAATTTTCTAGAGACTCCCTGGAGGTCCTCCTTAAGTGAAAGAGTTGGACCTTTTTGGTAGAATAACTCCTCCCATAGTGGCCCTATGGATGAGCCACAATCCCATAACAGTTGCTGTAACATATCAATAAAAATAGATAACAGAGTTGAAAATTCCAAGCATGGTTCTAGAAAATTACCTTGGAGTGGTAGTAATCATCAGCCATTCAGGCGTGTCCCATGGCGTTGGTAGCTCAGGACATGGTAAAGAAAATAAAATACTTCCGTCTCCCAAGTCATATTTGTAAAGGCTCATTTCCCAGTCTTGTGTGTAACACACACACCCCTTTGAAAATCCCAACTCTGAGGCCAAGCAAGACAGTTGCGTATGATTGCCTAGAAATAAGACATAGTCATCCAAACTCTTCACTTCCTCCCAAGCCATTGCAGAGAAATCCAATTTTGATATTATTATTCGGGTTACACAGTTCTGATAAGCACCTCTTGGAATGTAACACCTTTCTATTCTATAAACAAAGCCGAAAGACTCCATCCAATACTGTTGAACACGACAATCCAAACCCCCCGCTACTGATTCAGGTTCAACATTGTCATCTATCCACAAAAATTCACTTATGCTAAGGGTTTCATGTCGTATTGCAATCTCCAAGTAGAAACCACTCATCACACACATTATAAATAACTTATCATTAGTAATTAACATTGTGCGAAGACTTTCAGTAATATTAACAAACTCATGCTTTCTCCATTCTTTTTCACCAGGGTGACAATAAAAAAGAATGTCAGGCTTCTCACATCCTTGCAATAGTATATAAACCATGGAATCATCACAGATACCACCACCACCACCACCATTGTGGCTGCTCTGAGGAGGTGAAGACAAAACAGCCTCTTTGACATAGTATTCATCAAAATTGGTACTATTTAGACCATGTAGTAAATTAGGCAACATGATGGTGTCTAGTGACTAGTGATACAGGATTCCACAGAAAACAGTTCCCAAAATTGAATTTAGCTTCTACATCATCATCACAAACAACAATTAACCATCCTTGATGAGAAGGTTTTTGCCTTCTCTTACTTAATTCCGGTATGCATTTTTTGTAAATTTTGTTCATTGGATCACATTTACTCTGGAAGGTTTGAAACTTACTATCTTTTCCATGTGGGAAAACAAGCCAACGTGCAACATTTGTGATGGGGGGAGTCTACGTTCACGTCTTTGATGATCTGATTCCATGGAAGTTAGAAACTCTAACTCTTGTTGTGAACACAAAAATAACGATGGTACCTTTATGTTCATAAACAAGGTTCAAAGCAAAATCATTTAAGGTTTGATCTTGAGAAAGAGGATAAACAACAGATAGCAAACATTTGAGATACTCTGAGCCTTCGGGCTCGTCATCGTTTCTCACCGATGGGGGTCAGCGTCGATGATGACGCTGACTATACCTCCACTTCTTTGGACTTTAAATGTATAATATAAATAAGACAATGATTTACGTGTTCAGCACTAAGGCCTACGTCCACGGGGTTGGTTCTTTACTATATGAGTTTATAAAATTACAAAGCATAGTCGAATGACTCTGAGTAGGGGGAGCGAAGCTATGAAGGTAGAAAATAAGACTCACCTACTCTCACAGTTTGCTTTTCTCTCTCTCTCTAAAAATTGGTCGACCCCTTCTCTCTAAGAGGATTGGGGTATTTATAGATAGATTACATGGGTCCCACTCTCCTAATTCTCTTATCCTTATCTTCTTGATTCATGCGCTGTTCCAAAGATAACTTCGTTCCAGCCCGAAGATTTTCAACGGTCATCTCATGTTCCGAAGCTCTGCCTTTCTCTCGTTCCATGGAGTGTTTGACACATGTAGTACTTGGCGTGTTTAATGCTGGTGGTTGTGCACATGGCGCATGCGTGAGACAGCTTTCCTCTGCAGTTGTCAACTCTACGTCAGACGTTTCTCATCCCTGTCGTCCAATTTGAATTTGTCTTGGGATGGAGTAAAGCGTGTTTTGGATCTGCTTGGGTGCTTCTCGGGCTATTGGTCATTGGGTAGCCCTTGGTTGAGGTGTCGTTGGATCTGGCAGATGGAAAGCACGTGTTGGTGGATGAAGAGGTTGCTCTTGTGATGAGGGACACGTGTACTAGTAGATATTTATGCACCTACAATTTGCCCCTTTTCTTTCTAATTTTTGGTGGGTCTTAGCCAAAATTTTGAAGAAAATTGTTCATCATCTTCCCGCAATAACTCCTCCTTTTTCTTAGGACACGTTTCCCACTTGTTTGCAATAACTTCTTCCTAGAGTTTCAGGACGTCTTTCTCTTTCTTGCATGATAATAAATACATGGGGATGGAATGAATGTGAGAATTTTTATTCTTTCCTCCTTCTTCTTGTTCTTCTTGCTGCTGTCACTTTCTTCAGCTATTGTTCAGGAACCTTAAATTCCTTCTTGTCTTTTTGTTCTTTATTTCATCTGGTAACTTACCTGCCTAGTACGACGCGTTTACTGCTGCCATAATCTCTTTCGGTGGTTCGCCGTCCTTCCCCTTTTTGTACTTCTTTATTAATCTCTTGGTGAGTACTGATCTATTATTTAATAAATTCCTGTTTTCTGCTCCTGTAAGTTTTTTATCCCCAGATTTTTACTTTTTCTTTGCTGTCTATGGGTTTATCGATGGGGAACATTTTCTACGTCAGTATATATAATTGCCCCTATTCTCCATTGATGAACTCTTAGACGTGGTTTCCCCTGTTTCGTTTTTGATTGAGTGTGATGCCTTAGTGTTTCGTTTTTGATTTTATTTTCCGATAAGGTCCCATGTAGGTAATCATGACTGATGATCATCGAAGGGGTAGCCCTTTTAGAGATACTTCCTCGAGTCCTTATAGATCCCCATCACGACGAAGCCCTGACATATCCCCGCCGAAAGATCCTACGTAACCTCCACATCACTCCCTTCGATCTAAGAGCACATCATCTTCTCAAAAGGGTGGTGAACATGCTAGGGGTTCTCGTTATCCTGTCGATCGATCTTCGAGTAAACCTTCCCATCACTGTTATAATCCGATGACAGTTCAACCCCTTCGAACAATAGCTCCAAACACCTCCCTTTCCCAAGGGACTGGGGTGCCACCCATGTCCCGCTGCCTAGAAGAGACACAAACATTTCAAGGAAGCCAGTGGTAAAGAGAAAATCTGACGATCTTAGCCCTCCGAAGAAGTCACCGGGTTCTCTCTTGTCGTCATACGCTGCTCCTTTGGTACCGCAGCCAACCCGAAGAAGAAGAAGAACGTGTCTTTTAGGAACGTTGATTTGGAGGATTTTAAAGTTAGGCATGGCCTCGAATACTTCGACGTACGCTTCTACGACCAAGGTGACGAGCTTACATATGAAATGATTTCCAACTATAAATATGACTCTCAACACCTGCTAACAACCATTGGTGCCTTCGAAGCGGGCCTGATGCTTCCTATCTATAAGTCTGATGATTCCTTTTATTATGACGTTTTGGTAAATCACGATGGTTCTACCCCTCACACGCACTATCGTTCAGTAGTTCAGCTAAGTGGGAATTATCTTTGTACTCTTCGATAAGCTTATCTCCGAAGCAAGGGTAAAACGCTGATGACCTGTTACCGTCCTAATCTTGAGGAGAGAGATTTGTACACTCCGCGGAATTTCAACGCTTCTTTCTGGGATTACTTTAATAGCCAGAACCGAAAGCCTTGGAGCGTGGGTTTGCGCACGATGCCTTCTCCCCGTGGGGAGGTTCATCTCTTAAGTGAGGTGAGTGATACAAAGTTACGCTGCGTTCCCGAACTGAAAATAATGCTGAGCCCACCACCTTTCCTGGTAAGGAAAAACTTCGACGTGATCATGATTATGAGTGGTACGCTACTCCTATCGAAATTATCGGTCCTTGGGCCCATGGATAGTTTCCTGGTGATCACGGGTGGCGACCAACTCCTCATAGTAGGGTTCGTGAGGATGCCCCTGGGAGTTAAACTTTGCCGGTATGAATTTTAATTATCGTACCAAAACCGTTGAACTTGATGAGGTTGCTAAATAGGAGAGCTCTGATCATGTTCTTCTTCCCAAGTTTTTATAGCCCTCTCGAGCTTCTAGTGTTGTGAAGGTATGATTTATGATTTTATTTATTTTTATTGTGTATCTTTTCCTTTGCCCCTAGGATCGGAAATATTACGTTCACTCGCGTCTTATGGTTCAAAGAAGAAGAAGATTAACCATTTGCAATCATCCACTGTGGAGGTCATTGATTCTAGGATCCCTGAAGTGACCAGTCCCGCTGGTGAAGAGGAATTAGAAGACTCTGAATATGAATTAGACGAAGAGGAGAGAATTGAGATGACCCCTTCTGCAAACAAGGATACCGATGAAGAGGTTCACGTTGGAGGAGGAAAAGATGGTACCAGCGTTGTTCCTGGGACCGCTTCGCTTCCCCCTTCGTTTGAGCATGTCGATATTGGGACTCCTAGTTCGTTGCCGCTGAATATACCTGAGGCTAATCCCGAGTTTTCTTTTGGGAAAATTCATTCATATGGTGGTGTAACGAACATTGGTGTCCCTGAGTTTCAGCTGCTATCTCCGAACGATGATTGGGAGGTGGCCGTTGAAGAAGACGCTGATGGTGAGAGTTCTGACGGCGAAGACGATGATTTAGGTGCTTCTAAAGAGGCTAAGGGGAAGAAGATCTCCTCGGTAGGAAAGAAAGATGATAATCCCACTGTGATGGATGAGCAACACGGTCCCTTCGTATTTGGTGATTCTGCGGGTAACGGAAGTGCTGGCATTAGTGGTAACGCTACTGGAGGGAGTTATGAGACTATGAGATTATGAGAAGGGGAGATTATGAGACCTAAAAATGGTTGAAGGAGAATGGTCTTCTGAATGTTGCTCACGGTGCCTCCCCCTTTCCTGAAGAGAGACCGTCTGATGCCTTTACTCATCAGAGGATGCAACTAACTTCTCGTGAACAAGTGGATAAGCTTTGGGATCGAGATTTAACTGATTCCGCTTCGAATTTGTTACCTAGGGCCCCTACTTCAATTTCTGACATGATTTCCGTAGCCGATGGTTATGAGTATGGGTATTCCCAGCAGCGTATCCTTGAGGTAAAAGATATGTCATTCTTCATTGGTTTCCGCTAACTCAACATGTTTCATTGGTTCTACTAACTCTTTCTTTTATTGGTTCGTTCCAGCTTGCCAACAGTGAGTATTGCAATCATTCGCTGTATCGATTCTTTAAGGAAAAATCTCTTAAATTAGAGGCTAAACTTCGCCAGAGGGATGATGAGATTATTAGTGCCCAAGATACCATCGTATCCAAGGATAAGGAGATTGAGAAGTTACAGAACGCCTTGAAAGAGAAGGAGCGGATTGGTGCTTCCGAAGAGAAGCTTCGCCTGGAGGTGGCTAGTCTTCGTTCAGATTTGGAAACGGAGTGTGCTAAAGCTTCGTCTTCGATAGGTTTGTTTTCTCTTCTTTCCCCATTCTCTCTCCCTTTTTTTTTTTTCCGCTGCGTTATTTCTGAGTTAGCCAGCTCTATCTTCAGCGGGCAATGCCAAAGAGTTGACCTGGCTTCGTAGTGAGAGAACTCACCAATCTTATCGAATTAGTGAGCTAGTGTCCCGGGTGATTGAGGCGGAGGAAAAATGGAATTACCATGCCGATGAATATAATCATATGTATGCTCAGCACAGGCAGAGACACGAGCAGATGGTCGACATGCATAATAGTATGAATGCTGAGCGTCGTCAATTTAACGGTGCCTTGCTTTGGACTAGGGATAATCTTAGCGAGGCACGTACTTTGGTTTCTCATTTGGAAGCTAAGGTGGCTGACTTGGAAAGGGAGCTTCGTCTAGCTCATTCTCCTCATGAATATGTAAATTATCTTGCTCGTGAGAGGGACGATGCCAGGGCTGAAGCCTATGCCCTTAGTAACGCTTTGTCCTCTTCTAGGGACGAAGTTGCTCGTTCCGCTGAGTCAGAGAGGGACTTAAAAGTGAATTTATATAGACTCACTAAAGGGATTGAAGAAATGACTACCGAGGTTAATCGTCTTCACCATTCTGATTCTACGAAGCAGGTAGAGTTGGATGAATGTCAATTTTCCCTCACCACTCTTCAACTGGATTATAAGAAAATATCCGATGAATATGATTTTCTTGATGATGCTCGAGACACTGTAGTAAATGAGTTAGAGATAGATTTGGCTAATGTCGAAGGTATATGTTCGTTTGTTAACTAATAATCTTCATATGCCTTATTTTTTAATTCTATTTGTTTTGTTTTTATCTCCCCTCAGAGCTTGAAAACCAGCTTCGCCGAGCAAACGAAGAACTTGAAAAGGCTAAAACTGTAGTAGAGGCCCAGCGGGAATAAACCAAACATTTCTAAGAGTTAGCTGAGTCTAGGGATGTGGCAGCGAAGAAGGTGACCCAAGAGGTGGAGAAGTTATCATTATATCTAAGTCAGTCCGAACTTAAGGCAGTATATATCAAGCATGAAGCACGTCGTCAACTTTCCGAGGAGGTGAACAAGACGTTGACTTCGATCGAACAGTCTCTCTTTAAGGATCATGGTCTTTCCAAGAAATATAAGCGTCGTCCCGTACCTACTCCCTTCAATGCTTCGTCGGGTCATTCCTCTGGTGGGAGCGTTCCTTCATCCAAAGTTGAGCTTTCTTGATATCTTTATTGTGGATGTGCCTTGCTATGTTTTGATCCTTGTTGATTACTTTTCCAGTGGCCTTATTTTATGTACTTTGGACTTGTTGTTCGAATTTCTTTCAAGTCTTGTAATCAACTTCCTTTTGTATGTTTTTAATGGATCATCGTTATGCTTTGTCATCTATATTCTTAATGGATCATCGAATTTCTTTCAAGTATCTACAGTCTTAATTTCCACATGTATTAAAAACTTATTTAGGTGAACACTTTATTTCTTGAGATAAAATGGAAAGAGTTTAGAATAGTGTCGAAGGTATATCTGGTGATACCTTCGCTATTATTATTTTTATTTATTTTTTGCGGACCTGTCTCCCCGTTGGCTAATCCTCGGGCCAGGAGGTTATCAAATGGTGGGGGTCAATGAAGCATTCCGGATGTGTGATGCCTTATTGAGATATTACAAGCATTCAGTCCGCCGAACCGCTGTTTTATTATTTGGTTGGGTATCCATTTCTACTGGAATCATTCCCTAGGGTCTTACATTAGTAGACACTGCCCAGGGAGTCCCGAGGGATTGTATTCATGTACTTTCCCCAATGTCACAAAAAGTTGTATTCGATTGATATGCTGAGGTCTGCTACTCCTCGTCGAGAGATAGAAACATCCTTAACGGCTAGGACGTCTTCTTCTTCTGATGTTCTTCACAAAGGCACAAAACTGTGCTGTTTTAAGGGTAGTATGGCATGAGGTATTTAGCATTCCAAGGATGCCTCAGGACTTCCCCTTTGAGATTACGCAGATAATACGAACCATTTCCTGCAATATCTTGTATGACGAATGGTCCTCCCCAATTGGGTGCTAGTTTTCCCCATTTTCTTTCTCGCTGATACTGTGGTATTTTTCGTAGCACGTACTTCTCTTCTACAAAGTTTATTGGCTTAACCTTTTTGTTATATTCTCTTGCTAATCTACGCTGATAGTTCTCCATCTTTTGTAGTGCCGCCTTCCTTCTTTCTTCTAGGTCGTCAAGCCTTTCTAGCATCATGTCGGTAGTGAGATTTTTCTCCCATGCTTCGGTTTTGTTGGTGGACATGATAACCTCAGTGGGGATGACTGCTTCGGTTCCATATGTGAGAAGAAATGGAGATTCCCCGGTGGCTGCTCTTCTTGTAGTGCGGTATGACCACAGCGCGTTATGCAATTGTTCACACCACCGACTTTTATGTTCATCCAAAGACTTCTTGAGAACTAGAGCCATAATTTTGTTGGTAGCTTCGGCTTGACCATTGCTTTGCGGGTAAATGGGAGTAGATTTGTTTTTCCTGATTTTGAATGTATCGAATAGCATGTCTATGTTCTTTCCCTGCAGTTGCTTTCCATTGCCAAAAACGATCTCTGCGGGAATGCCAAATCTGTAGATGATGTTTTGGAAGATGAATGTGAAGACATCGGAGTCTCTGATTCTCGAAAGAGCTTTGGCCGCTACCCGTTTGCTGAAATAATATGTTGCTACTATTAAGAATCGTCTCTTCCCCGACCCTTCGACCAAGGGTCCTACAATATCCACCCCCCACTTTGCAAATGGCCAAGGACTGTCCACAGAATTTAACTTTATTGCAGGGGCATGGATCTTTGTGGCGAACCTTTGACATTCTTCGCACCTTCGGGACATCTTGGCTGCGTCTCTCATCATCTGCGGCCAGTAGTACCCTTGCATTTTGGCTTTGTCAGCCAGTGATCTCATTTCGATGTGATTTCCTGCGTCTCCATAGTGAATATCTTTTAGGATATAATGACCTTCTTGTCTTGATAAGCATCATAATAGTGGTCCCAAGAAGGATTTTTTGTACATAATTCCGCCACGAAGCTCTATCTTCTCGCCTTTGCCTGTATTTTTCTTGCTTGTTTTATATCTATAGGTACCGTTCCTTCTTCAAGGAATAGACGAATCTCGGCTCTCCAGTCTTCGTCTTTGCTGAAATCTTCGTCTTCCTTTGCCCTTGTTAGGATGTCATCTTGGACGATGTATTCTTCGATGTCCTCTCCCACATCTTCGTCAGCAATGTCCTCTTCTACATTGTCTTCTCGATTTGTAGCGAGGGAATACTTTGGGGTGATCTATGGCTAATGTACTCTGGTTATCTTGATGGCCTTTACACTCTCATCCCTTAACATATATGAAATGTATGCCAAAGCATCTGTATGCCTTAGATCCTTTATGCATAAGTGTCGGAATTTGATATTGGGTATCTGAGATGCTAAGGTATGAACCAATGCCATGTATGCTGAGAAAGTTTCGTCGTAAACATTGTACTCTAGCTCAATTTGTCGAATAACCCGTTGTGAATCGCTTGTTAGGCGTACATCTGTTATCCCCATTTCTAGGATTAAACGAAAGGCGTGGACAACGACTTCATATTCCATGATGTTGTTAGTGTGTACCTTGAATTCCATCCTTAGGGCATGCACGATCCTATCCCTGGTCGGTTAGGTGACTACGATGCCTATACCTGCGCCTTCTTTATTTTTTGATCCGTCGACAAAGATCTCCCGCCGTCTTTGGTTTGATGGTTCAAGGACATCCAGCGGGTCTTTGCCGTACTCTTCTGCTTCTATGGAGTCCTTTATCTCTTCGTCATCTTTTAGAGACAGATCTGCTAGGAAATCCGCTAGGACTTATGAATTCTGTGCGGTTTGAATCTCATGAATAATATTGAATTGATCAAGATGAGTATTCCACTTTGCTATCCTACTTTCCCTGTGTTCTTGAGGACTGCCTCTAATGGTGCTTTGCATGGGACACATACATAATGCGTGAGGAAATAGGTTTTCAACTTTTGCGTGGCCCAAACCAGCGCTAAAATGAGTTGCTCGATCTTTGTGTAGTTCCTTTCCGCTGAGTTGAGGGTTTTGCTGACGTAGTATATTGGCTGCTCCACTTTCGTGTTCGTTTTGACTAGCACCGCGCTGACCGCATCCTCCGTAGCTTCTATGTACAGGGCTAGTACTTCATCCGAATCAGGATTTTGAAGGTTCAGAATTGTGGCTAGATATTCTTTGATCTTTTGGAATGCCTCTTCGCACTTTTAAGTCCATTCGAACGTGCTTCCCTTTTTGAGGATGTTGAAAAAATGTTTGCATTTGTCTGAAGACCTAGCAATGAATCTTCCTAACGCTGCTAAGGATCTGTTTAGTCTTTGAACTTCCTTCAGATTCTTTGGGATGGCATTTCTACGATGGCCTGGATTTTGGATGGATCGACCTCGATGCCCCTCTTTGTCACTAGGTATCCAAGGAATTTTCCTGAAGTTACGCCGAAAGTGCACTTTTCTGGATTTACCTTCATATTGTTCTCCCTCATTGCTTCCAAGATGTTTCTCAGGTCTTGATGGTGATCTTTTCGTAACTTTCTTTTGACGAGCATATCATCGACATAAACTTCTAGTGTGATCCCGATCCATGGTTTTAAAATGGTGTATACCGTTCTCTGGTACGTTTCCCCTGCGTTTCTTAGTCCGAAGGGCATCCTTGTGTAACATTAGAGGTCGTGCGAAGTATAAAATGTTGTATGTTGGTGATCTTCCTCTGTCAGGGCTACTTGGTTGTATCCCGAGTACCCATCCAAGAATGATAATTCTTCGTATCCTTCTGCCGCCTCTACTAATTGGTCGATGCTTGGGAGCGGATAACTGTCCTTAGGGAACGCCTTGTTGAGATTGGTGAAGTCGATGCATATCCTTACTCCTCCGTTATTTTTTGGAACTCTGACGACGTTCGAAATCCATGTGGGATATTTTACTTCTTTGATAAATCCTGCTTCCAACAGCTTGCTGATCTCTTTCTCGATTGCCCGGTGGTATTCTTACTGAGCTTAGCAAGCTTCTCTGAAAAAGATCTTGTTCATGAATTATCAAATGAAGATCTTGAAAATTCGATTTCTCTCATTACAAGACATTTTAAATATCTTCATAAGAAGAGGAATAAACCGTTCTCAAGAGAACGTTCGACATTATCTTCTAAGCCACATAATCGTATTCCATCCAAAAAGGTAGATACCAATAGTGATGATGAGGATATTCCTCAATGCTTCAAGCATAGAGGAGTCGATCACTTTCCTAACGAGTATCCAAATCAAAGAAAATACACTAGCAACAAGGGTCTAGCCGCAACTCTTGATGAAAACACTGATCAATATGATTCAAAAGAAGAGGATGGTTCAAAAAAAAAACACTAGTGTCTGGAGTCTAATCTTGATGATTGTTAGAGCATTGCGCTCGGTTGAACCCACAAGTTTTGTTATCTCAATCTTGTTTTCAATGTTAGGTGATCAAAACTATATTTAGATTTCTAGTATACTAAGTCAAGTTTCAGATTAGGTTAGAATTGTAGTTGAGTATCAGAGATCACCCGTGAAGACTGACAGATCGACGAAGATATTTGGATAACTTCTGTGTCAGGTATGTGAAGACCAAACTATTCCATTTTACTCATTATACCTCATTTTATCTATTGAGACTATGTCGTACGACTTCTAGTAGAGTTACAAAAAAGAATTTTCGAGTCAAGCTTGTCTTGTGAAAAATCTTGAAATATGATTAAACAAACAAGATGTTCAGCTGTCCTTAACGATATTAGTTTTTTGAATTAATTTGTGGATCAATTGAAAATTGTCCATGCAAATGATCATATCACTTGGGAATGTTTCAAACATCATAAGAGAGAAATATGAACTTACTAATATTTCTACTCAGGGTATGTTCGCGAACTTGTTCGCAAACCATAAATATCCGGGTTATAGAAATACAAGAAGGTTGGAGAAACAATTCACAAACTGCAAGTTCAGTCGGGAACAGTTCACGAACCCGGTTGGCGAACCGTGGTGAACTGAATTTTGTAAGTTGGATAAATAGGATATTAATTGACGAACCTGGTTCACGAACTGTGGTCAACTGAGTTCGGTAGTCTTGTAGGGTGGGCTAATCCGATTCACGAACCATTGCACCCTGACTCGTGAAAAAGTCATGCGGTTCACAAACCGTTGTATCAACTTTCCCAGTTTATATTTTAGTATATGCTTAAATACTTATTTTCAGAATATGTTTAGCATTACTAGAACTCTCTTAAACACTTCTAAGAGTTCATTGATCACTTAAACATTTATGTGCATGTATCATGATAAAATTCTTAGGTGTTTAAATAAACATCAAATAACTTTTAGTTCTTTGGATAACTTGCCAAACCGAACAGTCATTATACACGGTTCCGTAACCAAACCTATATATATGTATAATCTTCTATTTCATTTTGAAGACCTAACATGTTTGCTTGATTCTCAATTTATCTTAGCTTGAATTCTAATCTAACCTTGGCCTTTGAAAACTATAAATAAAGTATCTCTTTCAACTGGGAAAATCAATCCCCGACACCTTGTGTCCTAGTTAATTCTAGAGTCGTCCTCTATTGACCTAGGTTTCCTCTGTGGAACATTATTAGATCTACAACTAAAATCTTTTTCTCCCATCAAATTATATTCATACATTTTATGAGTTGGAATCAATGTTTATTCAGAAGTACTCTTTCAACATAAAACATGGAGACATTCTGGATGGCATCTGCAAGATAACCCAAGGAAGTGAAGAAAGTTTCACCGATTTTCTCAAATGATTCAGGGAATCATCTTCATCAGTTGATAAAGCACATGAGACATTACTGTGTATATTGTTCAAAAATGATCTTATAAAAAGAGAAATTCGAGATTTCATTACTGGCCACATTCTCGAATCTCTAAATGAGGTCTATAGCAGAGATGGTAATTTTTTCAGAAAGGAGTAAGACAAAATGAGCTTTCCCATTTTGGACCATGAAGTTTACTCAGCTGCCCAAACCTATGGTGACAAAAGAGCGCACTCACCTAGGTCATCAAACCAGCAGTCTACGAAGAAAAACCTAATAGAAGAGATCGAGCTGAAGAGGAAAGAAGAGTCCAAAAACTTCTTCAAGAAGATCGAAACTCCTAACATTATACAACCATACATGAGAGACAAACCATTCTTTGTTTCTCCAAGAAAGATGAGGTCTGATGGCAAGGAAAAATCCCAATGCTCCTATCCTGAAACAAATAAACACCTCACCAATAATTGCAATAACTTAAATTAGGTTCATCGAAAGAATTCCATGATAAGGGGATCTAGCAGAGTTCATACTCCAAGAGCAAGGTCAAAGTAGAAAGTTCGTAGTCGTCCAAGTCAAAGGGTGCATATATATGATACACTCAATGCCCAAAGCTGAGACAAACTAACTATCAGATCCGTCCGACAGAAAGCGAAAATACATGGAAGTCAATATCACAAGTCTTCATCCCAACTGTGAAGGTTTGCTACTACCACCAGACGAAATAAGGTTTGTAGGATCAGAATATCGCCACAACAATATTCTTGTGAAAGTTTATAAATGACATTCCTGCGAGCTTCTCAACAACACTCTGCGAGCGTCGCAGAGTGACTCAAAGGATGATTCTAAGGATGACGTAATGGATGATGATAATAAAAACATGAGAAGAGCGTGACGATCTTGTGAAGATTATAACGTCTGGGAGAATAGACATTACAACTGCTGCGAGAACATCGGGAGTCAGATCCGAAATTAAAGGTTAACTTAGCTGTCATGCACTATGTACTTACCCTATATAAAGAGATCCAGTAGACTCAGTTGAGGGGGAGATCAATTTTTAGAGTGTTGAGAAAGTCTTGAGGAGAGAGAAAATTCTTGTAAGTGGTTGTATTCTTGAGTTCTTCCATTTCTTGTAACATTTCTGAGAATTAATCAATAAAAGTGTTGTTTCTAATCTATAAATATGTGTTGATAATGGTGAAATCTTGTATGGGGTGTAGTGTGGGAAATCCTGCTACTACATAATGGCGTTAGAAACAGGGACTGAATTTCAAAAACCGTAGAAAAAGCAAGATAAAAGATCAATATGCAAATTAAGAAGATGAATGAACAAAATGGTGAAAAAATTGATGGGAAAATGGTTGAAGATGAAAGGAATCGCAGAAAGTTGGGGTGTAATACGATAACCAAAACAATGATCAACCAATTCCATGAAGATATCAAAGGAAGGATTCATAAACGGAAATTTGAAGGAAATAAAATTATGATGGTGGAGAAGGTTTCACCACTAAAGGATTGGGAAAAGCAGAAAATTACATTCACATCAGCAGAAGTATCAAGAGAAGATTTAGGGCATTCATCACCTTTAGTAATCACGGTATCCGTTATACAAATGAACAAAGAAAATCAACAAAATCAGCGGAAGAATGGGCTGTGAGTAGAACTTTGGTGGATGCAGGGAGTTTTGTAGATATAATATTTTATCAAGCATTTAAGAAAATGGGATACAAGGATGAAGAAATGACTTGTTCAACATATCACATTCATGGCTTTGGAAAATATTTAACAAAATCTAAAGGCGAAATAGTGGTGCGAATTCCGCTAGGAGAGATTGAAACGCAAGTAACGTTATGTGTGGTAGATATGGAGTCACCATATAACATGATATTGAGAAGACCGTGGATACACGCAATCAAGGCTGTAACATCAACGTTGCATCAATGCATAAAATTTCCTATGCCTAGTGGAATTGGAGAAATTAGAGGAGATACCGACCTTGCGAAGGTATGTTACCAAATTGAGGTGAAGAATTGTGAAGGACGTGCGAAGCTATGAAAAGCTCGCAGAAAGATGGTGAAAGAGACAAAGAAAGAAGAAGAATTTAATGTTTACAAGATAAGAGCTAAAGAAGGAAAAGGAATACCCAGCGAAATCTCGCAAGATGGAGAAAAACTTGCGAAAAGTATGAAAACACCAACACCAACACCAATGGGAGAACCTGAGGCCAGCTACACCGCAGCAGAACCAACAAAGGAAGTAAATATTGGGAGTAAAGAAGAACCTACGATGCTGAAAATTGGAACTAAAATGGAGGCAGATGAAGAAGAGCGAACTGTAAATCTCTTGCGATAATATAAAGACATCTTTGCGTGGAGCATGGATGAAATGTCGGGAATAGATCCATTAGTAGCATGCCATAAACTAGAAATCAACAAAGATGTAAGACCATTTAAGCAAATGATAAGAAAAATCGCAACAACATACCATTCTCAAATAGAAGAAGAGTTACAGAAAATGCTCGACGCAGTAATTATAAGGCAAGCAAAATATCTAGAGTGGATCGCAAATATGGTGGTAGTTCCAAAAAAGAACAAGGGGATAAAAATTTACATAGACTTTACTGACTTAAACAAAGCTTGTCCTAAAGATAGTTTTCTATTACCAGATATTCCACAAATGGTTGAATCAGCAGCGGAAAATGCAAGAATATCTTCATTGGATGGATATAAATTAAGGATACAATCAGATTCCTCTCGCTGAAGAAGATCAAGAACACACCGCATTCTTTGCTCCAAGAGGGTTATATTGTTATAAAAAGATGCCCTTTGGCTTGCGAAATGCTGGTGCAACATATCAAAGGAAGGTGGAGAAAGTGTTTGCGAGATGGATCCACAAAACATTAGAAGTATATGTAGATGATATGTTAATCAAAAGTAGAGAAGCTGAGAACCATGTGCAGGACTTGAAAGAGATTTTTGATCAAATGCGGCAGTTCAGCATCAAGGTGAACCCCGAAAAATGCATTTTTGGAGTAACTTCAGGAAAGTTTTTACGATATATTGTATCAAAAGAAGGAATACAAGTCGATCCTAAAAAGGTGCAAGCAATTCACAATGTGCCAATGCCAGCAACAGTAAAAGATGTGCAAAAATTGAATGGGATTTTGGCTTCGCTAGGAAGATTCATCTCGCAATCATCAGACAAATACAAGCATTTCTTCGATATACTCAAGAAGGGAAGAAAATTCAAATGGACGGATGAATGCGAAAAGGCTTTTCAAGGAATTAAAGAACACTTAATGAACATATCCATCTTACAGAAACCGGAGCCAGGAGAAGAATTATTGATCTACCTTGCGACAAATACGCATGCGTTAAGCGCAGTGTTGCTGCGAGTAGATGCAGGAGTTTAGAAACCAATTAATTACATCAGCAAAACATTTAATTCTGCAGAAAGAAATTATTCAAAGATTGAGAAGTTAATTCTGGCATTGGTTCATGCAACCTTTAAACTTCGCATCTATTTTCAAGCTCATAAAGTAAAAGTATTAACAAAGGTGCCAATTGAGTCAGTAATGAAGAGTTCAAAAAGATCAGGCATAGTTGAGAGATGGAATGCGCAAGTAGGACATTTTGATATCAAGTATGAAATTTTATCTTCGTCAAAATCACAAGTTATAGCAGATTTCTTAGTTGAATTTCCACTAGAAGATGACGAAGCTGTGGAAGAGATGATGGATATAGAAGAAGAACATGAAGATCCAAGAGATCTATTAACATAACCCAACAGGTGGGAAATATTAGTGGATGGATCATCAAACAAAGAAGGTAATGGAGTTGGATTTGTCTTTATCTCGTCAGAAGGAGAGAAAATAGCTTTTTTATTTAGATTGGAATTTGCATCTACTAATAATGAGACAGAATATGAAGCTGTGATACATGCTCTAAAGTTCGCAATAGAAATGAAGTTGGAGAATGCCAGAGTTACCAGTGACTCGCAGCTGGTTATTCGCCAAATCAAAGGAGAATACACAACAAATGAACCCTCATTAAAGAAATATAAAAAACTTGTTGAAGAGCTATCAGCGAAAATTCCAAAAATAAAGTGGAGACATATCTCCAAAAAAGATAACAGACTCGCGGATGCATTCGCCTTTATATCAAGCATGATGACAAAACCAACTGCGAAGTGTATAAAAATTCAGACACTTATAGCACCTTCAATCAACAAAGAAGAAGAAGAAGAAGCAGATGTAATGATAATAGAAGGTGGCGAAGAAGAACCAAGAAGCAATATTGCAGATTGGCGAGAAGAACTTCATGCATACCTGGCGAGAGGAGAAATACCAAGAAATAGATTAGAAGCACACAAATTAAGAAGCCGTGCAACTAATTATGAATTAAGAGATGGAGTATTATATCGCAAATCTTTTAATGGGCCGTCACTTAGATGTTTAACAAGGGAAGAAGGAGAAAAAGTGCTGAAAATGTTGCATAGTGGAGATGCTGGTAATCATAGCGGGGGAAGATCTTTGGCATATAGAACAAAAATGCAAGGCTATTACTGGTCATATATGCATGAAAATGCAAAACAACTATCAAGACGTTGCAAAGATTTCCAGTGATACGGAAAAAGGATACATGCACCAGAGGCACCATTATGATCTTCAAGAAGTGTGTGGCCTTTTGGAAAATGGGGCTTATATATTGTGGGACCATTTGTACCAGGATCAGGGCAAAAGAGATACTTAATTGTCGCAACAAATTACTTCACAAAATGGGCAGAAGTAAAAGCAGTACAACACATCCGCGACAAAGACGTATTTACATTCATATTTGAAAATATTATTTGCAGATTTGGAATCCCAGCACAGTTGGTGTCTGATAATGGAAAACAGTTTAAAGGGAAAAATATAGAGTTATTACTCAATGCATTCAAGATAAGATGTGGAAAATCTACTCCTTTATATCCACAAGCTAACGGTCAGGCTGAGGAAACTAATAAGACAATTTAAACATCTTAAAAAAGAAGTTGGAAGGGTACCATAGAGCATGGTGTGAACAGATCCATAATGCATTATGGGCTTATAATACAAACTAGAAGAGAAGCAACAGGGATGTCACCTTTTTGCTTAACATATGGTGTTGAAGCAGTATTACCAACAGAGGTTGCCATTCCTACAACAAAAAGAGAGGCTTGGGAGAAAAACCTTAGTACTGGAATGATTCTGGATAAACTTGATGAATTAGAAGAGAAGAGAGAAAAAGATTTACAACACATGGAAAATTACCAGCGAAGATTAGCTCGAGAGTATAACAAACGTGTTAGAAAATGTGAATTCCAACCAGGTGATTTGGTGCTGCGAGAAACACCAGGTTATCAGCGAGAATCTGGTGGTAAACTGGCGAGAAAATGGGATAGACCTTATATCATTAAAGAGATAGTTGGAACATGGGCATATAAGCTGATGGATCCAGAAGGAAAAGATGTGGGCCAGAGACTTGATAGACCATGGAACAGATTGTATCTAAAAAGATATTATCAGTAACAGATTCTGAGAGATATTAGATGGTGATATAATATGTGATGAAACAGAGAAAAAATGAATGAAAGAAATTATTATCAATGTTGCGAGATTATTCGCGAGAAGATGACAAATATTTAAGAACTGGTGATATTCGCAAGAAACATAAGAATGGGACGAACCTTTATGGCGTACACCCTAGTTCGCGAATAAAATTTCGCAAGAGGCAAATATAAGACCTAAAGTACGTCATATAAGGGGGTATCTCTTTACATGGCTTATGGATAAGGTTATACCACTGCTGGAACCCGAGTCATGGAGATTTAGGGCCCATAAAAGCCTATCCAGGAGAGGTATCTTGGATTTCCAACTATATAAGGTTATACCCTGGTTGGACGACCAAGAGTCTCTCTTAAGGAGTGCTGAGTATGACCAAGGCGCCGGGTACACGGTTGAGCCAAGAGTGCCCGGTATGGATGAAACTACCCTGGCCATTCTTGGCAAGTCTTGGCTATGATGCACTCGGCCCGAAGAAAACCCAAATTAGGGTGCAGTCTCGTAACTATAAGCCATATAGGCATAAAGGATAAGAGGCTGCGAAAACAACTGGTTGTTGCTAAGACCGGATGGGGGAGGCTAGTCTTGTATGGCCGATTTGCCCTCCTTGAAGGGGTAACCAGGGGGAAGATAAGGGCGGCACCCTCCATTAGGGAGCTGTTAAGTGTCTTAAGAATACAAATATACATAGGCAAAAATCCATAAAAAAAGAGATGAGAATAGATCAATGGGTTTTTACATAAAAATGTAAAGACGTCCTGCGATTTCATCGCCAGATAGGCAATGTCCTAGGGCTTTATTTTCGCAAGAGAATTTAGGCTTATTATATTGTTGCAGAACAAATTGACAAAATGCGGATAAGACAAGATCAATGGGTTTTTACTTGCAAGTGTAAGGACGTCCTGCGATTTTGTCGCCAAAACAAGCGTGGCTAAATAAGACCTTTAACTAGGAAGGCAAAATAAGACCACAAGAATAATCTTAAACATTAACTATTTTGTTTAAATGCAGGTGAATTTTTTTCATCGCCAGAAATATAATGATAGGAAAGTATGGGAATTGATAAAACAAAATATTATTATCTTTCTCGCGAGAAATGTTATTATTTTTCTCGCAAGCACAATTGAATTCAAGATATAATGAAAAATACATCATTCGCAAGAGAAGAAAGAAATAACTCAAGAAAATAAAGATAAAATCGATCATTCAATGTTATCTTCGCCAACTCCAGTATCTTTGCCAGCTACATTATCTTCGCCAGCATTTCATTCATTCTGATTATTTTTATCTTCTTCTTCACCGGTCTTATCACCAGCAGTGGTTCTATTTTCGGTGGTGATTTCTTCTTCATCTCCTTGATTTTCTTCAAAATGGCTTTCTTCACCATTTTCACAATAAAAGTCACTGTCAGCAGGACGGGGAACTTCATCTTCACCTACTTTCATAGGTTTGATTGACACAGTAGGAAGAGAGTTAGCCAGCAAGATATCATTTACTAGAACTTGTGAAGCAAGATGAACTTGACAAAGATGAGCTTTATCACGATTTCTAATCTCCATATCTTTAAAGTATTCAAGGTAATCATATTTCCTTTCTGCTAGATCGCGGGTATAGGTAAGATGATTAGTAAGAGTACAATTCTCTTTGTGAATCTTCGCAAGCTCAGCACTCATAGTAGAAGTAGTAGCATGAAGCTTGTCCTCAGATGCTGCGAACAACAACAATAAAAATAAAGGTTGCCCTATTAGAAATCTCGCAAGGAGTTCAGTAAAGTAAAATAGTCAATGCAGTCAAAAGACTACCTTTCTTCTGCGAAATAAGGTTTTGAATTAATGCCAAACAAGTATTTTCCCAGTGACTCATAGCATCATCAAATTTATCTCCAACTAAACCTTGTAAGAGAGATTTTAAATTATTCTCTTTAGAGAGGATAAAAGCTTTTTCCTTCGCGAGAGCTGAGTTGGATTCTTCTAGTTTGGAATATTCTTCTTTGAGTTGGCTTACCTTTATACTCAAAGAAATTCTACCTTGAATAATAGTATTTTTCTCTCTGATAGAGGACTCAATTACTTCTCTAAGATCATCTTTTAGTGAATAGAGGGATATTTCTTGGTTGTCATACATTATTTGAAGATTATTCAATTGTTGCGAGGAGGTCACCATCCTATTTGAAAGATCCCGCCTTTCTTGAGATAAAATTTTGTTTTCATCTGAAAAAGTTTCTATCGCAAGATTAGCCTTGGTTAATAAATAAGAGATGTGGGTTACTTCACCACTCAATAAATCTTATTTTTGTGCTAATTGAGTGTTATATTTGGTAAGGTTCTCTATTTGATCAAGGGAATATGTATAAATATTATCTAGTTGGTTATATTGGTCCATCCAAGAATCTCTATCAACGCGAATTTCTATCAACGCGAATTTCTTAAGCAACTGATTCATCTTTGAATATCCCCATTAATCGATTCTGGTTTAAGGCTTAATATGCGAATAAAGAATTTAAGAAAAGGAAGTATGAAAGGAAGAAAAAAAAATACTGCAGTAAAATCAAAGACAGAGATAGAAAAAATTATACCTTTCAGTTCATCATTTTTTTTGCGAAGACTCTCGCCAATCAAGGAAGAATTGTTAAGTTTGTGGTGAAGAGTGTCACATTCCAAAATCTTGGCTTGGAGAGCTCTCCTTAAAGTTTCAACTTCACCCTTTAGAGATGCTTGCGAATCCTCGCGGTCATAACCAAAGTATTTGCTAAAGTTTCACAAACACTATGCTTAACAGGATCAGTAGAAGACTTCTTAGCGTCATCCAAGATGTCAGACAAAACTTTAAAGGCAACATCTACTCCTGTCGAAGATTCTTTAGAAGGAGGGAAAGAGGCAGATGGTGAGGTGGTAATAATGGAAAGTTGGAGGTTAGAATCATTCGCAGTTAATACATCATCTGAAGATGAAGTATCAGGAAAAGTAACAAAGGGAATTGAAGAAGAGTTAACTTGAGAGGTAACTACGGTAAAAGGGGAATAAATTTCATCCACAGTAACTTCAGGAGTGCCATCTGCATTAGTTGAGGCAGGAACATTGCTGGCGATATTCTCGCAGATAGAAATTATAGGTTCAAATTGCGAGGGTGCAGGAATAGAACTGGCAGGAATTAGTTGAGGAATAGTAACAACAAGATCAAAAGCTTTAATTCGGCGAGACTTCTTGTGAGCAGCATTATTATTATCATCACCTTGTAAATAACAATCTAGATAAGAAACAGAGGCAATAATATTTTTATTCAGAAGACAAATGTTTCTTACTACCTTATGATTCGCAGGCTTCCTTTTCTTCTCAGTAGGTTGTTGCTACGAATTTATGGAAGGATTAGGGTTTTGAATCACAATTCTGGTGTTGGGGGTGGTTCCTCTGAAACAAAGATACAGTATGAGAATTACGTAAAATCAAATAAGAACAGATCAAATAGATATTGATAAACATAATCTAAATCAGTAAGATCGAATTTAAAAACATTAGAAGAAGAAATACCTTGATGACTCCATGAAAGTAGTAACAGAAGGATCTTTGTGAAAAGAAAGTTGCAGACGAAGAAAAAATAAACAGACGAAAAGATGAAGAAGATAGAGGAATAAAAGAAGAAAATTGTTTCTGTGACCAAACTCTACCTTTTATAGGTAAAAAGAGGTGACTTGTTAAGAAAAGACGTGTCGGTAAAAAGAAAGATATTAAACGCGTGTAGACGGTTATACCAAATTTATGGAGCCTTGTCGAGAGAAGGATATGGAAAGATAGGAAGCTGCGGCATTCTGAAGAGTGGGAAATTCTCACATCTTCTCCACTTCGCGGAGAAAACATGAGAAGAGGCAAGATGTAGGATCAGAATATCGCCACAGCAATATGATGGGTGTCTAAAACATCTTGATATTTATCTATTGTTTATGCTTTCTTTGCTTAGTTTTCTTGTAAATTATGTATTTTATGTTTGGTTTTGAGTTTCAGGTACTTTGGAGAAAAAGAAGAAGAAACGTCGCTTAAAAGGGCTAAAGTGACATTTCATGTGCAACTACTGTTGAACGCGAATTATCTCTCATTATTTGCTTTTATTTCGTCATCTCTGAAAGGCATGTCGGCCTTAGTGATGCGAGTTTTGTCTGAAATGCATGGCAACCTTTGTGATGAAATTGAAGAAAAGAAGTGGATATGAGAGGTAAGAGATGGCTGCTCGAGGAACTACTAAAAGCACCCAGAAAAGTGTTAAAGGAACCCCCAGAAATGTCCCAGAAGAGTCGATAAAATCACCCAGGAGTTTTTCACTATCTACATCCCAAAATTCATCTTTGTACCCCACAAAGTGTTATTCGCACCCCCAGGAATTGCTAAATGTACCCCTGATTGCTAAAGGCACACCGCTGTTGGATAAGGGGAAAGTCATCTTCTCCATTTGAATTTTGAATTTTGGCGGGAAAAGAAGAACAAAATTAGGGTTGAAGATTTGAAGGGGTTATACTGAGATTCAATGGCTGAAACTTTGTGGGTTTGCTCCCTTGAGCTTAACAGAGATGGTAATGGTCTTGGTTTTGATCAGAATTGGCTAGATAATCGGCAGATGAAGAATCAGAGATCACGGATTTTGGCAGGAAAATTGTTCTTCACGAACCAGAATTAAGGTTTGTGATTTGAACGAGCTATAATGAGACTAGAGAGCTAAAATCAAATGGGTATCTTACTTTTGGTCTAACAGGGCTGGTAATGGGTTTTTCTTTGGTTATATTTGGCTGGAATTACAAACTCGAAGCAATTATGATTCTCGGGTTTATTTTTCACCGGATTGCTCTGTTAGTGATTTGGACGAGTTTCTGTTGGATTATCTCATGGTTTCGGGTTGGTTTGAGTCTGTTACGACTTAACAGGACTGGTAAACGAGTTGTAATCGAGAAAATAGGGAAGTTGACGTGGATTTGAATACACAGGGAAGGTGAAGATTCACAGGACTTTTGGTTGTATTTGTGGAAGGTACGTGCTAATATTGGAAGGGTATACACTCTGCAAGATTTACTTCTACCTTTAAAAGAAGTTTCAACAAAACAGAAGACGTGTAGAATATTGGAAGGAAGATAATCCCGTAACTTGAAGAGAAAAAGCCGTAGCTTGCCGTGAAGGAAAAGAAGAGATTCCTCGAGATATTATTGGTCTTATTGTATATATATAGGCTATTGGGAGGTTAAGGAACGAGACACTTACTCTGGATAAGAAACCTAGGCTTAGAAATCGAAAAAATCACAAGTTTTAGAGAAGTTCACCTGCTGCTGCTAATACTCAAGAACACGAAGAACAGACTCGCAGAAACAGGCACAGAAGAGTATCGTTTTTCAACAGCAGAAGCCTTTTGTCGTTTATCAAAGACAGAAGCTGTGTATCATTTGCAGAATCATTGTAAGCTTATTTATATCTTTTGAATACAATGATTAATGAAATTTTCTCCAATTTTCGATCCATGAGTAGCTAGATTTATTTTCTAGGGTTTTGGAAGAAGCTATTTTTGATGAGTAATATTTAGTAATTATTTTCTTTGACAATAAATACTCCAATATTGTGTTTTTAAATTATTAAAAATTCTCTCTTCTTTGTATGCTTCGTAAAAATTGTTTTGGGTAGTTTCTACCGTTCTTTTATAAGCGAAGGAGGATTAGGCCTTAGAATAGCGACGAAAGTCATAAAAAGAGCTTGTATTTTCATATCTTCCAAAGCATGAGATTGGGTTCGAAATTGTTTTGAGTAAACTGGAGTATTTTGTAAACGAAATTGTTATTGAGTTTACTATTATTAGAGGTAGTGGAATCCAAAACCCTAGAATTTTCTCTCCTTGGTAAACAAAAATCTATTTTAATTAATTTGTCTTAGTATTTTTCTTTATTAATCTGAAATCAAATCTTTAAAAGAGTCCGAGAATCAAACCCTGTACTTATCACTTGTAAAACTACATCACAATATTTTTGTGAAAGTTTATAAACGATATTCCTACGAGCTTCTCAACAACACTCTGCGAGCGTCGCAGAGTGACTCAAAGGATGATTCTAAGGATAACGTAATGGATGAAGATAATAGAAACATGAGAAGAGCGTGACGATCTTGTGAAGATTATAACGTCTGCGAGAATAGACATTACAACTGCTGCGAGAACATCGCGAGTCAGATCCGAAATTAAAGGTTAACTTAGCTGTCATGCTCTATGTACTTACCCTATATAAAGAGAGCCAGTAGACTCAGTTGAGGGGGAGATCAATTTTTAGAGTGTTGAGAAAGTCTTGAGGAGAGAGAAAGTTCTTGTAAGCGGTTGTATTCTTGAGTTCTTCCATTTCTTGTAACATTTCTGAGAATTAATCAATAAAAGTGTTATTTCTAATCTTTAAATATGTGTTGATAATGGTAAAATCTTGTATGGGGTGTAGTGTGGGAAATCCTGCTACTACAAGGTTCACTAAAAAGGACCTAGAAGGGGTCACTTTCCCATATTCAGATGCGCTGGTGGTAGAATTGATAGTACATAGTTGGGACTACCGAAATATCCTGATTGATCAAGGGTCTACCTACGATACCATATGCTTACAAGCTGCTGAATAGATGGAGATGAGTCGAGAAGGATATCTGAAAAGAAATGGTTCAGGTATTGTGGGCTTTGACGGCTCAAAGATATGTCCCATGAGAGAGGTGACACTTACGATTGAAGCAGGCCTAAATAAAACAAACATCACAATCCTGGTTCTTAACACCAAATCTCCATATAATGTGATTCTGGGGCAAGACTGAACTCATGCTATTAGGGTTGTCAATGGGTCCGGTTCCTCCCGGGTATTATAGGACCCGGAATTGGATCCTATTGTTTAGTTGGTTCCGGGCCTGGTTCTCAATTTTGTGGACCCAAGACGGGACCCTATAAGAATACCGGGTAGTTATATCGGGTAACAAGATATATTTTCATAAATTCATATTATTCTTATACAGGGGCTCCCACACCACTTGGTGTTCCATGAATGAAATACAAATCAAAGGGTAATTCCTATAACAATAATTATATCATTTAATTAATTATCTTGGTTTATTCACTGATAGTTTAAAAACAAATTTTAGTTTTAGTTTAATAACCTTACTGGTTTCAAAGTCCAAGAAATTGAACGTGTGCGTCGTAGTCCACCATTTTTATATCACTATGTGAAAAATAACGTTTTTATTTTTATTTTATTTTTTTGTGATTTACAAAATAAAACCAACGTCGGTATATCTATCCACTCTTTCTCGGACTGCACTGGGTAGAGCTAGATAACAAGAATCAATTCTTTGTATCCGCCATTCATTCTGTAATATCCAGACTGATCTTGATGCTAACATATGACCTGCAATTCATCAGCAACTACATTCGGCGAAGCAAACTCAACATCATGATTTTGAGTCTAATCGACATTTGTAGCAGACGTCAATATTCTTTCATCTTTTCGATTTCCTTTTCCCCGAAAAGCGCATATGACCTCATCATATAAAATGGTTTTTACTGAGAATTATAGAAAACAAGTAGAAGAATTTGAAAATGGAGAGGAAGAAGAGAGTGGAGTGGTGTGAGTGAAAATTGTTGAAAATGGAGGTATCTATAGTGTTTGGGAGTTGTACCCGTTGGCGAGTCTTCTTCAACCTCCCATGGTTGATCTTCCAACGATTCTTCTGTAGCCGCCAGCGGCCCGACCAAAATCAGGCGCTTCTTCTTCCGACGGCCAATACATTTTCCCATAGTGGAAAACCACCTTTGTCTATTCATGTGGCTGACCTAAATACTTAAAAAGCCAAATTCCAAATGAACTGCCATAAAACTTTAGAAGTTACTTTCCGATTTCTAAAAATAAAAAGACAGAAATTAGCTTGCGAACATGATTTCAGAATAACTTTTAGAAGCAAAAAAGTTACCATTTGTGAGCATTGTTTTTGCTTCTGGCTTATGATAGTGATTTCCGAGTGAAAACACCTTTGCTTTTAGTATTCAGAAAGGGTATAAAAATAATTGTTGGGATGATAAGTGACAAGGCGGTGGTGGAACTTGGGAGCCTAGTTAGCAATTCGCCGAATCATTCGCGAATTAAATCCTGTCCCACTGAAACCCCGGACCCAGTACGTGATCTTTCTGAGCCTGCCGCATTATTCGTGATTTCGCCGTTCCGGAAATGCACTTGGTTTGGAGAGATTCGAAGTGCTACCCTAGCACTCTTTATACGACCTCATCTCCACTGAACCCGTGGTTCGTTGATGTTTAGTGTGCCTAATATTTAATATATACATGCTGAAATCAGTTCCAACACTAATATCTTTGTAGATATATTTTTTATTTATAATTAATACATGCCGAATTTTATGTCCCGAATTGATATCTCTAAAGAGAATTATACACGAACCATTGACCAGATTTTCGACCAAATTTGATTTTTACAAAACCGAATAATACTCGTTCCGTACGTTTGCCAAATCTCGACCTGCTAACTAGGATTGGGAGACCAAAATCTTTGTAGGGTCGGAGAGTGAGATAAAATACCAAAATAGAATAAATGTCTCCAAAGAATTTTAGCACGTGAACTAGGTTTTATTGAAAACCTATATAGTCGACAAGTGCCGCCTTTTCGAGGGGAATCTTTGAGTCTTGACAGTCGAGGATCAGTTTTTCCTACGGCTGATTTTCTAGAGTTTGGGTTTGGGGTTCATATTTTTTCAATTTTTTAATTGATTAAGAAACTACTTTTTGATTAAGATGGTGGTGGATATATGTCTGCACAGAAAATCAGAAGATAAATGTAGTAGAAGCAAGAAGAAGAGAAAAGTAACCAGAAGTAGTGATCAGGAGAATGCAGAACCACCTCAATTCTCAAACCAAGAAGATATTGAAGAAGAGCAAGGAAGTGAGAAGAAGAAGATTAAACTAGGAGGAGAAGGACCTTACAGAAACCAAGACTTTATTTCATCAATTGAGGGTAGTGAGCTTGATAATCAAAGGTTAGTAACTATATATTTCCCTTATACATTGTTGTTTCATTTATTTGGAAATCATGCATGATGTTTGTTTATTTATTGGGGTAATTCATTCTTGTAGGAAACTTCAACTTGCACTGGAATACGTTAATTCGGCCAAGTCTAGTGATGGATTGGAGAATTTCAGTGATTGTCTTCAAACGGTTAGTGATTCTCGTTTAGTTTTGTCCCTCAATAAATGGGTTCAGTCTCTGTTGAATGATGAGCCAACACAATGGGAGAGTTTCAGTGTCTGGGTGATTTTCAAATTTTGTCTAGAGAAGTCATTGAATTTGGGAGTCGGGTTAACTTTAAACTCGAAAATTTTACTTAGAATTTCTTGCATTGGAGAACATTCAGCTCTTCTCAGTGATGGAAGGTGTGAATTTTACAGTCTTGTTTTGGATTGTCTTGCGTTGCTATTCAATTCTTCACATGGAAGGGTGTTTAGTGCTAATATGGATACATGGTCCTTGTTGGTTGGGTCAATGCTGGATGTTCTTCACAAGGTTTATCTGGTTAGAGTGTCTAATGACAATGTTGGCATTCTGTTAATTCGCTTATCATGCTCGATATTCGAGCGCTTTTCCAATTTTTTGATGGCTCGTCCGAAGAAAGTTTTTCGTAAATTTGTTGATGACCTTCTTGAACCATTGTTGAGTTTCTCGGTGATGGTGAATAAACAAATTGATGATAGTTGTAATTTCACATTGACAAAAGAGTTGTTGAAGACAGTGGAAGACGTTTTGTCTTATGGATTGTTCCATCCTGACCATTTCAATGAGTTTCTTAGTTTACCGGCTACAGGGAGAGGTATTGGGTTTGGTGATGGTAAAGGAAAAAAATCAAAAATAAGGAATAGAAGTTATTGCATACGACTTTTTGAGAAATTGGAGAATATCGTATCTGAGAAGAAAATTTCTTCATTGGGGGGAGTGGGAGAGCTGTTTCGCTTGTTTGTTGTCAGAGTAAAGAGGGAAAAGGGAGTTCCTCTGCTGTCTGAGGGAGTTCCTGTGTTGTCCGAGTCCAACTTATCTGTTGGTAATGGTCAGGCAGTCACCGAAAGTACCCATTCTTCTGTTAGGCTTGACATGGAAACTGGTAAATCCGTGTTTGATATCTTTTTATGGTTTATAAATCCTTTAAAGCGGGAGATTGAAACATATAATAAAACCAACATGGATGATGGAATCGTATTGTTGGATGCTGCTCGTTGCACTCTTGAAGCTACCAACAAGATAATTGCCAGTTTTATGCATGAAAAAGTATATCTCCGGACGGAAGATACTTCTGATGGAGAGCGTCTTAATTTCTTGAAGGAGTTGTATCTGACACTTGTTTCACTTTCAGAGAAGATACATATTTGGTTACCCGGTCTGGATAATGGGTCCCCTGTAAATGGTGTATCTTTAGTAGCAAAAGAGATTATAGTTTCTCTTGGATATTTGCTGGAAATCGAATATGAGGTTGCTGACGAAGATTTGGAAAGATTGTGGAAAATCATTTTGTCATTTTTAGTAATTGATATACCTATAACAGGATCACCAGAAATATGCTCCCTGGCTTCGTACGTTTTGCGCTTCGGATGCCAGTTAATGAATATAAACAGTGAGCTTCGCCAGGTTAGTGGAATTCATTCTGATTATTTGCAGTAAGATGCTCTCTGAACCCATTTAGAAGTTAATTTGTGTATTTTAACATGATCCTGGGCTATAGTATTAGATACTATTTTTTCTCAAAATGTTTTGGTGAAAAACATTATTATGTAGCCATTGCGTGTATGTAATGTTTTTTGGGGCTTACTATACATACGTTCTTCCCTTCCCTATCCTTGTCTTGTTCTATTTACAGTATTTCGTTTTTGATGCTGCAGGTTTGTGACTCCATATTTGCACTGTGTAAAGCTGTAAGGTCATTCTCGATTGCCAACTGTGAAGAATGTGTAAAATCTGCGACAATGTTATTATGCTTTCAAGAGTTTAGGCTTGCCGTTTGTAAAGCTATCAAAAGTGTACCTGAAGGGAAGGCAACTGATTGCATCAAACAATTAAGAAAGGATATCTCTGAATCTTTAGAGTGGATGATGACCAGCAGTTCGAAGGATAAGAGGTGTCGCGAACAAAACCTAGATTTTCAAGCTCAGCTTCTGGGAAGGGCACTAGCTGAAGTGTATGCGATGCTATTAGATAATTTAGCTGTCACAACAGGGAACAGTAAATCTGTTGGGAACTCCATACAGGACCTGATGATAGTCCTAAGTCCATCCCTAAGTATTCTAGTAAGGAAAGAACATTCAAATGTTGGTGATTTCCTTTCCTCTGTCACGGGGCAAAGATATTTTGACAAGGAAAAATCAACCAGATCCAGTGCCTCATGGGTTTCATTGTTCTTCTTTCGCATATATGCTTCCTGCAGAAGCTTAAAGAAGCAATTGATAAGGCCTCATGCCCCCTGATTCAGCTAAGCAGGTGTTGGAGGCAATGGGAGATTTGTTGACAGCATATGCTGAAGAAGCTGAAGAAAATTGCATGGAATGTACTGATTTAAGAGATCAAGGTTATTTTTCTTGGGTAATTAGTCCTTCAGACTCTCTCTTGATCATTATACAATCTATAGCAGATTTCTGTTGGGAATAATATTGGATTAAAGGACCAAATGGGTTGAAAATGAGTATCACTTAATACACTTTTAGGACACTCAACCGGATGTTTTTGGGAATGAAATTTTTATTGCTTTTTCAAAACTATGGTCGTACACAGACCTTAACCCTCTTACACAACACACCCTCTCTTCTTTTACACGATCACTTCTCTCACTTGATTACTTCTGTTACTTGATTACACAAGTAATCACTCGACTACTTTAATTTTCACTCTACTTTGCACACACTTTTGTGTTCACTCTATTACACCTTTCAACTCAACCCACTACAAGCTATTTATAGTTTTCTCTAACCGACTTTAGTTATAGCCTCTTTTTTCTATCACATGTTTTTTTGACCAAGGACAATTCTAGACTACTACACACATTTCTATTCGAGACTTCTAGTACTAACTCTTCTTTTCTTTTCTAGTCAACACACCGGACCAACCTAGAGAGGTCTAGATAATTCTTTATTGTGGATACGTCTCCACTTTTCTAGATTTTTCTCCAAATCAAGTTTACTCTTCCAACACGCCCCCTTAAACTTGATTTTCTTGTTGTTCCACGTTGGACTTTCACGTCCACAAAATCCATGTGCATCGGTACTTCTGTAAGCATGTTTGTGATCTAGTCGTTGACCGTAGCCTTTTGTTACCCAGCTTGTCTTTTGCCGTTCTTTTCCCTTTTCTGCATTTTTGTTGCCTTCATAGACCTTCTTGTCTCCAGGTTTTGTGACGTTGTTCCTCGTCACATTTATCCATTTTTTATTTTTCACGACCTTTCTAACCGGTTCACAAAATGCAGAGTGACAAAACAGCGACACTGGATTTCCGTAAATCTCATTAAGACTTCTTGTTCGCAAAGGTCTCTCACTCGAGCTTCCTTCTGATGACGATGGTTCAATTGGCTCTAATCTTGGAGGTGATTGTGGTGGTGAAACATCTTGCACAACTGGTTCTGGCGGCTCTTGCTGCTCTTCTTCTTCATCCAAGATCGGGAGAAAATCATACTCTTTTTCTTGAACGTCAAAATCCCAAGTGCCTTCTTCATCGAACTCCACATCTCCGCTTATGACGACCTTTCGGTTGGTCGGATCGTACAATTTATATCCCCTTGATCGAGCATCATAACCGGTGAATATACACTTCGTACTCTTGTCTCGAGCGTATGCAATGCTTCCAAATACTCGTAAATGCGCAACGCCTGGTTGAACTCCACTCCACGCTTCTTGAGGAGTCATGTTCCACACATTCTTTGTGGGACACCGGTTTATTAAATAGACCGCACAATCAACTGCTTCCTCCCAAAACTCCCTGGGAAATTTCTTTGTCTTCAACATACTCCGGGCCATGTTGAGAATTGTTCTGTTTTTCCTTTCGGAAACTCCATTTTGTTGAGGTGTGTATGGAACAGTAAGAGGCCGACGGATTCCATTGTCTTCACAGTATGCCTCGAACTCCTTCGAAGTAAATTCACCTCCTCTTTCTGATCTCATAGCCACAATTTCAAAGCCACTTTCTTTCTCCACAAGGGATTTAAATTTCTTGAAATTGGAGAAAACCTCTGACTTTTGTTTCAAGAAATAAACCCATGTTTTTCGACTAAAGTCGTCGACAAATATGAGGAAATAGTTATTTCCACCATACGAACTTGGCTTTATTGGTCCACAAACATCTGTGTGAACCAACTGCAGCGGTTTTGTGGCTCTTGAGAATGTTTCCTTGGGAAAACTTTTCCTGAAATGTTTTCCAAGTAAACATCCTTCACATAGTTGATCCGGGTGGTCTATTCTTGGCAAATCTCTAACCATATTTTGTTTGGACAATAATTTTAATCCTCCAAAATTGAGATGTCCATATCTAAGATGCCAGAGCCATGACGAGTCTTTCACACAGGTGGTCAGACATCTCGCGACGTCATTTTGAATGTTCAGATAGAACATCCTATTTCCCGTCATTGGCACTTTGGCAATTAATTTTCCTTTCTTATCTCTTATGAAAAGACTAAGGTTTTCCATATTCATCCTATAGCCCTTTTCTAAGAGTTGTCCCAAACTTATTATATTCATTTTTACGTTGGGGACGTAATAAACATCGGAAATAAACTCATGATTTCCATTTTTCAACTTAATCAAAATTTTGCCAAGACCACTTACCGCTGTTTTTTCTCCATTCCCGTACGTCACGTTACCGGAAACTGATTCATCAAGCTCCATGAACTTCTCCTTCGTGCCGCACATATGGTTGCTTTCTCCTGTATCAAGCACCAACGTACAATGTTCATCATAGTCATCTTCTTTGCGTGCCACTAACAAGGTCTGGTCTTCATGATTTTCTTTACTAACATAATTAGCTTCTTCTTCGACGTCATCCGAAGAAAACCAACAATCTCGAGCATAATGACCACGCTTGTGACAATTATAGCATTCAACTTGAGATTTGTTATTCCTTGGCCTATTATTGTTGCGCCATGAATTATCTCCTCTGCCACGACCTCTTGTGGAGCTTGACCTCTGGCCCCTTTGATCATCGTCATTCTGCTTGCCTCTTCCCCTTCAGCCATAGTAGCCGCGTCCTCTTCCTCTAGCATTACTACTAGAGCTCTCTCCTTTATCTTTCAAAGTGAGCTTTGCTTGTAGAACTTGTTCTACTGCTTCCTCTTTGCTTCTCTTTTTCATTCTTTCTTCATGGGCTTGTAACGATCCCATGAGCTCGTCCACGGTCATGGTTTCGACGTCTTTGGACTCCTCAATTGCGACGACGATATAGTCGGATTTTGGAACGAGTGACCGTAATATTTTCTCGATCACACGACTATCACTCATGACCTCACCATTTCTTTTTAGTTGATTGACGACAACTAAAACTCTTGAAAAATAATCCGAGATCAATTCGGACTCTTTCATGGAGAGAGATTCAAACTCACCTCTTAGAGTTTGCAACCGCACCTTCTTTACTTTATCCACGCCTTTGATGGAATTTTGCAAAATTTCTCATGACTGCTTTGCATTAGCGGCTCTTGATATCTTCTCGAAGGACGACTCATCCATGCCTTGATAAAGAAGGAAAAGATCTCTTTTATCTCTCTTTCTCGATATACGTAGCGTATCTTTTTCAGCTTGTGGTAGCGCCGCTTCATTTTCCGGTTCGACATAACCTTTTTCTATTATTTCCCACGCATCTTGCGAGCCTAGTAACGCCTTCATTTGAATGCTCCAGTTGTCATAATTTTCTTTAGTGAGTTTAAGAATTTGGAAGGGAAACATTTCGGTAGCCATTAGGATATATGGCTCTGATACCACTTTGTTGGGAATAATATTGGATTAAAGGACCAAATGGGTTGAAAATGAGTATCACTTAATACACTTTTAGGACACTCAACCGGATGTTTTTGGGAATGAAATTTTTATTGCTTTTTCAAAACTATGGTCGTACACAGACCTTAACCCTCTTACACAACACACTCTCTCTTTAGACACTCTCTCTTCTTTTACACGATCACTTCTCTCACTTGATTACTTCTTTTACTTGATTACACAAGTAATCACTCGACTACTTTAATTTTCACTCTACTTTGCACACACTTTTGTGTTCACTCTATTACACCTTTCAACTCAACCCACTACAAGTTATTTATAGTTTTTTTTAACCGACTTATTTTTCTCTAGAATTGTATTCAACTCTCAGGCCTAGGATTACTCTAGAAGACTAGTTATAGCCTCTCTTTTTTTATCACATGTTTTTTTGACCAAGGACAATTCTAGACTACACACATTTCTATTCGAGACTTCTAGTACTAACTCTTCTTTTCTTTTCTAGTCAACACACCGGACCAACCTAGAGAGGTCTAGATAATTCTTTATTGTGGATACGTCTCCACTTTTCTAGATTTTTTTTCAAATCAAGTTTACTCTTCCAACAATTTCTGCCGTCAGGACACTGTTGAAAGTTGTGCCCCGTTGGTTTATACAATGCATATCATGGCTTACCAAAGGCTTATGGATCTAAGACGACAGATAAAAGCTTACAAGTTCCTACAAAAGGAGCAGAATGATATGACATTGATGGGTGATGCTAACTCACATCATCTTTGTGAGGAAATTAAAATTTTAAGCAAAGAAGCTAAAGATCTTACTGTTTATCTCATGAAAAAGATAGAGCCGATGTCAGCTTATGCTTGTATCAATTCTGAAGGCAGAGAGCAACAAACTTCAACTGTAGACAATGCATGGGATTTATATATCCCCTCTCTGAATGAATGTTCATTGCCTACTGCTGTTTGGTATCTTCTTTGCCAAAATACTGATATTTGGGGCCCTCATGCTGCGCAGAAGAAGTTCTTGTTTCTGTTGTTCCATATCCCCCTGACCAGGGCTCAAATCAGTGGCAAGGATGTTATAAAGGATAAAATGGACAAATCTTACAACATGGAGAAAATTACTCCTCATGGAATATCAATGGAGCTGCTACATGATACTTTATTCTATGAACAAACAGTAAGAAGCTTTGGTACAGTTTCTTGACTACTTTGTTTTATTTTTGCTGCACTCTATGATATTTATATTGTTCATTGTCCTAGTTTCTCTGCAGGCATTTGCCTTCAAGTTTTTCTGAGGTTCTGCGCCAATACCTAGTATCATTATCTGGTGATCCTTTATCTGGAGATATTGACTTTAATAAGTGGTTAATAGATTTAAGTAAAGTTGCCGTCCATCCCGACCCCCCTTTCACGCAGTGCACCAAGGATCTCATAGCTTGCCGAAGCTTGCTTAATCTCTTATGCTGGATGCCTAAAGTTTATCTGAACTCAGAATCATTCTCAGATTGTGCCACCAATGTACTCAATCTTGAAAGGTACGTTTAATTTTGTGTTCCTTCAGTTTACTGTGTTATTTTTCTTAGAAAGTAGCTTTGTATATCACACTGTTTTTCAGTGTACATCTTGTTCCCAATGCAACAAAGAGTGCAATTTTCATACATCAATAATTGAGCTTTTACCCACATTTCGATGATCATATTGTTTATCAAAGTTCTTTGTGGATTTTCTTGTGTAATTTTCTGCAATGTAGTGTCATTAATAATATGTCTTTCAAGTTTGTTTATGTATTTGCTGCTTTATACTGTCTTGTAGAATATATCCTTCTAGGAAACTAGAACTGATGCAAGGCATGTGCCTCTCTGAATCATCTACTGCTCATAATTTGGGTTTCCGATTCTAGTGTTTTTTCCTTATCCTTAATACAATGTCTAATTGTGTTGTAGTCTATGTTCATTATTTCGTCATATGTGCTGTGCGTACTTTAGTTTTTTGTTAAAGCGCTTATGTGTTCGTAAAGATTTTAGTCATGCTTCGAAGTGCTGTGTTATTAAATCACTTAAATGTTTTATTGTCAACATTTCAGGGTTTTGGTTTTTACGATCTTAAAGAATCATGGTAGATTAGAAGATACTCAGTATGAGCTTTTCATATTTTTTGTATGTTGTAGAAAGGCATTGAAGTGCCTGTTAATGTCATTTCACGACGACAGGGGGGAAGCTGTACACTGTTCCATCGTTCAAATATTTATTAAGAATTCAAACTCTGTTTTATGGCTTTGGAAATCTGTCACTGCATTGATTCGACTTCCGCCTGCATTTTCTGAAGAGCATGCAAGTGAACTGAAGCATATGAGTCCTTCTTTGATGGATGATACATCTTCTATACTTTTGACATTAACCAAGGTACATTTTTCTTTTTCTTTCCCATACGATCGAAACAATGGAGAAAATTCCTTCAGCGATAAACAATGCAGACTTTATACAAAAATTACCCATTTCAGATGGGCTCGGCAAAAGAAGAAGTTTGAGTGAACATGATCCAAGTTTAGGAGCCTGGATGGAACATCTGACGGAGAGTTTCAAAAAACCTGCCCAGTTCAAAAAACAAACCCAGTCATTGCTTTCTAATAAAGCTGGTCTGAACTGTGAGGATTATAACAATATGTCTTCTGATGTTACATTCTTTCATGGTTTCCTGTGGGGCATCACATCCATTTTGCAAGATAAGAAGGGCTCTGAGGAACACAAATTACTAGTTAGTTGGCTTTCTTCTCGGGCCATGGAGTCGACAGACTCCAAACTCAAGAGATTTATAACCTTTACTGAAGACTACATTAATTCTTGCTTACGTGCATTGCTTGTATTGGGCTCTCAACAGCCTACTTGTTCGGAGAAGGATCTTGTTGATGATTCTAAAGTTAGAAAAAAGTTGCCTAGGTCGGATTTTACCATTGACATTCTGAATAATGGAAGACAACAGTTAAATAAACCTTTATTAAGAAGCTTATTAAAAGGTGACAATCCCGAGCTAGCTCATTGTGTCAGACAGCTTCTTATTGGATCTTCAGCTATTCTGAGTCTTAAAATGAAGATTTCCCAGCGTGCTTGTTATTCAAGCTTGATGCCAATTTTAGTCGGAACTTTACAGTACTTGCTGACAGAGTTTGCAAATATGGTTCAGGAACCACATTCAATATCTTATATTTGGTTAGTTGGTGTTGTCAAATATCTGGAAGTTTTAGGGAGTTATGTTTCTTCAAAGAAGAACTCTTTAAAGAAATTTCATGCTAGGCTGATTGACATGCATCTGCAGGCTATGGGTATATGCATATCATTATGTGGTAGAGAAGCTACACTAGCGTCCCATGAGATAAATTCTAGTACCAAAACACTAATGGGTCAAACAGGATCACTTGAGTTATCTGGTGGACAAGGGTGGAATACTTTGAGAACATTCAGAGCTAGGCTTAGGCTGTCACTCAAAATTTTAGTCAAGAAATATTCAGGGTCGACAGCAATTAAGGCTGTAGAAAAAGCACTTGGAGTTCGTGAGCAACGTAGCATGCTTTATGAAATTTATGCAGGAGGTCCAGATGGTGGAAAGGTTTCTGCTACAGTTGCAGCTGGTGTTTACTGCTTTGATTCTGTTGTTGCATCTGTTTCAGGTAGTTTGCTATGAATTTGATAATAAGTCAATGGATTCACTTTTGGAAATAGTTAGGTTTATTCAAGTTTGCATCTGTCTAGATTTTTCACAATTATGATATTAATGTTGACATGTCAGTATATCAAACACCACTATAGAGGCATCACCTTAAGTATTTACGACACAGTTCGTGGTTCTTAGTTTTGTGTAATCTCGGGCTTCCCGTTCATTAAGATGCTAGCATGAAATCGTACTAGCTATATTGGTCCTTGGTTCATACCTGTTCTTTAACTCTACTGTCCATCGACACATTTTCCGCCTACTTCTGTGATTTGTTTTTCGCTAAACCTGAAGAATAAATTCAAATATCTGTTAAACTTCATTATAGGGTCAACATGAAGTCCGGGGTTCAATATCTGTTTCATCTCCATCCTATTGGTGAATATGCCGATCCTAAAAAGTTTTATAGTTGTCTCTTTTTTCAGCTGCTAGAATTCACAGAGATACCTTATCTGCGTGCTCTATGTCGTGTATCCCCCCTTTTTTTCCTTCTCCATGAACTTCTTAAGATAATTGTACCTTTAACCTCTCATTCAGCTTTGGTAGCTCATAATCTTGTATCTGCTCTATCCTAAGCTGTTTCATAATTATGGCATTAGATTGTCTTCAGTTATACACCTTTTGTTCTGGCATTAGAAAATCTTCTACTAATATGAAATCCACTACGCAGGCAAGGACTCGCATAAAAATCACATCCAAGGTGTAACTGGAGCTCTGTTCAACATAGTTGTGCACTTGCAAGGTCCTCAAATCTTCTATAAGAAGGTAACGTATAGCGCTGGAGATGTTTATCCTGACCCTGGAGCAGTCATTCTTATGTGTGTTGAGGTGCTAAGTAAAGTTGCTGGAAAACCTACAAAAGTTGCTGCAAAATCTACTAAAGGTGCTGAAAAATCTACTAAAGCTGCTAGAAAAATTGCTGCCTTCCAAATGGATTCCGCACATGTCATACAATCACTGCGCTTACCAGCAGCGCTGTTCCAATGTTTCTGTTACCAAAGATACTCCCGAACTTCACCGGATACAATGGTGTCAGTTAACCAAATGTTCAGTCCAGCTTGTGAGAGTCTGTGTACTGTGGACGGGAGGTTCTCAGTAGATCTATTCGCTGCATGCTGCAGGTTGTTGTCTACAGTTATTAGGCATCATAAAGGGTATGTTACCTGTGTCTTTTCTTTTCCTACGATAAGATACCTAGTTATCTAGTTTTATTGTACTTCTATGCTCCCAATCCTTGATATCTCACTTCGATGATGGTGATAATAATGTGTTGTATGTAGAGTAACTAAAATGGCCGTCTCCATTCTTCAAGATTCGGTCTCTGTTCTTCTCCGTTGTTTGGAAACAGGAGACATAGAGTTGGTTAACACAAAAGGTTTTTATACATGGGGAGTACAAGAAGGAAGACTATGTGCTAGTTTCCTCTGCAGGGTTTATGAACAGGTTTGAGTTGTTTCTAAATTAGCATTCTATTGTGTACCTGAAACTCCCAGTTTATTACGTAATATACAGTTGATTTATTTACTTCGTCCGTGTAACCGTTTTGTTAAGAATTCTCTTGTTTTGCAGATAAAGAAGCAAAAGGAAGTCTTTGAGCGGTATACTTTACATATTGTATCAGATTACATATGTATTTATTCAGGATTGGGTCCTTTAAAAACAGGGATAAGAAGGTATCATTAATCACTTGTTTTTCAACTTGATCTTATCATTCAAACATATAATTGTACTCATCTTTCCGTATAACAAAAATTGACAGGGAGATAGACGAAGCTCTTAGACCAGGTGTCTATGCTTTAATAGATGCATGTTCAGAAGATGATCTTCAGTATCTTCACACCGTTTTAGAAGGTAGGCTACTTTACCTTTACTCTTAGCATTTTAGCACCAAAAAGAAAAGGGCTGTTCTTTGTGTAAGATGACGATTTTCGTGCGCGAATTTACTAATTATGTTCTCTGCCTCTGGTCTGTGAATTATGTAGACGGTCCATGCATAAGTACTTTGAAGACTCTAGTACACGATTACAAACAGAATCACCAGTATGGGGGGACAGTCTGATCTTTGGGGGTTTCGTATGCCAGATTGTGCAGTCGGAGTAAAGCATTCTACGCATAAATCTACTCATATGATTTGCATCTGGTGGAAGCCATTCAATGTTAGATGCAACAGATTGGAAATTCTGTTACACAGGATGCAATAGCATATGGAATTGAAGAATCCACCTGTTCAAGAAAAAAAAGTTTAATCTTCGGCGAAAAGAGAGAGAGCAAAAGTACAGTATATGAAAACCAGTGAAATAGAATAAATAAAATTTGTCAAACTGCGGTAAAAAAAAAAAAAAAAATTGTTTGGTTTTTTGAAGCATTGCGGTAATTTGATAGTGTAGCTGAAGAATGATCTTTTTGATGCTCGTTATTTGACAATTGTCAACGGGATTTCGATTAACAGTAGCCCCTTTTTGATATCATTACTAACAATGACCACCACTGTGGTCTTGGTTTTAAAAGGCGACTGAGGCGGATCAATCACGCAGTGCAACATGTATGCTTTTTACCCTGAAAATTGATCTGGCTAAGAACTAATAAAGCTTACCAGATGTTACTCTACAGAGTGCCGTAATGGAACTAATTACATCAGAAGCGTTATGCCAAGTGCAAGAAAATTTTAAGCCACAAAAGGTGTGACCGATTCACTTAAAGTTCGGAAGGCTGTCACTAGGAAAGTGGTGATACGTTCGTTTTACGAGGGGTCATGTGTCCTGAATTTTTGTTTCGTTCTCCTACCTGTAAAACAAGAAGAAAAGAGATGCTAAACCGGTCCTGCTGCTGCTAATTGGAATGTATACCAAAGCTAAAACGGAAAGATTCAAGAACAGTACTTTTTTTTGGAAAATAAGAAAGAAAACTCCTTAATTTTAAAGCAACGGCTTTTACTTTAGATTTTAGTTAGCAGGTGTCAAAATGCTATAACAGCTAATATCGCGGTTTACTGTAATAAATCTATAAGTAGTTGGAAATTTGAACAATTAGAACGAATGATTAATCATCTCAACATAAGAGACGATATAATCGCAGAATTGTACAAGCACCATACTTCTGCTTCTGGTTAGAAGTTCTTGGTCACGGGGTTTATTTTCCCCTCTTTTTTTCTTATAAAAAAAAAGAGATGCTAAACGAGATGTCTACTGCTGAAGCTCTGTCAAAGTACTTAATATTTTAAGAATTAACTCTTGAAACTGATAACAGATATCATGTACATATAAAACAAAACAAAAAATAGTCCAAGCAGAGTTTGACTTGGCCAAACAAGAGTTGGTTTTCGCTATTTATCTAATCCATACAAGATTTGGCTACCATTTCTTCACTTCCTGATCAGCCCCCTCCAACTTGCTTAAACTTACTTCATATACTTGTGCAGGAATTTTCGATGGAAGTCATTTCGGATTGTGTCGTTGATGAAACGCTTAGGTGTTTTAGCTTCACCACGAGTCTGGTTCTTGAAAACAACATCATCATCCCACCTGGTCACACAGAGAAAAGGATAACACACATTCAGAAAAGAGTCGTTATGTTGTTCTTTTGATCAGAAGAGATTCAGGAAACAAGGGAACTATACTACAGATAAAGAGGTAAGAACCAGATTCCCGACAAACTAACCTTCTTTTAACAGTAAATGAGGCCGCATTATTGAGCAGCGGGTTGCCACGGATAAGTTCTGCTTCCTTGACCTTTAGTTCTTCTTCCTGTTCCAGGCGCTCCTGGTACCAGCATGACAAATTTTCATTAACGTGCAGTGGTTATAATGCAGCTAACTATAATCATTCTTTTCTGAACTGAAGGCAATTATGATGCTTGGTCATCATTTTGAACAAATTGACTTGCAATCTATCCAAGGGATGGGGTGGAACATACCTTGCGAAGCCTCTCCTCGTTTCTTTCTTTCTTTATGCGTTCAAGCTCAGCCATGAGAGCTTCAGTGTCATCCTCGTCATCATCATCATCATCACTGCCATCACAATATTGAACCATTCAACCCCCACATAAACAAACCAAAGTACACAGCAGGATTTGAGCAATAAAAATCCTAACAAATAACAGAAATGTGACATCTCATAGTTTAAACCAAGTATCCAAGATAAACGAAATATGTCGATATAGCATTTTATGCTGAAGGGATCCCTAGATATAGTACATGTCATTCATAAATAGAAAGAATATAGGTTCGCTAAATAAAAGGTATCTAGAACTTGTTTGGTAGAGTACACCGTACATGTACATACCCAACAGACTTTCTTCCCTTATCAAATAAGGAGAACTAGAACATTTAACCCCCAACTTTTGCGGTAACGGAGCGGAGTAATACAAAAAGAAAAAAAGTAACAAGCTGTAGCATGTCTCCAAAACCAGGACCAGAAGAAAGTGCACGTAGTTTAACTGACTTGCTTAGGTGAGTGCAAATTTGTGCAACTTGTAAAAACCAGGGTGCACAAGTAACCCTCTTTCCATCGGGTACTTGATTTTCAAAACCACCATGTTGATTTTTTTCTCCCATTTTCAATACACATATAAAAATCAATTACCCAACCCTAATTTTTGGGGATGCACAAACTCGGATTCTGCTTAGGTTCATTCCTAAATTTTATACTGTAAGATCAAAGTTAAGATAGGTACTATATGACCATGTGTTCATTTAGATGAATGTGTTTCAACATCAAGTTCATAAAATCAAAATGATATGAGCTAGTATGTGTGACATGATAGTAAAAAAAAAAAAAAAAAAAAAAAGAGAATACATGTATGCAAGTCTAGAGCAAAAGCACTACCTTTCCTTGTCACTATCTTCATCAGTATCATCAGCGTCTATATTACGCGGAACAATACGGTCTTCAGTGTCTCTCTTTATCCCTACACAATCCCTCACCGTGATCAGTCAAGAAAATTACAAGTGACAAAATTGCAAAGAAATAAAAAGACATAATTGTTCACCTTCTAGATAATGGCCTGAGCCCCTTCTTCGATCTCTGTCATCTGCCATCAAATAGAGGTACTCTCAGCATGAAGTATAAAAATGTAAACCAGCATAATGGTGAATAGGCGGCATTACAGAAAAGTATTCTAGAACAAGTATAAGACGAGACGGTCAAGTGTATCCCTCACCGTGATGACCCTTATCCTTTGAAGAAAAATGCCTACGCTCGCGATCTTCCAGCTCCTCCCTTAGATCCCTTTTCTCTAATTCCTCCTGGGTATCTTGTCCTTCCCGTCTGTAAGGTGCAAAAGACCAATCTTATTTAACAAAGGATCCAATATGGCATCGGCTGCCAGAATAAGTACCTAGATATGCAGAGTCGCAGTTTACTGCAATGGTCACATGCCTATGAACTAGTATGCTTTATATTTGCAGCCATATTAATCATATACCTGGACTAGTATGGCTAAACTAGTGTGTTGCATATGCCACATTAATGATTTCAAGTGTCTATATGTGCAAGTGGTGTTCACAAAAGTAAAATTTAGAACTGTTAATCTCCAATCCATTTATGAACATAACCAAAATAACATAGTTATGATGTCAAGTGTCTATATGTGCAAGTGGTGTTCACAAAAGCAAAATTTAGAACTGTTAATCTCCAATATACCCATCCATTTAAGAACATAACCAAAATAACATAGTTAACTGGTAAACAGCACTAATGCATACACTATGCACAAAAGAGCATAGAGGTAACTTTAGTGTTAGGATCCTATCACATTTAACAACTCCCGACTTTTTCAGAAATTGGCAAATAGATTTAAAGGTGTTGCTAAGATGTTTTCTTCTAATGCTGGGAAATCCACTAAACATAAGGTTTTTTTTTTGTGTTTTTTTTTACTCCCTTCACTTTTTTTCCTTCTTTTCAATCATTTTCTTGTTTCGATTTGGATGATCTTATATTTGATTTTCTCTCTAGGATAATGCCACAATGAAATTTGACCTCTTGTAAACATTATTATGGATATGAAAAGCATATGCAAAATTACCTGGGTTTTAATGTCGTGTGAGATGCAATATCCCTCGAAGAGTATTTCTGGGAAGGGCCGAAAATTCGGGTGCCACCTTGTTCTTGCCCACCTTTTGCTGGTGCCCATGTGGGTCTAGCTGCGGTCGTCATGCTTTCTCAAGTCTTAACCACAAACCTGCATAGAAAAACAGTTTAGACTTAACCCAAATCGCCTAAGAAACAGTCTAAACCAACTAAATACAGGATCAAATGTATTTGAACAGACAAATACTCAAATGCGAAAACGACTGAATCAACAGTTTCTGCACTAAGGCCAAATCCACCACCAAAACACCAATAAGATTTCTCAAACAACCATTATATAAAGAGCCTAATACCGAAAAGTGAACGTGTCGAACTTGAGTCTCAAATGAACTGATAATCGTAACAATTTTCAATTTATTGATTTAAATTGAACCATTAGCCTTACAAAACCCAACTAAGGTAACATTGGTATTCTCTTTCAGAAGAATCACGAGATTTTTTTTTTATCAAAAACCTCATAAAATCACGAAGTTACTTAATATTTTTTTTTAATTTTAGGTTAGAGTTAATTAGGATCTCACAATACAGAACACAAAAGGGGCAAAAAGAATTGATGTATTGTAAACTAAAAGATTTTTAAATTCAAAACCTAACAAGAGAAATTCGTAGAAGTAACCTTATTCGTGAAAAATACGAGAAACCCTAATTACAAATCTAAGCAATCGAATCGCAATACAGCACATAAAAGATGGATGAAACCCAAATCAGAAATCGTAATTAACCTAATGAATCTGACACAAATCAGTCTGCGTACCTGTGACCGGTGGAATTGCGCACCTACGACGACCCCTTTGTTGAGTTGCAGAGAAAGAGCGAGCGAGAGAGAGAGAGAGAGAGAGATGTAAAGAAGAACAACGATTGGCAAAACGGTCCTGCTGTGCTGTCATTAGTATAAAACAAGGCTGGGATAAATTTGCTTTTGTTAGTGATGGTCAGGATTTGTCTGGACAAACATAAATTAAGGGTTGTGGTTCCTTTGACCACCCCTTACATCTCGCACGTGTGGGTGATCTATAATTAATTTTTATATTTATACCCATTGAAACTGTGAGGGGCATCAAAAGTCAGTCCTGAGGTGTTTTATATTCCTTCTCTGGAATAAGCTATTCAGTTCTTCTACGCAATTTTTTTCACTCTCCTCTCCCCTCTAAGAGTCGCGGTGCGACGAGGTTTACACTAATCATATTTTCTCTTAAGTCGTGGGGTATGACTGTGGGTTTAGTTTAGGAATTTAAATTTTAGAAAGCAGTCATTTTTTATCCTTTATTTTTAATGATTTTCACTTTGATTATCAAAATCTCTATTGCTTCAATTCAAATCCCATTCTTATCGATTTTGGTCTTATCTTCACAGCAATCGTTGCTTGGTCAGGGAATTTCCATGTAAGTATTTTTCTCTGACAAGTTATTTCTCTTAAATTTGAGGTTTCAGGTGATGAAATTAACCTGTTTTACCGCAGATGGACAAACAAAACTATGATTCTCTTTAGTAAGGTAAGCCTTCTCTTCTATTCGTTGTGTGATTTCTTTTCTGTTTTATTTTTACCCCCATTGAAATCGTTTTTTATTGATTTTTCTGGTGTTGGTATTGGTTTTTTATTAATGGGTTTCATACCTTTTTACCTATAAGGTCACACTCATCTTAAATGTTACTGACTTTTACAGTTTTTGATTTTGTGATTGAAGCAGCGGCGATTCAGGTTTCCATTTTTTCATCTCCGTGGAAGAGTATTCCCCTCTTCTTTTTATTTGATTTTTCTGAAAGTCCCTTATCAAGTTCTTTCAAGTACCATTTTTCAATTTTCAATTGAATACCTACCTAACAGTTTTGTTGAAATATTTAGGGTGATTACAAATGTTATATATATTCCAAATTCTCCTTAATATGCTAACATGTTTTTTCTTTCCTTTTTCTCTTCATTTAAGTCTCATAATCCTATTATTTTTAAGTTTGTTATTAGATAGGATTATGATTATGGGTTGTGTTAGATATAATTATTGTTTGTAGATTGATTGAATTGAACCTTGGCCTTGGCCTTGGGTTTTAAAAAGAGTGATTGCAACTTGGGATATTTGCACGGTTTTTTTAAGTAGCAATCAGAAGCTATGTTGAAAGGATCTAACAGGGGTAAAACAAAGGTGGGATGTGAAACCGAAAATATATAAGAGTAATTTCTTTAATTCAGGAATAAGGACGGTCAGGTGGAAGTTAACATGCTAAAGTCGATTAGTATTAGGTTAACATTTTTTTATAGACATACAACAGGTAATAAAATAGAAAGACAGATCTACGGCACAAGTAATCAATATTTCAGTGTTTGTGAAACACCTTTGTAGCATCTGAAGCACATCTGTTCATTTTAGCCTCATTGTGTTCTCAAAATTTTGCCAAACCACCCAAAGTGAGAGTGGAACTAGCTGAAGGTTAGAACCAGAATACAACGTGTTTCTTCGTTCAAGTATCAGATCCCATGTCTTCATTACTTCCTATGTTTCAGAGATAAAAGAGCAGATAAATTTTACCAGGCAAGGATGCTCATATTAATTCTAGAAATTTATCTTATTTCATTCAAAGAATCCCATTTTTTTATCACAAACTTCTTAGTATGTCTGTTTATATTTTTAACATACTACAAGAATTCCTTGCAAGAAATAACCGTTGAGGAAGAGCATCAGATCATTGACTGCACCAATTAATTGATAGAGACAATGATGATAGAGGTATGATTTTTTTCCTCATTTTTTTAATTTTTTTCAGTATGAATAAGGAACGCACTGCAACCGTTCACATAAAGGTGTTACACTGTGTGGTTTCTTCAATTTAAAGGACACTATTTATGTATAGTGAAAAGCAATTGCTTTGGTACTCAGTTATGTGGTTATGATTAATTATGATGGCATGGAATACGACATGTTCATCTTTCATATGTTCCATGATTATATGCCAGTAGAGAAATTTAATAAGATTCAGCAATTTGAGTACCATCAAGTGCTTAGTTTCTTACTACTGATCGGTTGTCAGCTGACACAAATATAATTTACACTTTCTTACTACTCAAAATATAAATATAGCAAGGGAAAGAAAGGATCGATCCCACAGAGAGGTCTAGGTTGTCTCGTTGTTTCGGTTTCCTATATAAAATACCGGGAGTTTTCTGATTTTTATGCAAGTAATAGTAAAATAAAAGCAAAGAAAGAAATAAGCAAACAAATCAATAGAAAAGATATTGGTTAAGGATTCATCTTCATTCACAAACATGCTTTCAAAACAATAAGTAGAATTGATATTTAATCTCAACTTTTATCAAAAGCCCTAGAATATCTTGATCGCAAGAATATCCCGCTAATCCCCTTTTGTCATCAACAAACACATTAAAAGATGCGAATATGAATTCTATCTTAAAGAACAACCTAATGTGTAAAAGCACTAATCAAGTTTAATTCCATAGATGCATTAAATTCTATGAAATCAGGCCAAACAAAGCAATTGAACGTGGAAAGTGCACTAATTCAATTTAACAAAGGTTATGGTTCACATATGATTATAAGGATGCATCACTACAAGCTATAACCATATTCATGCTACTTGTAATCAGGAATCTATCACTTTTATGTATAACAAACCCTAATCTAGCAATAGAGATGAAAACAATCTCAACCGATTCGCGACTCGATCAAACAAGCATTCAATTCATGTAACAATATAAACAGTGAATCATAAACGATAAAGTATGGAGACAAAACTAATTTATCATATCAAAGAATCATGCTTTGTGAAATCCAACTATTCCATAACCAATAATAAACTTAAGTACTCATATTCAAGGAGTTCATAACAAGAAGAAAGAGAAACCCTATCATGTTCTAAACCCTAGAACAAAGTAGAAGAGAAGATATAAGATTGATTAGAGAAAAGTCTTCTCTTTTATATGTTTCTCAATTTCCATAAAGGATACTCCTTCCAAAATTAGTTCTTCTCTTCAAAGTCCATTAGATGAAAATCCACCAAGCCCACAAGTAATAAAAACCCGTGTAGAAAATATGTCCCAAAAACTCTCGCCGGAAAATTGGGTTTTTGGCCGGAATCCGGCGCCGAAAAGTCACCGCCGGCTACCTGAGAACTGCCACTCCGTCGATGGAATATTCTGTCACGGCGACGTTACAGTTAACTGTTGACCTAACGGTCATCGTTAGTCAACCGGGTCAATACACTGAGTCATAAATGAGTCAGCTGGCTAACTCGGCTAACTAGTCACTTGCACAGGCCAGAACAGTCATGGCCATCTTGGTTGTGCTTCCTTCCCTGCACCCAGCCATGATGGTTGTTCACTGCTGCTTCTTCTGTAGCATCAAATCTCATTTCTCTCAAAATCCCCACATGAACTTCATTGTCACCACCATTTCACCCAAATTCCATCACTACAACTAGAGCACATCCTATACATACATCTAATCTTCTCAACTCCTCCGTTGCTTCAGTTGGCGGCCCAAATTCAGTTACTAAGCACACTGCAACCACTGCACAACATATACAAAGCCATCCTCACTAGTCTCATCAATTCCTCCATGTCCTCGACGTCAGCTCCTCCAAACATCTGCAATTTTGTACCACTTCCAACTCTAACCTGCGGCTAATTCTTGGCAGCAACATCTCCCATGGACTCACTGCAACTCCCTAGCCTTCACTGCAATTCAGTTCCAATTGACCCTGCACCACAGCACCACCAACTTCACATACAAAGTACAGATCATTACCATTGCCTGCCAAATCCCAGCTGAGCATCAAGTTCTACTTGGCTGCTGCACTTCAGTTCCTTCATCACCAGCTCACTTGCATACACAATCATCTTCTTCTCATGCTTGTAACAGCATCCACCACAACCAGATACCACCAATTTCATCTTCAAAATCGCAACAGTATCAATCCTAGCATTCATCTACTTAAAACCCAAGATTCACCATCATCACCTGCTGCCACCTCCTTTCTACCAACTGCAGTTTATCAATCATAACTAGCATCAATTCCATTGCTTGTCTCCATCTCAGGTTCTAATAGCAGTCATGGCTACTTTTCTCCACCAGAAACCAAAGCATATACCCCTGAAATTTCACAACACATAAGACATTTCATCACAGCTTCATACCCCTTCTTGGTTTCAACCCTTTCAGACCAACACCCATAAACCATTCCATCTTTGACTTCACAACACCACCATTTTTCCCTGAAACTCAACCAACACCACAAACCCTAAACTGCAGGTCATGTGCAATCTCAATTCAGCTTCTAGCAACAGAAAATAGTGCTTCCCTTCTTCAGTTTAACCTGTAATATCAAAGCCATTCCATCTCCCTGAGCATCAATAGCTGTTTCATCACCATTAACTAAACATATGCAATTGGCATCACTCAATCATCAATTCAAACCATCATACAGAGCCACTGATATCCCTTGTCTCAAACAGCAACAGATCCCCAATTTTATTTTGAACCCATCTTCTAAATTACCTTGAATTTCCCGCTTCAGAACTCAATTTAACACAGCAACCTCGATCAATGACCACAACCTCATCTTTGATTCACCAACAGTAGAAACTCTCTTTTCTCAGATCTCGATTAACCCCTTTCTCAATGTCACCATCGTCTTTGTGCCTCCATTTTTCCGATCTGTAGAAGAAACCCCATCTCTCTATAGAATTTGATTTCAATTCCTTAATCTGATTTCTCTCCATTTCTGGTGTGTAAGGAAGAAAGGAAAGAAGAGAAGATAAGATTCTTGGCTGTATTATAGGGTATTCATATTTGGCGGATATTTGCACCCATTGAGCTGGGATATAGCCACCTAATGGTATCCCCTTAACCATTAACTGGTTAGTGTTTAGCATTCCTCTAGAGAGTCTCCCCTTAACCATTACCGGGCTTCAGATAGTGTCCTCCCAAGAAATGACACTTTTGCCCTTTTCTCAAATTTGGGTGATTTCTCCTTCTTTTCGTCCATGCGACTCCAGAGTACCTAATAACTCAAAAATAAACATAAGATACATAATTCACACTAAAACTCGCAAAGAAAGCATAAATACTAGATATAAAATTAGGTGTTTATCACACCTATCAAATCCCCCCACACTTAGACTTTGCTAGTCCTCGAGCAAATCAAACAAAACAATTATAAAACATACATACAACTCCATCTCGTCGAGGCTACGGTCACTTTAAGCATAAATAACAAGTCTTTAAACCCCTAGGTGTCCCTAGTGGACGAGTTATAGTCTCGTGAAGGTTTACTAGAGATATACCTACAAAACCTATATTTCCAACTCCGTCTATTTGTGACAAATCAATGAACGAATCCAAAATGACTACAGGAGGAGGTACCTTGTGAAAATTCAATTCATATATTAGTAAATAAACTCTAATTAGATATTCGAACAAGCCACAATACTCGGAAACTAACAAACCACAATCACAATGAAAAGATTAAGAAGATGGAAATAGATGTAGATGTTGGCGAATGTTTACAAGTGATCGATGTTTCCCATATATGTATGAAGGTCACTGCCAAGATGAACCTATGCATATTGGATTGAGCTACTGGTATGAATTCTACATCAACTCACTGACATATACAAGGGAACCAGGAGTGACTTTATTCAACCAATATAATACTTTCTTTTCTTTTTCACTCTTTTTTTTCTCTTTGACAACATGATTAAATCTTTTGGATCCAAGCGCATGCTTCTTGTCAGCAAGTACATGATAGTTGCCTTGGATCATGCATTCCACGCTTGTTTAGGCGACGGAGACAGGGACAACGTTTCACACATACTGCTATTCCCAAGTGTCATTCGTATTCCGTTTGGTCTAATTGGTCGGTCTTTTTTTTTTTTTTTTTTTCTAGCAACTCAATCACTCTATTTCATCCTAGCAGTAATAACACGTCGATGTTTAGTGACCCACCAAAGCACTTAGAGAACAATAGATAAATATGGAAAAATAAAAATAGAATGCGATATGGTGATATTCCGAGATATGGTAACAACTATCATATAATTTGTAATTTATGAGCTATGTTCGTCCCTTTTAGTTAATTGGTTCCTCAACTCCTGCATTCAAAATGGTTCCATCCACTAATGGTGTCATCCTAAAGGCACAAGTTTCTAGATTTCGGAGTTCAAAAAGCACAAATTTTTTCTTGGTTTTTTCTATTTTTCTGATTTTTTTAAGGCATAAAACAAACTAAAACAAACTATACAAACATATAAATGCTCCCCCACACTTAAACTTCACATTGTCCTCAATGTGTAAAACCGAAAGTTCTGAATTCTGACGTAACAGCAGATAAAACACAAAAACTGTGCAAATTGGTAAGGAATTTGGAAAAACTACATTTCACAAAAGTTGTTCACCTACGTGTTTTCTACACAGTGTCAAAATTTCACAGTTTTTTGATAAACGGTCTGACAGTTATTGTCTCTGGACTGAACTATGCGCAGTCTGAAATTTTCTGACGAAAAGGTATTCATCATAATTCTCCTCTAAGATAGATTATGGACTTAATGAAATTAAACATGGGGATGCAAATATGAAAACAATAAAAATAAATAAACAAAACAAAAATAAAATAAAAAGCAAAAGGATAAGAGATACAAAACCGGTGGGTTTCCTCCCACTTAGCGCTTGGTTTTAAGTCGTCAGCCCGACATGCAAGTTGAATTCCCCATACACCAATAATCGGAAAATTTGGGGATCCACCCATAGCACCTGTTTTTCAAACACTAGCTTCACACAAATATTAGTAATATAAAACACAAACGAAGCTATTAACCGATAAAAGCTTCCCCCACACTTATTCTTGTCCACACTTGGAAGTGTATAAAGAATATAGAAGTCGGGTACTTCTACGATTTCTTGTTCCAAAACCTGCATAGTATGAGAATCAAGTTTTTCTAATGGAGGAAATCGAGAAACAAAATCATTCAACAATGTTTTCGATGCACATACATTCAAATCAATAAGAGGTAAAGGAGAAGAAACATTATGCAAAGGGTTAGACAAACCTATCACAATCTCTTGTATCACGGAATCCTCTTCATCCTTGAAAAACTCAAGTGAATTATTCACCTCTTATATATCATGGTCCTCTATCAAACCTTGCAACCATTCTTCGTCCGTTTCTGCCTTAACCAAAGTCTCGACATCAACATCTTCATTACAAACATTCACAAGTTCAATTGGGTCTTCCATAATATTGGTCATAACGGTCACATTCTCAACATACTCCTCTTCATTAGACTCAAACCATGTTGCAAAATTTTGAAAAACATTAGTTTCATCATCCTCATGTACCTTTTGAATAGGTTCTTGATCATTATAAAGATCAAGAGTTGAGTTAACCACACTAATGTCATCAAATACAACATAATCATCATCGTCTTCATCTTCAGACTCACCATAATCAGAATCGTCGTCGGTTTCCCAACCTTTATCACGACGTCGTTTGATTTCCATATGAATGGTCCTACTAATTTCGTCGACAATCTCTTCCGAGTATCCATCGTCTTCCAACTTGTATAATTTATGCGCAAGTTTCCTAACGTTCACACGCTTACCACCATTAGCTACAATATGTTCTCTTTCCCATGACTCTTCCCTTTGAATGGGTGAATGATCATAACTACGATCTGGAGTTGGGTAAGAAGGCATATTCCAGAAATTGGTTTGTGCGACGTTCTCTCTATTACAGTCAAGTTGGTCTAGCCTTTGTTGTATATCTTGCAATCCATGCATAATCTGCATACAACTCGAATAAAGCCAATTAGAAGTAGAATTATCCCACCCAGGTGCTTGACTTACATACCCACTACAAGGTTGTTGTTAATATGTATGAAAATCACCATAAGGTTCTCTAGGATATGCATCATAGCCAATAAATTGGTTTTGATTGCATTCCATAGATGGTGGGAAATTGTCATAGTGTTGAGGAGGTTGAAAGCCGTATCCATTGTTCCAATATGCTCCTTCCATAGAATTGGTACCTGAAATACGATTCCCAAACCAAGGTTAAAAACCAGAAAATAGGAAAAACTAAAAACAAAACAAAAAAACAAAAAAGAGAAACCAAAAACAAGTGACAACCGTTGCCTCCCCGGAAACGGCGCCAAAATTTGATCGATTGTCAGCCGACACAAATATAATTTAAACTTTATTACTACTCAAAATATAAATATAGCAAGGGAAAGAAAGGATCGATCCCACAGAGAGGTCTAGGTTGTCTCGTTGTTTCGGTTTCCTATATAAAATACCGGGAGTTTTCTGATTTTTATGCAAGTAATAGTAAAATAAAAGCAAAGAAAGAAATAAGAAAACAAATCAATAGAAAATATATTAGTTAAGGATTCATCTTCATTCACAAACATGCTTTCAAAACAATAAGTAGAATTGATATTTAATCTCAACTTTTATCAAAATCCCTAGAATATCTTGATCGCAAGAATATCCCGCTAATCTCCTTTTGTCATCGACAAACACATTAAAAGATGCGAATATGAATTCTATCTTAAAGAACAACCTAACGTGTAAAAGCACTAATCAAGTTTAATACCATAGATGCATTAAGTTCTATGAAATCAGGCCAATCAAAGCAATTGAACGTGGAAAGCGCACTAATTCAATTTAACAAAGGTTATGGTTCACATATGATTATAAGGATGCATCACTACAAGCTATAACCATATTCATGCTACTTGTAATCAGAAATCTATCACTTTTACGTATAACAAACCCTAATCTAGCAATAGAGATGAAAACAAACTCAACCGATTCGCGACTCGATCAAACAAGCATTCAATTCATGTAACAATATAAACAGTGAATCATAAACGATAAAGTATGGAGACAAAACTAATTTATCATATCAAAGAATCATGCTTTGTGAAATCCAACTATTCCATAACCAATAATAAACTTAAGTACTCATATTCAAGGAGTTCATAACAAGAAGAAAGAGAAACCCTATCATGTTCTAAACCCTAGAACAAAGTAGAAGAGAAGATATAAGATTGATTAGAGAAAAGTCTTCTCTTTTATATGTTTCTCAATTTCCATAAAGGATACTCCTCCCAAAATTAGGTCTTCTCTTCAAAGTCCATTAGATGAAAATCCACCAAGCCCACAAGTAATAAAAACCCGTGTAGAAAATATGTCCCAAAAACGCTCGACGAAAAATTGGGTTTTTGGCCGGAATCCGGCGTCGAAAAGTCACCGTCGGCTACCTGAGAACTGCCTCTCCATCGATGGAATATTCCGTCACGGCGACGTTACAGTTAACTGTTGACCTAATGGTCATCGTTAGTCAACCGGGTCAATACACTGAGTCATAAATGAGTCAGCTGGCTAACTCGGCTAACTAGTCACTTGCACAAGGCCGAACAGTCACGACCATCTTGGTTGTGCTTCCTTCCCCGCACCTGACCATGATGTCTCGTTTCACCTGCGCTTCATCTGTAGCATCAAATCTCATTTCTCTCAAAATCCCCACCTGAACTTCATTGTCACCACCATTTCACCCAAATTCCATCACTGCAACTAGAGTACATCCTATACATACATCTAATCTTCTCAACTCCTCTGTTGCTTCAATTGGAGGCCCAAATTCAATTACTAAGCACACTGCAACCACTGTACAGCATATACAAAGCCATCCTCACTAGTCTAATCAATTCCTCCATGTCCTCGATGTCACATCTCAGCTTTAACTACAGCTCCTCCAAACATCTGCAATTTTGTACCACTTCCAACTCTAACTTGCGGCTAATTCTTGGCAGCAACATCTCCCATGGACTCACTGCAATTCAGTTCCAATTGACCCTGCACCACAGCACCACCAACTTCACATACCAAGTACAGATCATTACTATTGCCTGCCAAATCCCAGCTGAGCATCAAGTTCTACTTGGCTGCTGCACTTCAGTTCCTTCATCATCACCAGCTCACTTGCATACACAATCATCTTCTTCTCATGCTTGTAACAGCATCCACCACAACCAGATACCACCAATTTCATCTTCAAAATCGCAATAGTATCAATCCTAGCATTCATCTACTCAAAACCCAAGATCCACCATCATCACCTGCTGCCACCTCCTTTCTACCAACTGCAGTTTATCAATCATAACTAGCATCAATTCCATTACTTGTCTCCATCTCAGGTTCTAATAGCAGTCATGGCTACTTTTCTCCACCAGAAACCAAAGCATATACCCCTGAAATTTCACAACACATAAGCCATTTCATCACAGCTTCATACCCCTTCTTGGTTTCAACCCTTTCAGACCAACACCCATAAACCATTCCATCTTTGACTTCACAGCACCACCATTTTTCCCTGAAACTCAACCAACACCACAAACTCAAAACTGCAGGTCCTGTGCAATCTCAATTCAGCTTCTAGCGACAGCAAATAGTGCTTCCCTTCTTCAGTTTAACATGTAATATCAAGGCCATTCCATCTCCCTGAGCATCAATAGTTGTTTCATCACCATTAACTAAATATCTGCAATTGGCATCACTCAATCATCAATTCAAACCATCATACAGAGCCACCGATATCACTTGTCTCAAACAGCAACAGATCCCCAATTTCATTTTGAACCCATCTTCTAAATTACCTTGAATTTCCCGCTTCAGAACTCAATTTAACACAGCAACCTCGATCAATGACCACAACCTCATCTTTGATTCACTAATAGTAGAAACTCTCTTTTCTCAGATCTCGATTAACCCCTTTCTCAATGTCACCATCGTCTCTGTGCCTCCATTTTTCCGATCTGTAGAAGAAACCCCATCTCTCTATAGAATTTGATTTCAATTCCTTCATCTGATTTCTCTCCATTTCTGGTGTGTAAGGAATAAAGGAAAGAAGAGAAGATAAGATTCTTGGCTGGATTATAGGGTATTCATATTTGGCGGATATTTGCACCCATTGAGCTGGGATATAGCCACCCAATGGTAGCCCCTTAAACATTAACTGGTTAGTGTTTAGCATTCCTCTAGAGAGTCGCCCCTTAACCATTACCGAGCTTCAGATAGTGTCCTCCCAGGAAATGACACTTTTGCCCTTTTCTCAAATTTGGGTGATTTCTCCTTCTTTTCGTCCATGCGACTACTGAGTACCTAATAAATCAAAAATAAACATAAGATACATAATTCACACTAAAACTCGCAAAGAAAGCATAAATACTAGATATAAAATTAGGTGTTTATCACACCTATCAACTACTACTACTTTTTATAGTATTATATTTTTTACTTGGCATAATGTTGTTTGTCTTCAAGTATCTTCTAATAAGAAGCTCAGAGCATACCATGAAGGTATCCCAAGATGAGTTGAATTGAATTTTATGCCACATTTGAGATGACACTAGATGACAACATACATGGAGACCACGACAATGGATATGGACTTCAAAAGGCAAAAAGATGTTTTCGGTGTAATTTTTCTTATTACTTAAAGCCCAATGTCTATAATAATTGATATTAATTTCAATTGCTTGCACTTATTTGCTTTTGTTTTAACTAATGTCATACCTCTGAGTGTGTGACAGGAACTTGGTAGAACATAAACATCCTTTCTATTCTTTTTGAGTTCATGAATCATAAATGCAAATCATAAAACTTTCAGGTTTCTTAGCAAAATTTAAACATCGTTGAGTGGTGGATTGCCCATGAATCCAATTCACCAGTTCCTTATATTAGGGAAGTTTGGAATATCTAGACAAAGGATTCATATGGCACAATGTCCAAAAATATCTTTGATAGTGGAAATGGAAAAGCTGCCAAATTTTCCATGAAAATATCTTTGATGACGTCCATTATTGTGTCATTAGTTACGTTGTTAACAAATTAGCTACTCTACTTGCTTTCACTGTTCTGCTTACATTACCAGGACTAAGACATGTGAGTTTACATTTCTTTTGTGCTTGTTTGCTGATCCTAGCTATATTCCTATCCAGATTTGTGTCTTGCTTCCAGATGTGGCATGATCAATTCATCATGGCATGGTCCTTGAAGTAGAACCGTGAATTTCCCTCTTACCTAGATTGTTCAAAATTATCACATAAGAGGAGGCGTTAGTTCGTGGTATGTTAATGGGTATTATGTTATTTGCAACTTTTGGATCCGGTAAAGTGCATTGATGTGCTGGAGTTGGAATTTGAACTAAGAAACATTACTTTAAATCCTAATGAGGTGGACAAGTTAGAAGGGAAATTTAGTCCTGACGTATATTGTATAAAGGGATGGTCCTGGATCGAGTTAAAGAAATGGCAGTGGTGTCGTTTAACAATTTGGTTTGGAGTAAGTGGTTACCTCTTGAAGCTTCCCGTATATCATGGCCGATTTGTCATAAATTTTTTCCTCCAAGAGTGACGCTTTAGCGTATCACGGAGTCCAGGTACAGTTTTATGTATGATTGTTGTGTTCAACGGAAGTGGAAGATACAAGTGGCATGCTAATGCCCTAGGAGATTGCTTTAAATGTTTATAATTTCTTCATTTTTTTCTTTGGGATTAAGCTGGGTGCTGCCAAGGAATGTTTAAACTCAGTCTGAAGTTGGAGCTACAGTAAGTTACAAGACGTAGAACTATTAGTGCGAAGGTTCTGTGTGCAGTAGTTTGTGAGATATGGAAGAAGGCAATGCTATATTTTTTGTGAAGCAAGCACAAAGATTATCTAATATTGTCAGTAAAACAGTCTCTCATTCTCCAGGGCTCTAATGAAAACTCATTTAGTGGATACTCTGTTTCACAATTTATTTTCAATTGAGACTTTGGAGGAGACTGAAATGATGAGCATTGTTGTTCGTCCTTAATAAATATTTTTTGTTCTTTAATGTATTACTTTTTCTTTTTCTTCTCAAAATATAAAATAGAGAATCATTAAATTTATTGGAAGTTTGGTCCACTGATTTTTCAAGTCTGTCGACATCCATATCAAATCTAAGAGTGAGTTCTGATTTAAATAAATGCATGGGGGTAAAAATACTTAGAATAAATGAATGGCACAAAATTTCTAGGAGCGCTACTTTAGAATATCAAGGAAAACGTTACCATAAGGCGAATGCATTCGCTTTACGTTATGGTTGGAAATTAAAATGCTATTCATTTTTGACACTACTCATTTTTAATAAAAGGAAGTACCTCCAAAATATACGAGTTTTAATTACCACAATTATAAATAAGACCACAATCAGTACGTTATCAAAATATGCCCGTGCCGTTACGGCACGGGTCAAGATCTAGTTTTAACATAAACTATAACTTGGCCCGTGCCGTAACGGAACGGCCACGAAAATAAGTGGAAAAATTTTTTAGACCGGTGTTATTCATTTGTTGTTACTATTTAAAGTGACAATTATTCTTCATACATTTTGATTATTATTTTTCTTTTGTATTTGACCGAGCTTATTTTAACACCTAAAAAATCAAGCACAACTTGTAAAATATAATGTTATTTGTGTCATAATGACATCGAATAAATATTGCACACTGCTATATTGAATAATTATGATACCACCACCAGAACCACCAATTACAACTACCTTTTTCACCAGCAGCATTCCCGCCACGGGCTTCATGCACCGCCACTCACAAATATCACCCTGATTACCCATAATATCTATTGAGTGGGAGTATATATTCATTTAGATAATTAATAAGACATTTATCATGAGAGATTAATAAAATATTTATTATGAGAAATTAATGAGATAATAATGATGTGCACAGATTAAGACCGTTAGATATGAATTTCTAACTTTCAATCATAGACGTCACTTATAAACACTTACTTAAACAACTATTGATTTATCTTCTCCCTAAACAAATCTTGAGGATGATACTAAAAACAATTGATAAATTAAGGCGCTAAAGATTTCCAGGATGATATCAAATCATCAAGGAAATAAGGTTGAGCGAAAGCATGTTCTTGGATTTAATTTCTTTTGTCTCTTTAGTCTATCTCTAATTCCCAAATTTATTTCTGATTTAGGTTTGCTCAAAAGTGGGGAACTAAAGTTTTTAAGTCCACTCCTCCTTCTGGTTGCGAGTGAGAGAATCAGTTGTTTAGTTTTATGGGAATGTAGGTTTGTTAGTTTTATTCTGTCAAATTTCTCCACTTTGCTTTTGATTTTTTGGATGGGAAAAAGAGAATACGTAATGCATTATTTCCCAATTAAAGCGTGTATTCATGGGATCGACCACAAACGTGGATTTATCAGGAGGGCAATCAAGATCTCTCTTTATGTTAACTAACTTAGTTAAACTTTGTTTTATAATACAAAACAAAGAAACATGAAAAAATATCACCTAGCTATGATATAACTCGTGTCATAACCGTGCGACTTAGTAATAAGTTAATTTATTGTGTACTGATTTTGATTCGTACCTTTCGTTTGCAGTTATTATTTTAATTGTCATGTATTTATACTGAGTTTATGTTATCATTAAGACGATCAACCATATTTTATATTCTTTATAAGGTTAACCAATTTGTGGCGAAACATTATTAAAAAAATATATATTACTTTCACCAACACCCACCACATCCAAAATATCACTTGATAACGCTTCTTTCCCCCACATCACCGTTGCTTCCACCCCCAACCACTGGACGTGCTTTTTAATTTTTAATAATAGACGTCATGAGAAAAGTTTATATTGAACAAACTTAAGTCGTCAATTAATTTATTCCACTTTTTTTTTATTCCATTGGTTTGCTTTTATGAATTTCTCTTTTATATTGTAATCAATTTTATTTAACACTAAAAGTCATGATTTGTCTGATCGGGTATTATTTGGGTGATCCAACGGTATATGATGATATTGCCTTATAAGATCTGGTATCATCTACGAAATATTTGGTTTTTTTCCTTACCAATCGTGCGAAAAAATAGCTAACTTTATCTTTCACAATATAATGTTGTGCGTTTGTAAAGACACAAAAATATTATTGTTCACTATTATTCACCAACACCCACCACCATTGAAAACATCCATCGGGACTATTTCTTCCACCACCAGGGAAAGACCAACACCCACCATAATATTTTTGTGTCATTAATATCTCTACCACCCACTACTTCATCCAATACCACCATTAATATTTATTAATAAAATTTTCAATAAAATTATTATTTACTACTAATAAAAATATGTATTTATTAGATCAATTAAGGGGACATTTATGATGAAAAATTAATTAATAATTTATTATGAGAAAATAATGGGATACTAATTAATAAAACATTTATAATAGTTTGGTTGAGCACACCAAGACCATGGATTTATCTTCTTCCTAGACAAATTTTGGCCACTACTCTCATAGCCTTTAGTTCAGCGCAGATTTATCTAGCGCTTAACCCGTGCTGAAACGACATGGGCATAATTTTTATCTGGATATTAAATTTAATATTTGTTAATTATCGGGTTTACTCTCCTTATCATTACAAAAATGGAGACAAAACCGATATATATATATTTTTACTCTTCAGTCCACAAATCTTTTATCATGTACTCATATATGATTCCTTTCTAGTATGTTTGATATTTTGACATTCTCCCAAATAATGTTTATTCTTGCCCTCTTTCACAACAAAACCAATGATATTTGATATGTTTTATAGTTTGCAAAGACAAAAACATATTACCGATCATTTGAAATGGTATTTCCCTTCTACATCTCCCTTATTTTAGTGACCGCGAAAAACTAAAACATCGAACTATGTAGAATAAAACAAAATTACATCACTCAAACTCATTCTTCTTATAAATAATTGTATCCCATAAGCTCAGAATCCTTGTTTATTTTGTCCCATTCTAAAATGGTCCAAAAAGATTAAAACTCTGAATGGACTCTACAGTACATATTACATCGTATTTTCTTACATTTGAATAACACAAATAAATACTAATCATAAAACGTTGAGACATTTCAGATGGAAACTCATTCGACCAAGAAAAGATATATCTCCAATTCTTGAAAACTCTCATACAGTCTACGACATTGATTTTCTAAATGTGAGCCATTTCAGATGGCAACCCACCACCAAAACCACTAATTACCACTACCTTTTCCACCATCATCACTATCGTCACCGACTCCATGCATCTCCAATCTCAAACACCACCTGGGTAATCCCTAATTTCTATGTATGTGATTATTATTAAATTTATTATTTATTAAATAAAAATATACTTAGAAAAATGTAATGGGTTGAAAAGAATTTTAAAAGTTATTATGATTCTTTATTAAAAAAATTATTATTTATCTAATTAAAGTATAGTATTTATTAAGATAATTATAAGACTATTTAATAAAAATATATTTAGAAAAATATAATGGGTTGAAAAGAATTTTAAAATTTATTATGATTCTTATTTAACAAATTTATTATTTATCTAATGAAAGTATATTTATTAAGATAATTATAAGACATTTATGATAAGAGATTAATAAAGTATTTATTATAAGAAATTAATGATTCAATAATGATGTGAGCAACCAGAGCCATGGATTTAGCTTTGCCAAGAATGAATCTCGGCCGCTCTTCATCTTGCCTAAGTTGTCCAAACTATGCTTTATAAGGGAGAAATCACTTTAGGCCGCCTTATGCTTTACCAAATTTACTATTGTATCCTTATCAAAAGATTAGGCAGTGATTGTATCCTCCTAAGAGTATGATAAACTATAGCAGCGTGGCCCATGAATCCATCCACCGCGGGATACATGTAGAAATAATACTACTTCTGTAAAAATAGATAAAAATAATAATAAGTACTATTACCTCCATCTCTAAAAGATAGGCAGGTTTCTGTGTAAAATAATAAATTACACAGAAATCTGCCTATTTTTTAGAGACGGAGGGAGTATCAGTTTTTCATATTTGCCTGTGTAGACATATTTGCCCATGCAGAAACAGATGGATCGTATAGATCGGAGACGGAGGGAGTATTAGGGAGTATTAAGTATAATTCTTTATATAATAACAGAGTTTTTTCGAGCGATCTCATTCGCCGGAGCTCCTGGTTGATTCTTTGGTTGATTGTGGCCCCACTTTTATTATTATTTAATGTTTTAATGTTTTCACTAATAAATATTTTAGAAAAATATATTTTTCCAACTAATCCAACAAAAATATCTACCAAAATAGCTAAATCTAATAAAATCTTACAAAACTACAAAAAATACTAAAAAAAAAAACATATAGAGTATAATGTTGTCAAAAATACATTAAATCAATAATCAATCACGCGTTCACGATTTCATCATAAAAATCAAAAAATTAAATCAATCATGCATCATAATCAAACACACATCAACAAATTAAAAAAATGCAAAAAACAATTTTTTTGATTAATGTCCAATGTCCACTTACAACTTTCGGAATCATTCTTTTCCTAATTACAACTCTATTCTATTAATTAAAAAAGATTGATCGTGGGTACTAACCTTCTTTCTTGCGAAATTATTTTTTGGTGGTGTTATCCAAAAGTAAAAGATTACGGAATTATGAGAATATCTGAAACAAAAGATTGAAGCAAAGATTAGAATCTAAAGCGAGCCAATACAAAAACGATCATACAAAAATTCAAGCAATGACAAAATAATACACCTCATTTTCATATTATGCTACAAAATGAAAATCAAAATATCATTTAGTGAGTAGAAAAAAATAAACAAAGAATTTAATTTTGTTTTAATATAGTTTTTCTTATTAATTTTTCAACAATGTTCATTCTATTGGAAAAAAAAACATTCCATAATTATAATTACTTTGATTAGATTAATAAATTATATTGAAGTAGTAGGCAAGCGAGTAACAAGCTGCGCCGCTAAAATAATGAGTACGAACTTTAGATATTTTCCTAAAATAATAATATTTTAGATATTTTCCATAAATAAAACAAAATTATCTTCTTAGAGTTATAGTTGGTAAATATAAAAATTTATTTCTTGGAGTTATGGTAAATATAAAATTTCATCTCAAATTAGAGAAGGAAAAATATTTTGCAAATTTTTTTTGGTAAATATGAAGACACTAATTCCAAAATAATAATTTTTCTCCTGTATAAAAACGCTTGGGCAGAAGCCAAAGCTCATTTTAATTTTCCGCTGCCTGTTTTTAGGGTTTTGTTCTTCTATATTTGCTTTCTTACGGAATTTTTACGTCTGATTTGTGGTTGTCGTTTATTTTTACAGGGTTATTAATAATATAGAAGAAGCATGCTACTTCTCTCATTCGAAATCAGGTTGGGTGATTTTCTCTCTTCTTCTTATTATATTGATTGAAATTCTGAAAGGGTTACGAAAACATTGTAGCGAGCATCAAGCTCTACTGAATGATAAAAGTTTCTGTTTTACGCCAATCGTCTCCGAGACAGCTCTAAACGATCCAAATTCTCTTTCTATCATTCTAAGGTAATCAAAATCTTCTTTGGTTAGAAATTTATATGTTAACCTTTTCAAAATGTTATTTTTTATGCTTTCGGCTGCTTGGGTGTTTTTTTATGCTTTCGGGTGCTTGGGTGCTTTTTATTAGGGTTGTTATTTTTCTTGTGAAATAGGGTTGATTTTTGTGAAAATTTTCAATTGGATTATGGTATTGTGATTGAGAAAATGAAATACCAAAAGTAGCTTTAGGAGATATTTTTTGACGAGAATTTGTATTTGTTTTGTTTCTCCCCATTGCAAACAAACCATAAGATTAACAGAAGTGATAGCTAATCACCAGAAAGTACCAAAGCTTTGAACTTAAACAATAGAACTGTGCGGGTCAAGAACTCAAACTATGGCTGCACTATCACTTCTCTTTTTGTTCCATATAAAAGCGGTTATAAATATTCAGAACATCTTCCTCTTATTATATATATCCAAGATTAATTTAGCTTTTTTATTGGTTTTTAGGTTACCTTGTTGATGTTAACGTCACTCTGATTGGATTCTCTTAAACCTTATTTGAAACAATTACTTGCATGCTGCTTTAAAGTCTTTTATGAAATTAATTAGTTTGTAGTCAGTAACTCAATTTTTCTTTTTCTCTTTATTTTTTTCTTTAGTACTGGTTTTGATGCTAAAGTTTTTTTTATTACTTTATGATGATTATTGAGTATCTGTTTTGATTAATTTCTTCGTTCAAGAAGGTTAGGATCATCAATTCTAAAACAATTTAAGAGAATCTGGTGGGTAGAATGAATATGGGTAGTGAAGATATAGATGTATATGGTGGGATTGCAATGAACAACTCAGTTATATTTAAGTAGTTTGTGTTGCTGGTTGTGATCAAAATGGAAAAGAACACTACATGCAAGCACCCACTTTCGCTTCTGCTAAAGCATTGGCTTCTATGCATTGACATATATTATGCAGATAAATAGAGCAATAGGAACAAGTTTTTATATGAACGCGCAATTGGGGGATATAGCTACAGGAAAAAACGGTGTCCCAATAGCAATTCTGGGTGTCCCCCTATGTAATTATTTTTTTAATTCCTAATCTAGCCCTCACCAATCCTAAGTAGTGATTAATTTTAATTAATACAAATGTTAAGTATTAGTTATAAGATTAAGTTAGTGTTTTTATTTGTTTTTGGGTGAGTGGAAGGAGGGAAAAAAAAATTGGGAGGGAATTTTTTTGATGAAAATGGATGATGATTGTGAAGAGAGAATTGATGCAACTGAATCTTTATCTCAACTACAACAGCAAGCATATCTTCAATCTCCGGTTAATGATAACAACTCACAATTGCAAATTTTTGTGGAACTAACACCCTTGAATGATGATTTTTACGAGCAAGGAGAGTTGTTTGAAGAACCTACACAAGAAAGTAAACTTGCACATCATACAAGCATCCCCAACACACAAGTAAAGCTGCTGAGAGGTTAAAAATTGGATTTTTTTCTTTGAACCCGCCATTTTTTCATTTGAAAAACCTATGTACCGGCATTGACGATGTATGAATACAATGCCGGAACATCAATACCGGCATAGTATTCATCGAACAACCATGCCGGTAGTAGAGTATCTCCCATTTCGAAGCCAAAACCGGCATAGAATTCAAACAAAGAACTATGCAAAATCATATATGAAGCAGTGCCTTCCAAAGTTAAATACCGACATAGAAAAATTTAATTAAAAAGAATGTCGAAACTAAGTGCCGGCATGCTTGGTAACTAACATTCAATTCCGTAACTAAGTGCCGGCATGCTCGATAGAAATCTATCAATGCCGGTACTCAAGTGAATTTTTTTTTCACGCTTCTGGATACTTTACATCATGTGCCGGCATGGAAATTCAAGCAACATACAATGCCGGTAGCAGTACCGGCATGCCCGAGAATTAAATTACTGTGCCGACAGTGGACTGAAAACCAGAATTTTTTTTCAAAACAGACTGAAATTCAATTTTCTCATAGAAAAAATTCTTTGGGCACCAGCAAAAGGTGCCCAGAAAATACGACCCCCCAGACCACCTGCGTAAAATACAACTTTTGTACCGGCATCGTATTCAACCTAAATTATATGCCGGGATTGATAACAAATTCAAGGGTTTTCCTGTGTACTTAAAGTGGACTACCGGCATACACGAATAAATTCAAATCAATGCCGTGACATACTACCGACATTGAAGTCAACCTAAAATCAATGTCGGGACAAAACATTCATTTTCAGGTGATTATGTAACTCAATACCGGCATAGCATTTGTACTAAAATCATTGCCATAACTATCTACCGGCGTTGGCTTCAACCTAAATTCTATGCCGTTACTTTGTACCAGCATTGTATTTATACAAATGTCAATGCCGAAAATCACTGAAACTGAGTTTTTTGAGTTAGGGTTCGTGATTCTAAGCTAAACCTACTGCTGTAAACTAGTTCAAAATCACTAACCTTCTCACATAAGCCATGTTTACGAGAGGTTGATTTTCCGAGTTCTCTTCTTCTTCTTCGACAATCCGATTGATTATTTCTTGTTGTTTGTGTTGAACAATAGATTTTGAATTCGATTAGGCTTTTGATATCTTTCGAGGAGGCATGATTAAATGGATGAAGAATAAGATGGAAGAAAAAAAAAATCAAAAACCTAAACCTAGGTGTAAATGGGGGATATATGTTTTGGTTTTTGATTTTAATATTTTAGGTGAATGGGTAAAACAGTCTTTTCATAAAGAATTTTAATTAACCAAAGGGTATTTTTGTACTTTCATATCAATTGGTCACCCCTTGTCCGAAATCATGGGGTGGGGGAAGTAATCAATATCCCCTAATTAGATTGGGTACCCCCCAATTGAGCGTTCTTTTATATGCCAAACATTGGTGGCTCTTGCACTTCTTGCTACTTAATTATGTTTTAGTTTATACATTCATCTTGGCCTCTGAGCTGTCAGCAAATCTTTTAGTAATTTATTTCCGTTCCTTTCTCTGCTCCTCGATATTTTATTTCAATGATGACATGTTGGTAATGAATTGAATTGGCTGTGATTTATAATGAATTGGCTACGATTTACAAGTAGTTTGTGCAATAACGGTGAAAATAAAGTAGGATTTATGCAAAACAACGTTTGAACATCATATACATTCTTAGAATATCAGCAATGTTATGGTTGATCAATTGTTGGGAACCCTTCTATTCGTAAGATGATATGTATTAGTATTCTTTTCGTTGCTTTAGTTTTTAACTATTAGCTTTTTTGTTTTTCATTAGAAGAATAATTTAAATCACGGGTTTTACACCAGGTTGGCCAAAATATTAGGGGTTTGAAGGTTAGTAATACATAGGCCATACTAAATTTGTTTTTGCTAGCAGGTGTTGGTACAACTGGTAGCGCTTTATGGTATCCTATAAATTATTGAAAAAATAACGGAGTACTATTAGTTTGTAGTACTCTCGTTCGTCTTATGGAAGGTTCTTTCTTTCTCTTCATCCAAATACACTACAACACCCTGGCGTAAATCCTTTTCCAGAGTTGATCCCCTTGAAAAGTAAACCTGAAGTTTTGTCATAGCTTGATACAATCTAAGATTTGGAAGTATAAATACTTGTGTCAAAGAAGAAAGACAAAACATGATTAGAGAAATGACGGCTAATGAATAGATGAATCGAGGACTCTATAAGTTGTTTGCATAAAATACAGAGATTAGGGATTGGATTGCCACTCGGAGTCACAATGGTGTTCTTCCTCTTCAATGAAGATTATAAAGAGTTTGAAGCCTATTCATATTGGCTTGCCAAAATAAGAAAAAAAAACTTTCTGAAGCCAACAACTAGACCAATTTTTCCTCTTTAAAAACAAATTCATCGGGTGTTGCACTGTAATTGAATTATAAGATGTCTTAACGGATAACTAACTATACTTGTCACCTTGCCACGGTGTTGATGGTGGATTTTCGGCAAGGGCTAAAATTGTAAAATCATGATACTGCATTTTCCTGACCCGGCTTCAGGAATGCATGTGGCGATTCATATTTTACGATCCGTGAACCGTTTCACGATCTCTGACTGAGAAATCATTCCTCTCAGAGTTATGATGAATATGTTTCTCGAAAGGCCTCCCAACTGAGCGTTCGATGCTTCACACATTTTATCATCACCTCTACATAGAATCAAAATGATTGGGCGGTTCCCTAGACATAATGTTTGTTAGGGAGCTTAATGCCTTCAGGACGTCACGTTGCACGTTGTTCCCTAACTACATAGAGAGACTGTGTATAGAATCTTAATGATTGGGCGGTTCTCTAGACATAATGTTTGTTAGAGAGCTTAACACCTTCAGGACACCACGCCACTCGTTGTTCCCTGACTATACACCCCCTCAGAACGAGTATGATGCTTTAATTATCTCATATCTCAATTCTGCAAATAGATTAATTCTAGCGTGCCATTCATCAACCGAATTCCTAGAAAATAATTTATTCTATCTCATTACTCCGTTCCATGGCTGATCCCTAAATGGATTCCATGGATTAGTAATAGATAACTACTTTATCTCATTACTCCCTGAATCCCCAGCTGGACTCATGGATTAGTAATAGATACTCAACTCATTTTATTACTCCGTTTCATGAATCATTCTCAGCCGAATTTCATGAATTAGTAATAATCATTCAACAATTGGGCGTCTGGGCCACCACCGCCCTGAGAAAATGGTGCAAGTGTACTTGACAATAGTGCACGAACGAGCACCCGAACGCAAGAACGAACGTTCGAAAATATGGACAAACGAGGAACTTATGAAGAAAATAATATTAAATAAAATAAACAAGAGGCATGGGACCGGGCCCATTGCCGCCGTGGACGGTCCCCCTCCCCATTATTTTATTTTAGGTTATGTTTGATAGAAGTTGATTATATGGAATTAGCCATCTTTCCATGGAAATAGCGTATTTTCCGTTGTTTGATCAAAAATATATTTCCATGGAATTGTAAAAAAAAACGTGGTCTAAAGTATGTTTTAAACTAAATTCCACGGAATTTCATGGAAAATCTTTCCTTGCCTTTCCCAGGAAACTGATTCCATAGAATCACTTTCTATGGAATTATTTCCTTTCCTTGTTACAAAACACAGCCTTATTTTAATTTGTTTCCATCATCTCATGGAAACTCCTTCATTTGAGCAAACTCCCTCGTTTGAGCAAAACTCTTAGTTTTTCCATACTTTCATCGAACAAAAAATAGGGAAAGGTATCACGGGACTGGGCCGCCTAGTTGTCCGTCCATGCCCTAGCCGTGGCAAGTCCTACACCTTACAATCCTTTATTTTCTCATATTATTATTTTATCATCTCATGGAACTCCATCGTTTGAGCGAAAACCCTAGTTTTTCAATATTTCTCAAATACTGCTCAAACCACGAAAAAGCCAAAAAGTCAAACGGTCACATGACCAACTAGGCTAATCACGTCAAGTATTAAAATATTATTATATTAATATTTTCAAAATATTGGTCACACGAGAATAGTTCTACTTGCTCATTCGAGCAAAATCGATAGTTTCAGTCAAGATCAAACTTTTCTGAAAATCCCAAATATTGCTCAAACATGCACAAGGAAAATACCAAAACTCTCAGGATTGAGACACAGATACTATGGTGACACGGACATGTTACCTTGACCGACCAAGGACGTCCCTAAGGCTTGCAATAAGCCGGTCCCACACATCTTTATAATTTTGACCCTAATTTACTATCAATTGTTTGTATTGGGTCCAAACTCTCTCCAACCAACTTGGGATTTGCTCAATCGACTGTCAGCTGGTCCCACGACCACTAAGGGCCGGTCCTATGATCCTTGGTCGGTCCCTCATCTCTCCATAATTAGGTTTTATTACCTAACGCTCGCACGAGCGCCATTTTAATAAATGATTAAACCAGGATTTGATCATTCTTTCACCAACTGGTCAACAAAGGACTTTGATGCATGCTCATTCGAGCACTTAGGCCCTGCATGTTTGGTCATCATCCCATGTAGCAGGCCCCTCCTTCACTCAGTGACTTATTTTCAGTAAATCAGCAATTGATCAAAATTAGGGTTTCAAACAAATGCTCTGCAAATCATAATTCTGAGCGAGTTCAAACACTAATAATTTTATGTTGAATCCAGAAATCAACATCTGGGTTAAATATATAATATTCGGTCTAGCTACAAATATTTTAGTTAATATTTTATTTGGTCACGTTACCAATAATTCATCGAATGAGCAATACTTTCTCAAATGCTCGAATATTGATCCAACTATCAATATTCAGTAATTTATCGAATTGTTGATGGTGGATTTTAGGTCAGGGCTAAAACCGTAAAACCAATATTTTTTGCAACCTTCCTGCAGAGGATAAGGCCATTTGATAAGCGATGAATACTTCTCCGCTTTATTAATTCACTTATAATGGAGCATGTAGCAACAATCCCCAAGTATTCTGTGAATTTTAGAATTATTTATTAATGCATGAAACGCCTTGTATTTCCTGTGCTGTTCTTAGCAGAACTCTTACTGTTAGTGTGGCATGATGACTGATTGTTACTCTCAGCAGAGTAGCATGAATATACAAGTACCAACAATGAGGCATGCACGAAATACCCGTACATGCTACACCATTCTCTAACAAAGAGAATCATCTCTCGGAGTGTTATACTAGCCCGATTGAGTATTCGGACTGACCATATCAGTCTCAGAAACGATCAAAACCATCCAACTTCACCAGCATGATTGGATGTCCCAGATCGAATCCATAACCCCCAAGCAGGTATGGAGTATTCATCACCTACCCAATGCGGGGCCCACATGGCCGGCCTGCCCAAGAGGGAATCATAGCTTACCAGATCGTCCAGCCATAGAAGCATGGACGTGAAACCCTAAACTAGGGTTACGGAACATTACATATGTCGCAAATCGATCACAAACGTCCATCTTCGCAGGCATAGATGGAGGGTGTAGATGTAGATTCAAAGGGCCCAGAGCATGTCAACACAAACACCGTGGGCCCGCCTACATACCTGACCGATCGGTCAAGTCCAACTATGTTTGGTCTTCACAGTTTGTTCGCCCAAACAAGGCGTGACACACGACCGGCAAAACCCTAATTGGGGTTTGCGGCATCATCTGTGTGTTGCAAAATCATCTCAAGCGTCCATCTTCGCAGGCTTGAATGGAAGTCAAAGATGAAACTTTAGGGGAGGCCGAACATGCTAGCATGACCAACGTGGGCCCGACTTCATGTCCGACCGATCGGATAAAGCAGGCCTTAGTCAGGCACCTCGGTCCGCGTGCCCAAAAGTGGTGTGTCACGCTACCTTAACAAATCCTTTGCGACATAGGATTTTTGTTGAAATCTAATCTCGACCACTCGTCTTTGCCGGCCAAATTGAGTGGTCTAGATCGAACCTTTGCGAGTCAAGCAAGCATGGGCGTAAACACCAGTGTACCACCTCTTTGCAAGACCAATCGGTCCCTCTAGAAACGCTCCCTAAGCTTGAATTCGTTCGAGCTGAAAGTGGCAGCTTGTATACCTCCCAAACCCTAATCCAACGGTCGCATATTAGGGTCGCAAGCCATCTCATCCGTCCAAATTCGCTAGCTTGGACGGATAGACTAGAATGGGAATTAGGCGACAAGTGAGATATCACCGTAATCACCGTCCGCTACTCTTCCACATAATATGATCGTCTAAGGAATGACTCGCCCATGCAACCTCCAAGCGGTCACTCGAAGTAGTCAGGGCATAATGCTCAACAGCGATGCTTCATACATGCTGAATACATTCGATGCATAACTTGCATAGATTACACTCGATACTTCACAAGTATCGACTTTCTAAATAACTTAGTTATTTAACCTAGCATCACATGATACCTTCTGTGGACATCAATCATGTCACAAACTAGGGGATACATACTGGGGTATTGATTTGGCGGTTTACAGCGTGCAACGCGCCATCACAAGAACGTGTCAGGAAGACATAGACAGTTAGTGATGATGGGAAAAGTGGGAAAGACTAATCGTGTGACACTAACACACAACCCCACTACTCCACTTCCTCCACTTCTTACGAGATACGTGAATGAGGCTCAAATGACTTGTATAAATAGGTTCTCCTCCCTATTTCCAATACAGAACACAGACAGAAATCAAGTGTTATTACAATTGTATTCAAAACACCCAGAGCCTGCTTGCATTATTCGTAAGCCTGCTCATCTTTATGTTACAAGTCATAAAACAGCCTATACCTTCACAATCTCAACACCTTCTTCACTTCCCTCCCTAAGATCAACCCCATCTCCTTCACTTTGTGATCGAAAAAAGTCTGTAACGGCCATTTCTTGGTTTAGGACAGAATTGTATAGATTGATCTATCGAATCAAAAGCACTCCCGTGCAGTGTATTTGTTTAGGGTTTAGATTCACTTCTCATCCACACACCCCAAATTACCAAAACCAGCAGAAGTAGTTTTTACCCATAAACAATTGGTGGACAATCAACCAAGAATCTTGGGAGATCAGATGGTAGAACGTTCATCTCCTGACACCTCTGACATCAATCCTCAAACCAACAGTTTAACTACTTATGAGAAACTGGTAGATTATGAAGTTACACATATAATCGAGAATTTATATGAACTCCTGTATTTTTCCAAGGACCAACGTATGAACAAGTTTGTTGCACTCAAAAAGGAAGAGAATTCAAAAAGAATGAGGTCGTTCCGAGTTCGGACGAAGAAGTTATGGCCAACACAAGTTAACCGAATATCGACGTCTACAGGAAAGTATGCATACGGGTTGGCAAACGAATTTTCGTGACCTGGAGTAGTATGCAAACAGGTATGCATACTTTAGTCCTTGGATTTTGATTTTAAATGATGGTATGCACACCAGGTATGTGTACCATGAATTACAAACATCCCGAACTACTATTTTCAAACCTAAACATTTAAAAACCTTAAACACATATCAAGTTAGGTAGAAATGAACAATAAGCAAGGTACATGGATCATTATAAGTACTCTAAGAAAATAAAAGCATAACTCTTGCTCAAGTTTATAGAATACCTTTTTAGAAGAATCCATTCGAATTCTACAGCCTTACTGAACATAATATGTGTGCCCCAATTCTTGTGCTTCCCTCGCCGTATACATAGCAGGGAATTCCTTGGTGTGGATGCACTTACAACACAATCAAGTTTTGTTAGGGTGAACAATGTCTTTTTCACCACAAGTAACCTTTGGATTATCATGAAAGAGATCGCTTTTAGAACCTTTCACATCCAATTCCATTTTTCCAAAAACCTTGTTAAGTTCTAACATCATGGATATTGCCTTCTCCATAGTCATGGAATTTTCTGGAAGATCATTCCTTTTCACACTCAACGCATCATTGGCTTTCTTTGGTACCCACTTCTGAGTGCGTTTAGGAACAATCAGAACCTTCTTTCCATTAATCTCTTCAAGATTTCTCGGAAGAGAATTGGATTTACTATTCTTTTGAAAGTTAGTCTTTCTCCAATTGGGAGCATCGGATCTTGTCTTAGTATTTACGATGTTATCCTTTTGATAACCATTATGATTATGAAAAGGATTCGTATGACGTTTATATGTAAATCTAGGTTTATCACAACACTGATTCCTTTGCCTAAAGGTTGGACAATTATAACCTGTAATGTTAAGGGGATTAGTCTTAACATATGATCTTGGTTTCACAACTTCTTATGATGCCCAAACAAGAACATCATGAAGTTTCTCGTTCCTTATATAAAAACAACATCTCCTTTCCAGGTGACCTTTATTTCCACAATAGTGGCAAACATAAGGAATGTTCTTACCTCGATCTGTATGTGCTAACTTTAGAGGTTGATATACATTGCTATTTCGAACTTTGACTACCGGTGAAGGTATTTCACTTTTGCCATCAGTGGAAACCTTTTGTTGAGAAGAATCACTAGCCTTGACAAATTTTACCTCTTTGATAATACTTGGAGCATTTATTCCCTTATAGACCAATCCTCGTGTATCACGATGATTTTTACTTGCTCCTATCATAGTGGTTAATTTGCTTGAACTAGTATTGAACTTTTTCAAGTCATCTTCCAACACCTTGATTTTATCAAGAGCAGTAGCTAAATCAGCCTCTAATTGTTTTTCTCTAGATAGAATAACAATTTCTCTATCATTGAAACAATTTTGTTGAGAGTCGCACCTTGCTTCAGATTCCGTAAGTTTTTATTTTAATAAGAAAAGATTACGACGAAGATTTTCACATTCAATTTTTTTTGAACGTACATCTTCTTCACGATCTTTAACAAGTGATTTCAGTAGACTATATCCACTATCATAACCCTTAAAGAGTTTTTTCAACCTTTTGTTTTATCGACATAGAGGAGTCAGAAACTTAGCCAGACAGGACATTGGCTTCTTTTTCTGTAGATGGTAATAAAAAATCTTAATATATTGTGATACCTCTTCATCAACATTGATTTCTTCTTCAGAGTCACTTTCATCTGAAAGTTTATTCAACTGTTCATCTAGGAGAGATTCTCAGTTGCTCACGGTTTCTGGAAGTGAAGAAGAAACACGACTTTTCTCTGAAGAGCTACAACTTTGATCAATCTCTGAGCGTTTCTAAACTGGTAAAGCATCATTAGAGATAGACTCGTCTATAATCAAATCACTACAAACACAGACTTGTAAGGTCTTTAACGTGTTTGCCTGCTCTGATACCAATTGAAAAAACAGGGGTCTAACAACCTCACCCAATATTTCGATTAGCAATATGTATGGACTAACTCTAATATATTTTTAAGAGAATCAATTAGACACTCAGACTCAATCTTAATAAAAAGTATATGAAGCAGTTAATATCTCTATCTCTCGATTTGATCTATACTCAAGCAAATAGAAATTTGCGAGTCTTTATCAAATATAAGAGAAATAAATTTGGATGGTACCAAAGACCAATATCCAAGGATCAATCAATTTCCAATCAACAACCAAAGGTTGGATTTCACAATTGATCGATACAACGCACAACCTGTGATATTTCAATTATATAACAAAATACTCCCTCCGTCCTAGTTTACTTGCCGAAATTGGTTTTTGCACAAAGATTAAGAAATGTAGAGAGAATATATTTTTTTCCAAAATTACCCCAAGATAGTATTTATGATATATAGTTTTTACATATCTAGTTTTCTGGTCTTTACTTGAAGAATTCAAAAAAAAAAGAAAAAGATAAAGGATATATAGAGAGAGGAGAATTTAAAATTGTGTATATGAAATGGGGTTACACAATTCTCAATAATATGACCTGATTCCAATAGAGGGGTAAATTAGGATAAAAAGTGGAAAAATATGAAACATAGCAAGTAATTTAGGACAAAAAAAATCCTCAATTTTGGCAAGTAAACTAGGACGGAGGGAGTATAATGCGGAATAGAAATAACACAGACACAAGAAATTTTGTTAACGAGGAAACCGCAAATGTAGAAAAACCCCGGGACCTAGTCCATATTGAACACCACACTGTATTAAGCCGCTACAGACACTAGCCTACTACAAACTAACTTCGTTCTGGACTGTAGTTGAACCCTAATCAATATCACACTGATTCAAGGTACAGTTGCGCTCCTTACGTCACTAATCCCAGCAGGATACTACGCACTTGATTCCCGTAGCTGATCTCACCCACAACCAAGAGTTGTTACGACCCAAAGTCGAAGAATTTAATAAAAAAATCTGTATCACACAGAAAAGTCTACGATAATAGATAAATCTCTCTCCCACAGATAAACCTATGATTTTGTTCCGTATTTTGATAGAAATCAAGGTGAACATGAACTAATTGATAACCCGGACTTATATTCCCGAAGAACATCCTAGAGTTATCAATCACCTCATAATAATCTAAATCGTATGGTAGCGAAACTAGATATTGCAGAATCACAAACGATGAGACGAAGATGTTTGTGATTTCTTTTTATCTTGACCTATCGGAGATATAATATAAGCCAATTATTTAATTGAACTCGTATGATAGAAAATGGCAATATCTGATCGCTCAACTACAAGAGAAGTAGTTTCATCTGGCTTCACAATCCCAATGAAGTCTTTAAGTCGTTAACCGACAGGGTCTCGAGAAGAAACCTATGGTTAAAGGAAAATCGACTCTAGGAAAACTAACTAGTATCACACAGGAGGTGTGGGGATTAGTTTTTCCAGTTGTTAGATGTCTCCTTTATATAGTTTTCAAATTAGGGTTTGCAATCTAAGTTACCTTGGTAACAAAGCATTCAATATTCACCGTTAGATGAAAAACATGATTTATCCAAGCTAATATCTTTCAACAGTTAGATCAAACTTATCTTGTCTCACACACAAATGAAATGTATTTCATTTAGGTTTGAGTAACCGTACCTAAACGTGTACATTTGGTTGGTTCAAGAATAATTAACTAATGGTTATACATATGAGCACTTTCATATTAACAGTATTCATCTTTCTCATAACTAGTTCAAATGACTCATAAGAACTAGTTGAAGAGTTGTTTAATTGCTTAAATCTTTATGCATAGACACAATTTAAACAAAATCGGTTTCATTCACTCGAATCAATTCATGAACAAAATAGCCACGGTTTGCAAAGATTGCATTCCTTATTGATTTATTGTTTAAGTTCATAAACTTCCGATTTGAGAGATATAACCATCTTGGGTACGTGTACCATAGCTACCGGATTTGAGTTTACATAATCAGTAGAAATATTCGGTTCGAAAACTTCCGTGGGTACACGTAAGGGTACGCATACCTAAGGTGACTGGTTTAATAGTTTGCAAACTTACAAATTCAGCCGAATTTTAGGTTCGAAAACTTTCGCTGGTACTCGTACCCAGCCTGTCTCCTTCACCAATACTGCATGCACATATATACACGCACTTGGTTTCCGGCACATGGATTTATACACTAATGTGCAAACACACTATATATGCTTATATCCATAGTTGGTTACGTAATCTCAACTATACATTTCAATCATTGAAACATTCTTCTATAATGTTATAACAATCGTTATTCACGACTATCGTCATCAAAGCTATTTTCAAGATTGAAACATCATCATGACTTTCGTCACGAGTAAATATGAAAATGGTTAAAGCAAAAGCTTACCAACACATATTTAGAGAAAAAGATAGGCGAGTAAACTCGGCTCGAAATAGCAAATGTGTATGTATGAAAACTATCATACTTATACGACTTTTGTCTCAAGAGTAGGAGATATAGTAGATATACTTTTGAGTGACAGATGAGTTCTAGTCTCCACGTACCTTTTGGTTGGATGAAGTTCCCTGGTTCCTTGATTAGTTCTTCATCTTTGTAAGATAATCGCCATGGAGTCTGGAGCTCAACTATACTTAACTATCCTAGACCCAGACTTAGTCATAAGTAAATCAAGACATATAGTTTTGATTAATAATATTGACAAACATGCATGAGATAGCAACGCATGCGAGTTCGACCGAGCAATGATCTAACACCAACAAAATTGATTGAAAACGAAGGCCAAGTCATTTATAAGTCCTTGTCATGTTAAGTTAAATACAAAAGGCAAAGTCGGGAGGCAAAAGGATATGTAAATGATCGTAGTGATCAGGTTGAAGAATCATTCTGTGTGTACCCTTAGGCGTAAATGATTCAAGTGGAATTCATGGCTAATTTAGAATAATTGGCTAAGGATAATTTCAAGTTTCCATTTGAGTATTGATGCATGATTTGGGTAGCAGTTAAAGCGTAATGCAGAACACTAAGATGTGTCTCAAGTAGATGAGATCAATAAGAAGGAAGTAAGCTAAGTGATGCTGATGCAAAAGCATGAAGAGTTGGCTAAAGTGTTTTGCGGAAGCCAGCAAAGATTGATGATTTTCAAAAGCTGAAATGAGGACGTTGAATGGATTAGGTGGGAGAGGTCTATGACCGGTCAGGTAAGTGACGCACAATGATTACACGTTACAGTATTGCAGGGCAAGTCAGTGATGCACAAAGGTTGTGCGTTACTACATAGACTATCAAGTGCTGAGATAGCAAGACCCTGCAGGGCCAGTGACGCGCAAAGGTAGCGCTACCCTGCAAAGACATTTGGCTAAGTAATGAAGCTTAATGGCCGACACAATGAGGCTTTACCGAGGGAAAGGCAAGGCAAATCCAAAGTGACAAGATGCAACACGCGATGTTGGCATTAAGGCATATCCATGGAATTGAGTTGGACCAAACTTAAGGATGATGCAAGAAGGTAAAATAGGCCAAGAGTTGGTCGATGCATTAATTCAAGGTAGGGCCAAAGCTTGAGTAATGAAAATAAGCTAGCAATGCAAGAGTGGCATTGTTATTGTCTGGAAATATGAGGGTACCCAAATATACCTCAATCTAAAACTTTTCCACCTATAAGCCCTTTTCCGAAAGTGATTTTCTATGGACTGAGTCGAGATAATACAACTAATCAGTTCACACTTCGTGTGATCGTCTATGGATACAAGATCGAGACAATACAACAATGAAGTATGTTTACTTAATAATAGGTTCAGACTTAACCAAACACTAGGGATTGTCTATCAAGTAAAATAGAAATTAACGTTTGTGTATTTTACTTCTAATTATAATAAAACAATTATAATTGCGAAAATAAAAAAGTAAAAGACACAACAAGATTTTGTTAATGAAGAAACCGCAAATGCAGAAAAACCCGTGACCTAGTCCAGAATTGAATACTCTCAGATTAAGCCGCTATACAAAATCAAACCAACTTCGTATAGTTGAGACCAAGCAACTAAACCAATAGTTCACATAGTTCCCTCAGTATTCCCACGCCTCCAACTTATAATAAGTCACGTGCTTGGAACAATTCCTTTGGTTCGTATTCCAAACAGTGAAGGAACAACAAATATGTTTGGTAACAACTCTTTTCAAACAACGTGATATGAGTTTGACAAAGGCTCTTCCGTTTAACCAATAAACTCCTTTGTCGGGTCTTTAGATCAATCTCTCAATAACTACCGAAGTAATTGTTAGACTATGCAATCAATACTATTAATCACAAAGAAGTGTATTGATGCCGTTCTAATCAACTAATCAATCCAATCTATCACAAAGTTAAACCGATTATAGTTGGATCCCTTTCCAGCCAAAACAAGTATTGTGCACGCCAAAGATTATGAACCCAAAAAGTCTTATCGTCTACAAATCTTCTTTAATCTTCAATCAACACCTACACACAATCAAATTAAATCTCTTATGATCAATCACATATAGAACGGAGTCTGTTAACGTTGGATTTTCACGAGACGTCTTTAGATCTACAAACAGTCTAAAGATCCCCGTCGAAACTTCGATCTAGTTTGAGTGAATCTTATATCAAAAGAGAAGATTCTCAAGCATAAACAAACTAGGTGCAATCAAAGTTCAACAACTATTAGTCAATCAAATCAATTGAAAACTAATAATAAACCGCAATTATCTAGTTTCCCACCAACGGTACTAATAGAGCTTCTCAATCCCAAATAAGTCTTTAAACTGAGCAGCCGTAAGAGATTTCGCCTAATTAGGTTACTTTCCTCTCCGAATAGGCGGCTCCACTAGTAACAACACAACTAGGTCGTTTTGTTGGCTCTGAGGATTAGTTTGTTTGAAATGAAAACTTCAATATTTATAGACAAGGAAGTTTGGACACCAAGAAATTTCCAAAACCGAATATTCTCAAAGATATGCAATAAACACAAAATCGGTTTTCATAACTCCTGGAAATGCACTGTCCAAATATTGACCGAAATCCCAATAGAAAAATCTATAATTAGTAAATGCACATTACTAATTATTATTTTCTAAATATATGCATTTATTTGCTGGAAAATAAATAGCATATAAAAACTAAGAAACCTTAAATAAAAGATTCTCAATTTATTTCGATTATGAGATTCTCCCTTAGCTATTAAGGAATATCTTTGAACAATCAATGATAAGAGTTACTGTACATGTTCAAAGTATGTCGACATCTTTACTTTGCAAGTCCTTTTTCATACTTACAATCTTGGAAACGATATTCCACACTTCCAAACAAGTTTAGAATTGGTTCGTCTGAATTCCAAGAAATATGTGATTGATTATCCTATCAAATCACCAATCATGGGTTTCACGGTTCTACCAAAACAAGTTCGGTTCTACCTCCATGTGAGTACCGTGCATAGTCACGCTAGTTACCAAAATTCGATTGACTAGGTACTAGGATCGGTTCCCCACAACTTATGGTAACTACTTGTATTCGGTTGCACATGATCATAGGATCGGTTCCCCCAAAACTACAAACTTGTTGCACATGTTCATAGGATCGGTTCCCCCATCTACTAAAAACGTGTTGCACCTCTTACAAGGATCGATTCCCTCTGGTAAATTTGTTGCACCTCTTACTAGGATCGGTTCCCCAATGACTAGATAAAAGTTGTTATTTACAAGGCATCAATCATACCATCTTGAGTGATTACTGAAGATCGGTTTCATTAAAGTCATATAAATACATAAGTCAGGCCTTGTGAATAGTTTTACCAAGATACATAAACAAGTTTATGAGCGGTTATACTAAACACACATATTGGTAATTCAAAATAAATTTGCAATGAATAATAATATCAATAAGCCTAGCGATTTCCCTTTCGATTCGCAAAACAAGTTTATGAACTTACTTCCTTTAAACGAATGTAAAACATTGTTTCCTAGGATGAAATCTTCACTCATACCCATACATAATCACAATAGCATTCATATGATCATGTCGATGTCTTATATACAAAGTTTAATGGTTAAGCAATAAACCTCGTATTGTATTCCTTACTACTATGTCTGACTAGAGTATCATACACAGCTTCGCAGTTATGTTTTCAATATGCACGACTTGAAAGATACGTTAGGGAATGAAACAGTTCAAGTCAAATATTACTAACCTCAAGAGGAAGGATGATGTTGTCGTTGTAGCTCCATACTTCTTCACATTCTTCAAGTCTTCATGTAATACTTGTAAGTCTCGTATCCTAACACTTTCAAGCTAACCTATACGAAGTTGACTCTATTATATAATCAAGCGACTCTTTAAATGAGTTTTGACTCACTAAAATATGACAACCAAACTTGACATACCAACGCTTGGTGGGTTCAACCGAGCTATGCTCTAACATTGTCAAGCAAATTGGCTAAGTGAAACATATGACGCATGAGTGACCAGAATGAGCTTAAGGAGTTGGCCTTGATGATTGAAACACAATGATTGACTGTGCATTAGCTTAGACCAAGAAGTCTGCAGGGATAAGATGGCTGAGCATTGGATCAAGGCCGAATTCAGTAAAGCGCAATAGTTGTGCAATATGGCTCAAGTGACGGTTAGGAGTTGGTTATTGGCTTCACAAGCATGCCAAAGACGCGAGACTAGGTAGAACGGTAATAAAGCAAGTTGATAAGTGTGGGAGAGTATTCATAACTACTAGAGAACAAGTGTTGGATGATGGCGCCAGTTTAAAGAGAAACTGGTCAAGTTGGCACAATTATAGGCGGTTATGGAACTGCTGCATGGGACATATGGTTGTCCCATGCATGTGCAACATTTGTGCACCATTTTTGGCCAGTGAAGCTGCTGTGTAAATAGTCCTAAGGCATGGGAAATTCGGCAGGCTTACATATGAGAGTGTGAGAGTCAAATTGAGAGAGATTTTGTAAGGCTAAGGCTTGGTTCAAGAGGGACAAGTCTGTGTAAGTCCCTAAGTGGGCAAGTTTTGTATTTCTTCCCTTTGATGTAATAAAATGAGTTGATTGTGTCATGTTCTAAGTGTTCTTGGTTGACTGATTGTTGTTGGCAATGTATGACAATGTATGAATGCTTTATGGTAAGCATTTTAGAAGTTAGGAGAAGTGAAAGAAGGCTAAAAGACTTTCATTGTAGAACTGGAGAGTTGGCTGCTTGTATTGGTGCAAACTTATAAGGCTGAAGTGGTGATGGGTAAAGCTTGATTCACGAAATCTATGTGCTGCCGGGTTACACTTTTGCGGAAATTTGCAATAGGCATTTGAAGTTGTGACACTATGGAACACAAATTTACAAGTTGTAGTTGCAAACTATTTACAAGTTGTAGTCGCAAATTATAAAACACTGGAAAAAAAATTGAACAAAATGGAAAAGGAGAAAAATGAAAAACCCTTTTGGGCATAGGATTTAAGAAGTTTCCAGAACTAGTACAGAAAGACAGCGATGAGATTAAATGGTGGTTTCCTAAATTCTGCTCGTGCACACCTACACAAGTCGTCATTTATTTTTTCTTCCTCTATCTTTCACTCTTCTTCTTCTTCTTGCTTTCACTCTGTAATGGCGAATTCAAATGGATCAACAACTACTACTAGTAGTGATCTTAAGCCTAAATTCTTAAAGGTTTACTATGACCTCAAATCTGATCTCCTTCAAGATCCTTCTTATGAATTTACTGATGATGCTCGCAATTGGGTCGACAAGGTAAATCAACATTCTTATGATTCTGCATCGTCTTTTATTTTTTCAATTTTGGATGGTTCAATTTCTGTAAGGTTTCGTTTTAGAAGTGATTTTCTTGAGTAGTTTAGGTTTTGTTGGTATTTTTCTTTTAATCTTCGGAAAAACAAATTAGTTTTTTATTTTAACTATATTGATTTTGTTATGGCAAGGGCACTGAGGGGAATGATGTGAGAAATCAAGAAAACCTACTGATTGAACTTCGAAGACATGGATGGAATCGGATTATCATGATTTTTGTCGTAATAATTACAAAGAGAAAGAATGTTGAAATTATAGTGTTTAGGAATTTTGTATATGAGGATTGAGGATTAGTTATAGTTATAGTTAGGTTTTAGTTTATACAGGCTAACATTTTAGCGTTGGCGCTTCTCTACTGACATGGTGAATTAAAGCAAAACAATGTATTACCATTAGTATTATCATCTTCAAGCATTTACGTTTTAAAGCATTTCATGGTATTTAATCTCACTGTATTCTGATCATGCTCATGCTCGTTTTATTTTCAGATGCTGGACTACAATGTGCTTGGAGGTGAAGTAGACAATTCTTTTTATCGTATCTATTATTTGTACATTACAGAAAAAACATCTAGAGGTTGTGCCTCATGGTCTTTATGTTTCTAAGCTTCTCTCCAAATTGGTTGGGACTAAGTGAAACACAGAACTACCACATCTGGGAAGTTGTCTTGTCTTAATATCGCTTCTTACATTCTAATTTCTACAGGGAAAGTGAATCGAGGGCTCTCTGTGGTTGATAGTTACAGATTGCTGAAAGGAGATGAACTGTCTGAAGAAGAAATATTCCTTTCATCTACTCTTGGTTGGTGCATTGAATGGGTATTACTATGGAGTGGGCATATGCGTGTTTAACTTATCTAAATAATTATTGTCTTTAAATCATTGATTAGTTTATTGATTCGTTAAACCTTTCTTATTGAAAATGCATACAGCTTCAGGCATGCTTTCTTGTCCTTGATGATATCATGGATGGTGCTCACACACGTCGAGGTCAACCTTGTTGGTTCAGAGTGGAGAAGGTCTGTTCCAATCATGTTCCACAATTCTACTGATCTGTTGTCTTTCCCGTGTAGCAGGCAGCCATTATGTTGTCATGCCATGTTAATTAGCAGGGAATTGTATGACCAATATTACTCTTTTTTGGCTGGAGAGCTTAATAGCACATATTAATTGTTCATTGTACATAGGTTGGTATGATAGCTGTGAATGACGGGCTTCTACTTCGGAATCACATTCCCAGGATTCTCAAGAAGTACTTCAGACAGAAAGTTTACTATGTGGATCTGTTGGAGTTGTTTAACGAGGTGCTTGGTATTGCATTAAATAATAGATTTAATTTTGATTCAACTTCTCCATGAAAGGTGTATATAATTTGGGTTGCGTTTTCACTGGATAACAGGTTGAGTTCCAAACAGCTTCAGGACAGATGCTAGATTTGATTACCACAATAGAGGGGGAGAAAAATCTATCGAAGTATACATTGCCAGTGTAAGTAGAAAAATAAAGTGTTTATGAAGGAATAACTTCTGGTAGAGGAGCCTGCACATAAATGTTTCTAGACATGTGTTCCATATACTCCTTGCTCACTTATGTCTAGTTGTACACTGCTGCGTACTATTGATGTTCGACTCAAGATAATGGATGGTGTACACATTTCATATAAGATAATCTTCCTTTCGTAGGATGACTTAATCCCACGATTTTCACTTAGTCACACTGATCATAGCAAAGTTCTGCGAGTGTTCAAACATTCTGTACGGAGTTATACTCTTGTCCCTGACTGTGTAAGCATAGGTCATGGTTAAATAGTCAAAAACTATAGAAGGAAGAGAGAGATAATTTGGATCGCTGTAAATTGTAGAGTATTTTAATATGCTAGTACCAATGAAGTTTTTATACTTTGTCTCTTCAAATTAGTCACTATAAGTTGCATAATTTTGTCCCATTTGACCTTGGCAAATGATAAGTTGATCATGTCTTGTGCTGTACGTTAATGGCTACCATGTTAATGGTAAGAGGCTGGCATGTTTCAGCAATTTGCCTAAGATTCATGTGTCTGGCGCCTTGCAGTTATTATTTGTGTTGTAATTTGAGAATGATTTTATCTTTACTTATCTATGGAACTGTATTTTCTTGATGCAGCCACCGTCACATTGTTCAGTACAAAACTGCATATTACTCATTTTATCTACCGGTGAGTTGAATTCTCATTTTGTGCAACCTTCTCCTATTGCTTTTGTACTAAATGGGATGCTATGCCTCCAGTGAAATAATTTGTTTGATAGCATGTCACCAGTAATTGTTTCTTATAGCCATATGACTTACTGGAATCAATTAAAGGCAGGAAACTCCCTGTTGTCTTCATTAGGGAAAAGCACGAGTCTTTGTCTGTAGTTTGATTTGCTGGCCTGCAATTATAGGATAACTCCAACTCAGCAGGAACCGTAGCTGTTTCTTATGAGTTTCTTCATACTAACTCTGTTAAAATCAATCTTGCTTTCGGTGCTTTAGTTTTTTTGAGTACTGAAAATACAAAACTTCCATATTATTTATCTTTTGTAGTATGAAATAACAACAGTTGATATAGGTTTCTGATAAATGATTTAGGATCTTCAATGAGTAATATGCGGTCACCCTTAGAATGGTTGGGCCTACAGTAAAGCTATGAAGACGGGATTTGCAAGATACATGCTTGAAGCATCAGGAAGAACCTTCAGGGGTGTCGTATAATGTATTATGAAGCCTTGAGGGCAAGATTTTTCACCTCAAAGGTTGCAGTGAATCTGGCCTTTTAATTTCTCGTTATATTGTTGGGTCACAGGTTGCATGTGCATTGCTGTTGTCAGGTGAGAATTTGGAGAATCATATAAACGTGAAGAATATTCTCGTTGAAATGGGAACCTACTTCCAAGTACAGGTGATTTCTCTATACATGCAATAAGGATCTATATGTTCAATGTTCCTTTCACCTACTGTCAGTGAATCGGAATTTTCATTTGTAGGATGATTATCTAGATTGCTTCGGGACTCCTGAAGTGATTGGTAAGGTATGTCACTGAATTCTTCTTCTTTAATATACTACCCAATAATCAAACCCGAGAAGATGTTTACTTTTTATTTCCATCTGTATTTGACATGAGGTCAACAAGCCTCACCAGTCCCATGTGATCTGTGTAGTTCACTAAGGTGATGGAGTTAACTTGTAACATTCCCACTAATCCCCCCGTTGGTTTGTTATCTCAACTTAAACTTGTATTCCATAAAAAAGAGGATAATTTTCTGGCTATCTTTATTCTGTGTTGTTTTTGGACAATCAGATTGGAACAGATATTGAAGATTTCAAGTGCTCCTGGTTGGTCGTGCAAGCACTTGAACGGGTTAATGATGAGCAAAAGAAGATACTATATGTAAGAGACCTCTTCTTTTTTATATTTAGTTGTAAATCGATGTTTTACCGTCTTCTACTAGTGCTCATTATGAATTTCTTTTTCCAGGAGAACTATGGAAAGGCAGATTCAGCTCGTGTTGAAAAAGTGAAAAGACTTTATAAAGATCTAGATCTTGAGGTTGGAATTCTCTCCCTTCTTATTTTTGCTTTATGTAAGAACTTCAATTTAAATGTTGATTATGTTGTTACCTTATGTCAGCTATCCAGTATACGTGTATAAGTCTTGCTTTTGGTAGTTCTCATTCATTTGAACACGTAATTTCCTTGTATTTTATACTTTCTTAATGTTTCTTCTACACTAATCTTATAGGGTGTATTTGCTGAGTACGAGCGGAACAGCTTTGAAAAGCTTGTCTCCTCCATAGAAGCTCACCCGAGCAAAGCTGTTCAAGCAGTTTTGAAGTCTTTCTTAGGGAAGATATACAAGCGTCAGAAGTAGGAAACACAAGCATTTTGACATTCAAAAGGTGAATTAGAAATGACCAAAATAAAATAATTTATTTTCCTTGTCATGAATAAGAAATGGCAAAAGCATATTTTGATATACGCCGTGTAACCGTGTTATCTTATCTGTTGGTGTACAGTGTCTTTTCCGTTGCTATTTTGTTCTTCCAAAAAAAAATCCCAATAAAAGTAGAGAAAATTACATGACTCGAATAACTTGGGCGGCATGTCATTTTCAGCAATGTAATTGTTCAACAACTGTGTTAGCCGAATATGTGATGGTTATGGTTTTGAATCCTACTTGAAGTCTTGAATCGAGGTTTGGAAAAAATTTCTTTCTTTCTATGCATCATTGAAACCTACCCGCAACAACAAGAACAACAGCAACACCCCAGCAACGTGATAAGCCAAACAGTACCAAGAAATACGAATACTAGTATCTTTGCGATACCCATCACACGTTTTTCCCCTGGTGTATAAGATTCTTCCCTAGCAACTCCGTCAGGTTTTAACTTTGGACTGCCTAGATTGGAATCCTTGGGATACCCGAAACTTTCCCAAATAATTTGAGATTCTGAACCATATAATACAAAGTTGCCGTTATCATGCATCATTGCATACGACACTGGTTCTTGTATTTCGGGTAATAAGGGTCTCTCTCTATTATCAGGCATTATCCGCAGCACCAACTTCCCTTGGTTGGTGAAGAGAATTGAAGATGGTTTATGTAATGGAAGAAGATGTGTACAATTAGGTGTCCAAACTAGGGTGCCTTGTCCTGACCATATACCTACTAGATATGTATCACTACAATTGGGCGCAGAACGTGTACATGGTAACTGGTAGAAGCCAAAAGCAAAGTTACCAGAGGGAGAAAGTCAATAATGATTCGAAGAAGTAGAAAGAGATGAACCTCTTGTTATGTTGCTGCTGATCAAAGATGAAGCAGCAGCAGAGGATTCAACAACTAATAATGGAACAAGAAGTAACAAGGATAAGGTGAGAATTACTTGTAAAAATTTCATGGTGAAAGAAATAAAAAGAATTGGACTTTTGGGACAATTCAGAAGTAGATCGTTTGTCACCTCCTTATTTATATAGGCTCAAAAGTAGTAGAAAGTTGAGAATTACATAGAACTACTGAATTCTAAACCAACTAGGATAATGAAAAAGAAATCAAAAGATATTTAAGAAAAGAAGCGCTTCCAAAATTTGTCAATGTTTAGAACACGGGTGTAGTGTTAAGATTGATGAGCAGGTAAAAGTTTGTTGTCCATCACCAGAAGCTGTTGTTAACCGGCCAGCATATGCCAAACTTACTCATAACATAAAACTAGAACATCAGAAATCGTGAATAGCATTTCACCATTACTTTTAAAGACCTTACAACTTTCGGATATATGCCACTCACAGAACATCTATCGGCAAAGGTTCTCTTCCAAGATAGGTTAAGAACTCAACCATAATAATATGCAAGTATAAACACCACACTAGAGAAAACACACTTTCATTAACCTTCTTCTTGTTCTGCCGGCTGCCGGCATTAGCTATTGATTATTGCTGGGAAGAGTTATTTCCAATAGCCCCAGCTTCAGTGAGCATATTCACCAGTTTACCTTGTTGATGCAGAGCAGTAACACCTGTAATCCCCATCCACGATAACAAGTTATTAGAGAACAATGGGAAAATGGAAAATTAGGGGTTGGGGATTTAGGCTTAAGATCATACTATCGCAACCGCCGACATGTTTTCCTCCGATGAATACATTAGGAACAGTCCTTTGTTCAGTCCACTCCAGTAGTGCAGCTTGTAGATCATCCCCATCACCTTCACAAACCACAAACCCAGATCCTTAAAATTTGCAAGAGACCCAAATAAAAAGGGCAAAGAAAATCAAATTAGAATGGAGATTTGGAACTCACTCTCTTGGTCCAATTCGATGACCTTGAAAGCTGCTCCGAGCTGTGTGAACAACTTCTTAACACTGGTGCAAAACCCACAGTATGTTTTGCTGCCAAAAATAAGAAACCCCCAAATCAAAAAGAAAACACAAATCAAAATTTTTAAGTTCAAATCGAATAGATTGGAGAATTAATTTTAGGACCTGAAGACAACCACTGGAGTTGAAGAAACAATTTCTTTCGCTTTTGCTAAAGCCATTTCTAATTCTTCTGGTGTTTTCTTACTTCCGCCACCTAACAACACAGAACTAAATACTCCTCCCATATATCTCTCTCCAACACACAGGCAGGGATGAGAACTGAGGGTTTCAAGGAGAGCGATCAGATCCAAGACTGCACATCTGCCACGTGTTTAAAAAGCCTTTCAATAGTGTCCTCACGCGGGCAGGAGTAGGAGTATTGTTTGGGATTCTCTACAGTCCCGCAATTTTTATCAACAAACGGCTAAAATGAATGGTCAAATATTCAAGTTGAGGATTAATCCAAGGCGACTAAAACAATTCTTTATAATTTCAATGAATTTCGATTTTGTTGTGTAAAGATCGACAAGGTGGTTGATCCACCGGTTGCCACATTTATATGGGACCCACATGATTACCCAAGACACTTGGAGGGATTTACTGTTTAGTCCACTAAACCCGACCCAGTTTAGTGGCTAGTCCAGCCAAAACTTCTTTTTAATCGTTAGTCCAAAAAAGTTTAAATTCAAGTAGATTTACCTATATACCCCCGAACATTATAAGTTCGTTTTTTATATTTAAATTCAAGTACTAACTAGTAAGTATACTAGTAGTATGTAGTATGTAGTATGTAGTAATAACATATGTAGTATGTAGTATACTAGTATACTACTAGTAACTAGTACTAATAGTAATATGTTATGTATTGATACTACTACATATTGATATGTAGTACGTTATATATTGACACTACATATTGATATGTAGTACGTTATATATTGACACTAGATCTTAACCCGTGCCGTAACGGCACGGGATGTTTTGTCTCTAATACGATATTGTTCACATTTCTCTTGCTTCATTTTATTCGTGAGTAATTATTTTGATATTCAAATAGGTTTTGGGAAACAAAATGGATTACCTGATTTTTTTTTTTCTTTTTTACTTAAGCATGTTATTCCAATTTATTATCTGGACGGAGTAATAATGTTGTACCAACATGAAAGATATATAAAAAATACAGTAAATAAAAAAATTCCTCATTTATTGTTCCATCATACCATAATTTCAAACTTCAAAAAGAATATTTCATCTAACAATACATATACCTAAACTGCCAATCCAACTCCATGATGTTTATGAATACATTTGTTCCGAAATTATTGATAACTAAGGCTCTAAAGAGTGAAGCAAAAACCCATAATATTTTCCCTACTATAGATAAACACTATTTATTTACTTTTTGCAAATGTGAGAGTTATAAAAATGAAGAACCCTTAGCTATTGGAAGGCTGAGATATACATATGTGAGTTGAAAAAATAAACTTATAATAGTAAATCCAAACATGTGTAAGATTCTTTCTCAATCATATTGATAACATAAAATTGAAGAAATTCGTGGATAAAAAGATTTCACACCAACTATGCTAAGTAGTGCATGAATGACGTTCTCACATCTAGTGTTACTCAAGTAATTTGGAGTTTTAAAGAGCATAGTCATATTGATATTTGTATCTACATAAATTCAACTAACCTTCCGAAGAAAAATTATTAGTTTCAAGGTAGAGCCGACACAAACTTCTGTCGCCTTCAATGTATACAACACACATTAGGTTTAATCGGCCTTGAGATTAAACAAATGCCACAACATTAGTCAAATAATGTCTACAAATACAGGATCGACACAAAGTGCTAACGGGAAAAATGAGAGACTCACATCAGTTCTACAAATAAAATACCCTATATGTATCAAAGTTTGTTAACCAAACATGTATTCAAATTAAAAAGTCATCAACTTAACACAAAAATATAAAAGAACCCAAGTTAAATCAAAACTTGCATAAACAAAACTTATAAGAGAATTTTGTAATTATTAAATACCTTTAAAATCACTATTAGATATTTAATTGCATGCCTCGTTAAAAACTACGGTAGGACGAAATCACCAGATTAATCTGTAGAAATTTCACTGGATATGTAGCAATTCAGAGAAGTTTACACTGGTGGTGATGCGTTCCATCTAAGTGTTGTTCGATTGATTATTTTTTTAGAAGGTTTCGGTTTTCATTGGAAAAACCAAGAGGGAGCGTTTCATTATATTCATTATCATTCAGAAATCCAAGACCAACCCGCCCCCTGCTTACGGGATCTCAATACAACCTTAGATTTATCTATTGGACGGAGAAACCTTGATACTAAATATGTAGTTTTTAGTGTTATTTATTATATAACGTGACATCCAAATGTTTTTTTCTTCTTCTTAATTTTCATGTATTTTAACCGAGTTTATATTAGCATTAAGACGATCAACCACATTTCTAATTTATAGTGTTATCCTTTTGTAGCAGTACATAATTAACATAGTCAATTACTACTCATCAAAACCGGTCAGTACCACAAACCACCAGATATCACTTCTTTCTCCACCACCACCATTTTCCATCCCTCGTAGAATATTGGGCACACTTACAACTTTTAATCCCACACGTCATGTATAAAGTTTAGATTTAACAAACTTAGGTCATCAATTAATTTATTCAACTATATGTTTTTTGTTAATACTGAAAATCATGCGTACGAACGGTTACCAAAGATAGCATTGGTACCAAAAACAACCATTTTGTCTTATATGATTTGGTATCATCCCAAAAGTATTTGTTTTCTGCCTTTTTTGATCGTGTCAAAAACAACCAACTATACTTTTCACAATACAATGTTACCCGTCATGTAATTTTTTTTTATTATTTTTGATTCAAAAAGAAAAAACCAATACCACCGCCATTAAAACCATCCAGAGCCACTATTTCTTCCACCAAAACTAATGTTACCGCCTCCACCACTTAGTAACACCTTCCACCGCTTCCACCACTTACTTCTTCCTCTACTACCACCACCACCACCACTAATATCTATTGATTTTTTTTTTGTCAAAATTA
>JAJJWX010000258.1:0-26117 GCA_023529315.1 Papaver bracteatum
TTTGCAGAAATGGAGGATTAGGTTGTAAAGCCAGTTGCTTTCCCATGTTTTGGAGTGTTGAAGAAAGAGAAGCACATTTTACTTCCTTCAATTGCTGACATTGTCATTGAACAAGGTCATTTATAGTGCGCTTTACTTGGAGTTGTTTTTGTAGTTGTTGTTGTTTGGGTGATGTATGTTAGTGTAATGAGACGACATTGTTGTTCTTGTTGCTCAGGATATCTACAGTCGTATTTCGGTGTGTATTCAATTAGAATTGAGAATGTAGGTGCAAGGAGACCCTCCAGTGATGATGTTCATATCCATGGCGTTGAGAACCCAAGGGAGCTCAGAAAGGTAATTGATATTAAGAACCGAGATTCATTTTGCAATTGAAATTTACAGGCTAAATTGTCATGGATGTATTTGTGTACAGGTTGTTTTGACACATCTTGCAAACTTGAAGAGGGAGAGTGTGTTGACGTCACATGGGGTATGAATGTTTTACCTCGAGCTTTCTTATTTTCGTTCTCAAAATATTGCATCTGCGGAAAACAATGAAAATAGCTCACTGTTATTGTTGACCAACAATGCATGCCTGATTGTCGTGTACCTAGTATTACTGCAGTCTCCATCGAGAACTCCCAGGACTGGAAATGTTCCTTCGTCGGGAGAACTTATACAGCAGAAACTGGAGGAGGTTGGAAGTTCCGTAAAGGTATAAAACATCCAATACTTCTATTTGGCTGCCTTATGCTCCAGTCATGACTCATAATTCCTAAATCCAATTGTTCGCAAATATGCAGAGGGTTGAAAATATAATTGAGGAGCAGAAGCATCCCAAATCGCAACCCGTAAACTGAAGACACTGGAATTTCCAGTTACGGACTATTGTATGTAAAATCGGTTTATCAAGGTAAATAAAGCTTGCTTCAAGGGGTTGTGAGTCGGGTGGTCGTCTTTTGCAGTGATGCTGTAGCTAGTCTTACCCTCTTTTGCGAGAGTTCCTAGTAGTTTCCCTGGTTGAACTTGTTAATTTACATTATTTGCAACCGGGTTAGCATCTGAATAAGCTTATTCCTGGTATCTTGATGTTTCTCTGGGTTGAATTTTGTAGTAGTTCTTATCAATAAAATAATTTCCAGGATTTGTTTGATTAGCGTGGACAGTGATCTTCCTTGCATCATTTTCTAATTGCAAATGTGACCTTCAAAATTCTGCTTACAGTACTATGGAAGAGCAAAGGTAATAGCTCCACTAAATCCATCATATTAAATTACAAATTTCTGATTCTGACATCAAAAACTCGAGAACAATGTGGCTCGAGAATCAGCAAGATAACTGAAATTTTTTGTGCAAGAAACTAGTTCAGTTGTACCAAAATCTGTTAACCGTAAATCATCGCTCTAGTATTTCCCAGCAGTCTGCAGTTTTCTCCATGATAACACCTCATCTGACCGTAGTAGCGGCAGAACTGCCGTTGCATGGGATGCCCTGCACGGTTGGGTTGGGACTCCTTGGTGGACAATTGAAGCTGTTCTGAGCAGGAGCTTCTGCAAATCGTAGCTTCTGCCTGTGGAGCTCCTTGGTAGACAAACATGTGATTGGAGTGAGAATTTCTGCTCAACCCTCATACCACAATCAGGAGCACTGAAGTTTTGACTCATTTTCATTGAGGTATAAGGGCTTAGCAGTCATGCAAATACTTGCAGTTATCTCCAAAATAGTACCTTCCTTGAGGATAGTTTTGACAGACCTACCGCTGAATGCCTTGTCTTGTGCAGACTGCTACTTGTTGTATTTAACGTCACGGAAAATCCAATCAATCGAATTAGCAAACAATTGAGATTTTGTTTTTGTTTTTTTGTAAAATGGATGAAACCAGTGTAGAAATTGATGAAATTCGATGAAGAAAAGTAGAAATTGATGTGAATCTAGAGTGAAGTTGCTCCTCATTACAAGAATTAAAATAAACAAAGGACAAAGTACACTAGATGACCGCTGCCACGGTGGGGAGGGCCAACCGAAGCAAAAAGGAAACATTGTTGCAATTGGTCTGTAAAAGAAAATTTATACCTAAAGTGAAAGTATCACTTTTCTTGAAACGGGAAGAGTACATCGTTTATTAGTTGCAAAGGAAACTAGTTGATGAATAAACCACAATATGGTTACATAAAGTATTAGGTATCCTTTGTGCATAATAGATATATATTTATTTTCAAAATTGTGCCTAAAATGATAAATACCTCCGAATTTTTCGTAAAAACTCTAAATTTGATATTGTTGTTTGTGATCGTTGGATAGGTTTTTGATTAGCATTCCAACGAGATAAAATTTGTAAAATTCCAATGCACGGACTTTTATATATGTTATTTTAAAGTTTGGTTGTCAATTATACCCCTAAAGAAATATGATATATAAGGAATTTTAATAAAATTTGGCTTTTATATCTAGTTGCCCTCATTCTTTGGTTTATTTACGAAAATGTCTAATACGTTACTGCCCTTCCTTTTTGATTTATTTACAAAAATGTCTAATACCTTATTGCATTTCCTCTTGGGTTTATTTACGAAAATATCTAAAGGCAAAAAAGAAAATTTTTATTTAGAGGGGCAGTGAGGTCTTTTCATCGTTGAACCAAATCCAATCTTTTTTGTGAAATTGGAAAAAAAAAAAGTCATGTCCCATTTGACACAAAGTCACCAAATATAGAGTCCTCCATCGCTTCGCTCAGTCGGCCTAATTAGAAAAAATAAAAAACTGAAATTTAGTTTTTATTTTATTTTTTTATTAACAAAACAAAGAGATTACATAGCAAAGGGCGCGCCAAGCCCCCAAAAGGAAAACCAAAAAATACTCGAAAGCATCATTTGTAAGCAGCAAAAAGAACAAATAAAATGCTAAATTAGAAAATGTGAAATCACTCATCGATGAAGCATTACGAGCGGCAAAACCTTGCAAGGGAATGGCTTATACTCAGACCAAAAGCTGCAAGCAATCGGCACGTCTTGGTGAATGGCAATTCCCTCCGTTACTCTAAATATAGGGTTGGGACGTTAGGTAAAACGAAATTTACTTGAAGCGATAGTAAGGCCTATTTGGCCACTCAACAATAGTGAGAAAGCCAGGCCGACTTATATAGTCATCCTTGGTACCCATAAGCAGTGAACTGCCTCTTTTCGCCACCCCGTCAGCTGCAAAGTTGATTTCTCTATACACATGCTCAAAGCTAATGTGTCTGTACCATAAATTAACAGCAAGCCAACGTTGCCTCACTGACCATGGAACATAATTTTCCTTAAAGGCTTGCACTGCGCTTTGGGAATCAGACCTAACACGAATATTCCTTGATCTCCATTGCTTTGCCCATTCCAAACCATGTATAACTGCTTCAATTTCTGCCAAATAATTAGTTGTGATGCCAGTAGAGGCCCCATCGCAACATACCAAAATCTCATCAGAATCCGGGGCCCTCCACAAAACACGATAGGGATCATATGCTTAACACTCCTATGAGCCACCTTGTAATATTCAAGTATCCGCAGATCATCGCAGGTATTATGCATATGCCCTGTCATTCTCTTAGCATTCTCCCGGACTCCGATTGTATATAGAATCAAAATAACTCCCAGACTTTCTCTCTCCTATTTGCTCTCTAACTTTCGTCAAAAGATCTCTTTGTTTTCTCAAGTTTACTTGGCTTTATATATATGGTATTACATAGTGGATGGCAGTTAAGCTATTCTTTATTTTCGGATCTGGCTTGCGTTATTTTCGCAAGCTTACAAGTGTTCTTTTCGCAAGTTATCTTAAATCTCGCAGGATCTTCACACACTTCTCATGATTAGGCTGATGTCATCTGCTACGTCACTCTTCAAGTAGTCTGCGGTGAACTTCGCACACACTTGTCTGTACAATCTCGCAGAGACATTATTGCTGCGAGATTCTGCTTCTACATAACTGGTGGTACTTTTGTTTGATTTCAGTCACCTTAACGATAAGAATGTTTTCCAGCGCCATTATGATATTTATATGAAGCAAGAAATGAAGATTATTAAGAAATATAAGTTTTAGGAAATAAAGAAAGATTATGAAGAAACAGAAAAGTAATCAGTATAAAGTAGAGAACAGATGATTACGAAGAAATATGTTTTGAAATGGCCATTTTACAAATTCCGGAAATGTGGAAGTATGCCATGAATGTGCATAGAAAAGATGAAGGATCAGATCACTTTGTAATTTGCATCTCACATTATGAACATCACCAGACAGTAAACCCCTTGATGCCACAGCAACAATAATTGATGCAAAAATAGTAAAACATATATACCAAGTACAATAATATTCACGACATCAATGGTCAATCTACAGCACTAATAAATGTAATCATCGTCAAAAATAATTCAGTAACATTGTTGGTCGTGCTACATACAATATATCAATAGTGTTTTAGATGAGTGTGGGTGGTTCTTATCAAACTCTCTAAACTCAAGTAAAGGATTTATGGTTGAGGCCTTTAGTTGTAGAATCAGACAGGTGTAGGTTTTTCAATAATTGTGGAGTCTATATATGTTCAAAATCTATATTTGCAAGAGTCCTACTATCCTTACTTTAACTGTATACAACTGGTTATATGAATCACATTCTAGACTACATTAGGGTAATGAGCAAAATGTTAGTTACATCTCCTAATAATTTGTTTGTTGAGAGACCCTCGGCATATATTTGTATCTCTTTCTTAATTAGCTAGTACTCTTTTGTTCTGAGAGGTCTTGGTATTGAATCTTGTTGATTTCTTTTATCAAATGTGATTTACTTTTACGGTGAAAAACAACAAATGAACATGAACTACCAATCACGCTGAGACTAAACCATTTGAACCGCAGCACAATTGGCTTGATCCATATTATCTACTTATTCAGGCATTCTAAAAGCATCCAAAATGTGCATACTAGTATTATCTTCTGGTGGCCACCAAAATAATTTGTTGCTTTACAACAGTAAACAATTTGTGCTCCTCAGGTTAATTAAGGAATGGAACCTGTGTAAGAAAAATGGAACAGACTGGAGTCTGCAAGCTGAAGAAGAGTATTTATATGGCTTCTTCAAGATTGTTACCAGGATGACATATAACAAGGTTGTTCAAGATTCTGCTTCTTACAGTACAGTATTATGGAAGAAAAATGGAAATAGCTTCGGTGAATCGATTTGATTCTGACATCAAAATATCGAGAACAATGTGGTTACTGGTGTCGAGAATCAACAAGATGGCTGAATTTTTTTGGTCAAAGAAATTACTTCCCTTGTACCAAAAAGGCAAAAACTGATAACCATAAAAACCTGACTCTCCCTAAAGAAAAGTAGAAATTGATGTGAAACTCGAGTGAAGTTGCTCCTCATTACAAGAATTAAAATTAAAAAAAAACAAAGGACAAACTACATTAGAAAAAATAAAAAACTGAAATTTAGACTCTGATTGTTCTTCAAGAAGGAAGAGAGGACGATAAGCCAATTGCTCTGGGAAATGAGTTACGAGCATCCTCCTTTTGATGCACGTCTTTGATATTTGAATAATCAAGACATACCAAACTGAACCACATATCTTAACCTGCAAAACAAATCACAACATTGCAAGTTGATCAGATTATTAGGAAAAGATCGATTTTATAAAAATTTGAAAGAAAATAAAAAACGAAAAAGAAACACAGAGAGAATGAGAAGGTACCTATATATATATATTGGTCTTGTTGGTTGATATAAATTGTTGCAGAGACTGCAGAATAAGCTCAATCCCATTTGTATTCAACAGATGGGAGGTATTTGTCGAGATAATATGTAATAGGCTCCTTTTCCAACTTTTTGCAAAACCTTACCCTAAATTCCCTGAGAGAAAAAGTCCATAATCGTAAATCTGGTATTGATGTCAAATTACCGCACTCACGGATATTTACTTTCTCAAGGCAAGGGAAGGAATCATCAGGTGCAAACCATTCTTCTAAATTTTCCATCTCTTGGATCTGCAAAAAAATTAACGAAGGGAATAATGTTGCAGTAGCAGCTATTGCAGAACCTTTTCTTTCTTTAACATCTTCTTCTTCATCTTGCTGGTAATAAAGCTCCTTACCTAAACGCTTGACTGAACTCATTCCACTTATCCAGAGAATCTGAAGACACGGGAGTTGACCCAGGCTTACTAATTTTTTACAACTTCTGCAGCCGTAAAAAAATAATTCCACTAAATTAGGAAGACAAGAAGATGATCCCGCCCACTTTGGAAGTTTTAAACCAGGAAAACCAGAGATAGTCAATTTCTCCAAATTAGGGTGAGGTTGGAGACCTTCCAACACCAAAACAACCACTTCTTCTTCTTCTTCTTCTTCTTCTTCTTCTTTGAAATTCCATCTTAGATCCAAACATCGAATGTTTTGCTTGTCTTTTAACTTTGCCGTCTGCGCCTCTGTTTTACCACCTCTCACATTCTCTAGATTTAGAATCATTATCTCCTGAAGGGAGTTCAGATCTCCTAACTGGTGGATAGAAGAAGAGCTTGAATTATAATTGCAGGTATCGATATTGGAGACATCATCTTCTTTCCACACGATGTAAGTATTTAATACTTCGAGCCGAGTTAGTTTTTCAATACCTCTAGCCTGATCTATCACTCCCGATTTCTTCAGATGCCTCAATTCCACCCAATTATTAATGTTTTTGGGGAACTTACGAATCCGTCCAAAGTCCACGAACTCTAATTTACAGATGTTGCTAGTCAAAGACTCTGGCAATTCTCTTATTGCAGTACCATCCAAATCAAGTGACCTTAGTTGCGTCAAAGCTCCGAAGTTACGAGGTAGTTCTTTTAAAGAAAGGCAATAGTTGAATTTGAACATTCTTAAATTGTAGAGGAGGGAGACTGAATCTGGTAATTCTGAAATATTTGTATGTGAAATATCAAGGGACAATAGATTTTGGAGATGACCAATATTTGTGGGTAAGACATGAATATCCTTACAGTAACTGATATTTAAAGTCTGCAAATTGGTGAGCATGGTAATAGAAACAGGTGGAAGCTTGGCGTTTGAAGAACTGAGATTGAGATGTCGCAGATTAATCAAGGAACCAATCCCTTCTTCGAGAATGTTTTGAACATTTATGGATCGAGAAAGGTTGAGAGTTTGGAGATTGTAGAGTAGATGGATGGACTCAGCATGACCGTCTTCAAGATTTAACTTAATGAGGTCAAGGTACCTCATGTGTTTGAACTTAAAAGTAGAAGAATATACAAACGCTGATGTATCACCAAGCCGATGTATTACACGTAGACGCTTGTTACGTGTCACTTGTGGACTCGGAAAAACAAAACCTTCTACTTTTGGGAAATAAAAAATAGTCCGCAATTTTTCAGCATCTTTGGGTATTCCTTCAATTGTTACCGGATTCTACGAATTTGCGACACATCATTTTCCATTTCACTTGTATTCAGAATCATGACCTCATTTCCCATTACACTTAGCGCAAGATCATGCACTAAATCATGCATTTTAAACGTTTCAATGTCACCTAACTGGAAATTCCTTTTGACATCTTGAAAGAAAGAGTTAGACAGCAAACAAAGGAAGTAATCATTACCAATATCTTCGAGTGAGTTTTGGCTTCCTCCATTAGATGGATGAATGAATCCTTCGGCTATCCACAATCGAATCAATGTTTCTCTATTAAACACCCAATCTTTGGGAAATAAACAACAATACGAGAAACATTGTTTCAAATGGGATGGAAAAATATCGTAACTCAATTTCAATATTGGTATAATTCCACCACTATGATTTCCTAGTGTTTCCAAGCTTTTGTTGTCTCTGATAGACAACCACTGCCTTTCATTGCCTTGTGAACTATGTTGTAAAAGGCTAGCGCCTTTGGTGCTTAAGCGCCAAAAGCTCACTAGGCGCAAGGCTGGCGCCTGGCAAAAAAAGGCGCCCATGCGCCAAATTATACCTAATTGTGGTTTTTTCTAAAAACAAGGCCATCGCCTGTGGAGCCTTAGGCTCCAAAGGCGCTAGGCGCTGGGCTTGGCGCCTCGCCTTACCTAGCGCCTTTTACAACATAGCATGTGAATGCATTAAACAACCAAAAAAGTTCGCCGCAAGCGGCAAACCTCCACATTTTTTCGCTATCTCCTCTCCTATGATTTTCATATTTTGAGTCTCTTCTGCTCCACCTAGAGAAAAAGCTTTGTTCTTGATAATAGACCAACACTCTGCTTCAGATAATACATTTAGATTGTAAGGTGGGATTGAACCTTGCACCACCGATGCAACTTTCAGACTGCGTGTAGTGACTATAATTTTGCTGCCGAGAGAGCCGCAGTCTAGGACACCCTTAAGTTTATCCCATTCTGTAGGATCTTCGTTCCACTAGTCATCTAAAACTAACAAATATTTCGTTCCTTCTAATTTTTCCTTAACTTTTTGTACTAATACATCAAAGTTTGAGAAATCATCGCATTTAGAACCAGTGGCAGACTCCATAATATTTTTTAAAATCTTAAACACATCGAAGTCATCAGAAATGCATACCCACATTTTTTTTTTGAAGTATATTTCGACTGATTTGTCACTGTAGATAGATTGTGCTAGACTGGTCTTTCCGACTCCCCCCATACCCACAATGGATATGACGGAGACTTTTTCATGCATATTAGAATTTACAGAAGATGATGGCAGTGATGTTGACGACGATGTACTCGTTGTCCTTAACATCCTTACAATCTTTGATTTATCATCTTTTCTTCCTACAAATTTTGAAACATCTCCAAACAATGAAGTAGTTAGCCGTTTACTATGTTGCTCGTTTCCACCACTAGTACTAATACTAGAAGTTTGAAACTGAAATCTTTGCATATCAGTTGCAATTTGATCAAACTGTATATTGACGCCTTTGATTTTACGAGCCATTTTAAAACCAAAGACCACTTGATTGGAGGATGAAAAGAAAACTTTTACCTGACTGTCCTTATTATGAGATCGACGCATAACTTCGTAAGCAAATTCATCGAGAACATCATCAGCATCATAAGAAACTTGCTTGAGCCTTTTTAACCAAAGTGAAACAGCAGAATCATTCACCTGTTCTCTCTCTGCATCGGATGTTACAGCAGCAATAACCTCCAATGTTTGTTTAAGCCTTTTGAGATCATCCTTGACGCCCCAAACTAGACTTATCTGACTGCCAACAACAGTAATCAACTTTTTCAACATTTCAGATGCACCATCAGTAAGAACACCGTCGAACGCCATTATAAATGGATATTGAACAGATTAAGAGATTGGGATTAATCTTTTTCTTTTTCTTTTGAGGAACAAGGTTAAGATTTTACAGAAGAGGGACACACAAGAGTGCTACAAGATTGGATACGATTATAATGGGAAAGAGAGAAGCAAGTGCAGAGGCTTAGGAAAAGTGTTTGTTGGAATGTGTTATGGGAGTGTGAGGTATCTATCTATTAGTAGAAGATAGAAAACATTATCAGAAAGTTAACTAATTGGATTAATAAAGGTTTAATCAGATTTAAGAAAATTTGAATACCACAGGAAACAGAAATTGCTTATTAGTTAATTAATTGTAAAGCTATTTGTCTACTTTTTGTAGTACGGGCCCGTGACTTGTTTCAGCCACATGGGTGGAGTGGTTGCAGTTGAACCAAAGCTCCCATTTACCAAATCCTGATTTCCACTTTGTAATTGGCATCTTACTTTATGGAAGTAGCAAATGTGGAAGTATGCTATGAATGTGCAGATTAAAGTGAAGGAAGATGAAGAAGGATAAGATCACTTTGTAATTATTGGCATCTTACTTTATGAACATGACCAGACAGTAAACCCCGTGACACCATGGCAGGAATAATTGATACAGAAATGGGATAATGTTTAGATGAGTGTGGTGGTTCTTGTCCCTCAGAGCGTCCACAATCATAGACTATACTAAAACTAAAACCATAACCAAATACTAAAATTATATGGGTTTGAGGGTGTTTCAACGCAGCGGTGGAGAGTAAAATTATACACGGGCTGAGATTCAAAGTACGCTTGAAAAGAAGAAAGAAAAAAAATACACGGGCGGAGATGAAATCATGCTCCCCATGGGGCGGAGATTCAAAGTGCGCCCCATGGGGCGGAGATTCAGAGTGCGCCCCATGGGGCGGACCTTCAAGAGACATTTGTTTTACGCCTGGTTGCGGCGCGGAGTTGGAAGTTACGCCCCATTTCAAACGTACATGGTATTTTACGCCTGTCAATCAGGCGAACTTTAAATATCCGCCCTACTATAATCATTTTTAGTACCGAGACTCGACCAAATATACTCTCGATTACGCTCTCTCTCCAACTAAAACCAAATAATATGGTTTTAGTCCTCCCCACTGTGATTGGTTTTCGAGAGTATATGGGGTTTACTCCAATTTTTAGTCTATGATCATGGACGCTCTTATACATCATAGTTTTGACAACTTAGTCAAGTTAAAGACTGGTCCAAATTTCTCCTGGAAAAAACTAAATCTACGGCTGTAAAATGATGAGTTTAATTAAATATATATAATAAATTTTCTATTAAAATTTCATAATAAATACTTCCATTAATACATTACATAATAAATTTATATTATATTAAATCAGTAGACATTAATGGTGGTTGTGATGGTGGGTAGGGAGGTGGATCAACGGTGGGGATAATGGTGGTGGTTGTTGGAGAGAATGGTGGAATGATGACGTTAATGGTGGTGGTGGTGGTGGTGGAAGAAGTAGTGGTAGTTGGATAAGAAAGATGTCCTAAGATAGATAAATTACTTAGTTATCATTGGTTTATTTTTTTATTTGATATTACTTCTTCTTTTTTTAAATTAAATAAAATAATACTTTCGTTAATACAGTATATCATATCATAAATTCATATATCATATTGAATCAGTGAAAATTATTATTGGTTGTGATAGTGGGCGGGGGTGGTGGATCGCGGTGGGGATAATGGCGGTGGGTGTTGGATGTGAGAATGGTGGAGTGATGACGTTAATGTTGGTGATGCTGGAAGAAGTAGTGGCAGTGAGATGAGAAATGTGTCCTAAGAAAGATAAATTACCAAGTTACCTTGGTTTTTTTTTTTTGTTTTTTGTATTAGTTTTTTTTTTAATCTTTTTTAACAAACGAAAACAATTTATCTCATTTTTATTGAATAGTAAAAAAGATCTAAATAAATTACACATCGGTTTCTGGCTCTTTCAAGAAATTAGTTGGCACACGGGAAACGAGTTGTGTGCCAATCCCTCTCTGAAGCGCCACCCCTATCCTATGGAAAATAAAATTTCCAACTCTAACATTGGCATCATGACTAGACGAAAAATTACGCAATCTCTTAAGAAAGTCGATGGTTTCATCCCCAAGCCCACCAAGAGTGGTAAAGGCTAAGGTCCCAAAACCGTAACCATGAGCACTGCACTTCTCCAGATACTTCTTACGTTTGCGTGAGACCGCTTTGTCAATGGCTTGACCCGGTACAAAGGAACGAACTCCGTTACCTGTGAAAGGTGAAACGACCGTGACATCAAAGCAAACATCACGACCACTGTCCCAATTTAAAACCAAAACGTCTGCTGGCTTTAGACTGGTGCCATTATCTGAAACAAAACAAAGGTCCACCTCTTTCCTTGCCGGGACACCCACTCGATAACATATATCAAAAAAAGTATCACGAATGAGGTCATGCATGAACTTCAGACCAAGGTCACTTTTGCAATGCACAACATGGTCTCCAAATTTGTCCATCTCAGCCAAACAACTAGGAAAAATACCATCCTCTTCAAAAAAAAGGAATTCCCAACCTATATTTAATAATTTCACTGAAGTGTCTTGGACCAATCTTATGACCCAAACCTTCAATGGGGACTGCCAGCAAATAGTCTTGAGAATGTTGTACTCGATTACACTGACATAAAACCTTGTCACGCTATGTCATGGGGAAGCTGGTAGGCACCGACATAGCCACGGTATCAAAGTAAATAGTTGCGAGGGAACTCATAGAGTGGACAGGTGCAACATCTTCTAAACCGGGGAGAGGTACGACAGCACTACATAATGTGTTGAAGTCAAGTAAAGCAGTAGTAAAACAAGAACCAACAGGATCAATACCTGAATGATGCAAAATGGATCTCTGCAAGGAAAAAGTCTGAACACAGGAGGCAAGGTAGCAGTAATTGCGTGTGTCAGACATAGAGTAAGTTCCCAAACCACCATACTTAAGGGGGAGAGTAACAAATCTATGTTGAAGCAAACCGTAACCAGGGACATCACCCGTAATTAGGCGTCGTAAGAACTGAAAGAGATGAGTATCAAAAGACACTGAAGCCGAATCCAAATAGCCCGGCACGGTGGTTCTCAGAGTAAAGTAACGTCTGGAAACTCCCGTGCAGTTCCTAAGCAACAACAATTCGCATTGAGGGTCCTCTAATTTGCTTACCGCCTCCATCAAGCTGGCATTTTTCTGAACCCTAGCCAGAACCATGTCCATACAGTAGTCTGAGTTAGCGCTCACTGGTCCTCCCAAAAGTTTAACACCGTTTGACGGTCTACTAATGTGAAAAGGAAATAACTCAAGGCTCCTACTGTCATGAGAAGGCCAATAAAGCTTGGTCTTACTGATTTTCAAGTGAAGCCCAAGCCCAACACCTTCCTCTTGGATGATCTTAAAAGCCTTGGCAACCTGTAATGTGTCTCCAATGATAGTTCCATCATCTAGGTACCAAGATTGCAGATCCAAAGAACATTGTTCCGCTATTTTCTTGACCAAGGGATGTAAGGTAAGCCCAAATAAGTGTGGACCTAAAGGATCCCCTTGTTGAACACCTTGAGTCGATGAAAGAACATGGTCCAAATAATATAGACGAGCCGGTTCTGCATAACAAAACTCAACCCATCGAGAGATTGAAGGGCATTGAGACCTAACCTCTTTAATCATAGCCGTGTGGTTCACAAGATTAAAAGCATTTGAAAAATCAACCAACAACATGGACATGGAATTCAAATCACCTTTAGCGTCAACCAAGCGATTGACAGCATGTAAAATGGCTTCACTTCCCCCAGAAACACCCACCCCAAATTGGTAATCAGAAATATAAGAGTTCATGATCTTACCAATATGTGTAGCGGCAACCTTGGAAACTAATCTTCTCCAAATAGTGCCGACTGCTATAGGCGTTAGACCTCCTCCTGGCTTCGTAAGTGGTGTTAAGGGATCACTGGCAACGTAAATCCCTAAAGCGGGAGGGCATTTACCGGCTAACCATATATTCACCACATCTGTAAGCACCGTGAGAAGTTCATCAGAAACAGCAGCTGCTGCCCCACTTAATGAGTCAAGCAAATGCTGTGCTCTCAACCCATCGTGGCCGCACGAAGTCCCCTTCGGAAAACTCTTCAATCTGCCAAGCACAAGGTCTTTGGAAGCTACGAAAGCACCCTGACCAACAGGGTCAGAAGGAATTAGGGGAGGCGCAGCGTAAGGGTGTTTGCTTCTAAGTTCAGCAAGGGTGCCAGCATCCAATGGAGCAACCCCACTGGAAGTAATGGTTCGAATTGCCGCTGTGTATAACCCATTTCTCAGTTTGTTGTGACACAATTTCAGGTTCGTAGGTTCCTGGTTCACCTGAATTTTCTTCTTCCTCTCACGCATAAGTCTCTGAAAAGCCTCATCTTCTACAAGGACCCTATCAATAAGCATCTCACAACCATTAGGTTGACACCATTGTGATAATGCCACGTTTATAGCTTCAATCTGATGCTTCTTCCGGACACTAGCTTTCTCTTCAATGCCACCAGCAGGCAAATAAGCATTGAGAGTACAAATTGGAAAAAGTAACAAACGGATCCAAGAAGAGAGGTCATCCGGGTTCGCAACGAATTTCTGGAACACCGTCTTGAAGGTTCTGGCGAAGTGCAGCTTGCACTTGACTGGGATGCTGGATACCGTGCGAATCTGCCTCTGTAGAACAGCATCCAAAAGTTCTAGGCTAAGTGTAGGAAGAGAACAAACTGAAGAACTTGAATCCATAGTGTCAGGCGTCCTAGTCACTGGAATACTGAGACCTGAAATAAGGAAGTCGGCTCCAGCGCCATTATCAGGAGCCTTCGTAACATCCCCTGAATGCAATCTACAAGATCGACTCCATGCATGTAAGTGCATACACTTAGCACATAACCACATACGCAGCTGTGTAGGAACGGCCTCCCATTTGCACTGAACATCAGCGCTGGTGTTTATGCGATCACGACACAGGTCCTTACCAGCGATTCACATAGTGCTTCACATTGTGAAGCACTATGTGAATCGCTCCCAACGTTCTGAACAGAAGCAATACTCAATCTCGCTGTGGAAACCCTAGGCATGGTAGAAAACCCTAAAACGTAAAGGCTATCAAGAGCTGCAGATAGTGAATAGGGTATCAAAAGAAAGATGGCGAAAGGGAGACCAAGAAGAAAGAAGGAGCAAGAAGAAGAGATTGTGAAGAACAGGATTAAGCAAGAAAAATCCGTAATCCCCCAAAATCTCATTCAATTCGCCTCCATCACCCCCGACAAAATTTAAAATAATATTTTGATTAATATAGTACATGATAAATTTATGTTATATTGAATCAATGGAAATTAATATTGGTTGTGATGGAGGGCGGAGGTGGTGGATCAGCGGTGGAAACAATGGTGATGGGTGTTGGACGTGAGAATGGTTGAGTGATGACGTTAATGGTGGTGTTGATGGAAGAAGTAGTGGTGGTGGGATGAGAAATGGTGTCATAAGGTATATAAATTAATTAGTTACCCTTGGTTATTTTCTTTGTTTGATGTTAGTTCTTAAACTTATTTTTCTTTTATTTTTTTATTTTTTTAAGTTGAAATAAATATTACGGGCCTGATATTTGTTGGGTCGGGCCAGGAAAGAAAATGAACGGTTGAGGACTATAAGGAAACCAAGCTTATTCTGAAAGTTAGATACCAAAAACATATAAAGCGCGGTCATAATTGAAAAAATTATCTTGTATAAAAAGATGCCTCAGAAGGCACTAAGTTGATTGGTAGCCGAGCGACAAGCTGGGCTACCAAAAAGTTTAAGTTAAAATGAAAAGTCAAAAGTTAAAATGAAAAAATCAAACAAATTTTAATTTTGGCATTAATTTTTCATTAACAATTAAACTTAAATCCCTTTTACTCAAAATCAAAATAAACCCTAACTTTTTTCCTTGATCATACTTAAAATTAATTATCATTGTTCTTTTAGTATTCTCACATATTGAAAAATTGTTATAAATCCTAATTCTTATTTCCCCCAATACAAAATAAACTTTAACTCAATTTTTCTCTAAAATAATCTAAAATAATTTTTTCTTAATCATGATTACATTAAAACTGATATAGGTATATATTTTAATTGTTTTATTAAAATAATTCCACAAAAAAATCCATACTAAGGTTTTGTTATTTTCCTAAAACCATTCTCTTAGAACTCCATAAACATAATTTATAACCAGTTTTGTTGTTGTTGATGATGATGTTGATTTAGGGATTTTAATGATTATCTTATTATTTTGGGCTATATATAAAAATTATATATAATTTGGGGGCTATGTAGAATGATTATAAAGGACTGTTTAGTTAACATAAACACTTATTTGGATGGGCTATGATTAATAAATGTGTCGGCTACATTTAAGAAAAGCCCATTTTTTAGTGGGTATCCAAAAAGCGTGGTACTATATCAAAAGTGAAAAATAATAGAACCCCCATACTATATGAGTTCAACTAGATCGTAACCCGTGCCATAATGGCACGGGATGTTTTGTCTCTAATACGATATTGTTCACATTCGTCTTGCTTCATTTTATTCCTGAGTAATTATTTTGATATTCAAATAGGTTTTGGGAAACAAAATGGGTTACCCGATCTTTTTATTTTTTACTTAAGCATGTTATTCCAATTAATTATCTGGACGGAGTAATAATGTTGTGCCAAGATGAAAAAATAAATAAAAAATACAGTAAATAAAAATTTTCCCCATTTATTGTTTCATCATATTATAATTTTAAACTTCAAAAAGAATATTTCATCTAACAATACATATACCTAAACTTCCAATCCAACTCCATGATGTTTATGAATACATTTGTTCCGAAATCATTGATAGCTAAGGCTTTAAGGAGTGAAGCAAAAAACCCATAATATTTTCCCTACTATAGATAAACACTATTTATTTATTTTTTGCAAATGTGAGAGTTATAAAAATGAAGAACCCTTGGCTATTGGAAGGCTAAGATATATACATGTGAATTGAAAAATAAACTTATAATAGTAAATCAAAACATGTGTAAGATTCTTTCTCAATCATATTGATAACATAAAATTGAAGAAATTCGTGGATAAAAAGATTTCACACCAACTATGCTAAGTAGTGCATGAATGACGTTCTCACATCTAGTGTTACTCAAGTAATTTGGAGTTTTAAAGAGCATAGTCATATTGATATTTGTATCTACATAAATTCAACTAACCTTCCGAAGAAAAATTATTAGTTTCAAGGTAGAGCTGGCACAAACTTCTGTTGCCTTCAATGTATACAACACACATTGGGTTTAATCGTCCTTGAGATTGAACAAATACCCCAACATTATTCAAACAATGTCTACAAATACGGGATCGAAACAAAGTGCGAACGGGAAAAATGAGAGACTAACATCAGTTCTACAAATAAAATACCCAATATGTATCAAAGTTTGTTAACCAAACATGTATTCAAATTAAAAATTCATCAACTTAATTAACACAAAAGTATAAAAGAACCCAAGTTAAATCAATACTTGCATAAACAAAACTTATAAGAGAATTTTGTAATTATTAAATACCTTTAAAATCACTATTAGAGATTTAATTGCATGCCTCGTTAAAAACTACGGTAGGACGAAATCACCAGATTAATCTGTAGAAATTTCACTGGATATGTAGCAATTCAGAGAAGTTTACACTGGTGGTGATACGTTCCATCTAAGTGTTGTTCGATTGATTATTTTTTTAGAAGGTTTCGGTTTTCATTGGAGAAATCGAGAGGGAGCGTTTCATTATATTCATTATCATTCAGAAATCCAAGACCAACTCTCCCTCAGCTTACGGGATCTCAATACAACCTTAGATTTATCTATTGGACGGAGAAACCTTGATACTAAATATGTAGTTTTTAGTGTTATTTATTATATACCATTACATCCAAATGTTTTTTTCTTCTTCTTAATTTTCATGTATTTTAACCGAGTTTATATTAGCATTAAGACGATCAACCACATTTCTAATTTATAGTGCTATCCTTTTGTAGCAGCACATAATTAACATAGTCAATTACTACTCATCAATACTGGCTAGTACCACAAACCACCAGATATCACTTCTTTCTCGACCACCACTATTTTCCATCCCTCGTAGAATATTGGGCATACTTATAACTTTAATCCCACACGTCATGTATAAAGTTTAGATTTAACAAACTTAGGTCGTCAATTAATTTATTCAACTATATGTTTTTTGTTAATACTGAAAATCATGCGTACGAACGGTTACCAAATATAGCAGTGGTACCAAAAACAACCATTTTGTTTTATATGATTTGGTATCATCCCAAAAGTATTTGTTATCCGCCTTTTTTGATCGTGTCAAAAATAACCAACTATACTTTTCACAATATAATGTTACCTGTCATGTAAAAAAAAAATTATTTTTGATTCAAAAAGAAAAAACCAATACCACCGCCATTAAAACCATCCAGCGCCACTATTTCTTCCACCAAAACTAATGTTACCGCCTCCACCACTTAGTAACACCTTCCACCGCTTCCACCACTTACTTCTTCCTCTACTACCACCACCACCACTAATATCTATTGAAATAATTTTTGACAAAATTATTATTTATTGATGGAGATATGTATTAATATTAATTAAGGGATATTTATGATGTAAAATTAATAAATCATTTATCATGAGAAATTAATGAGACATTGACGGATGAGTCCCTCAAACTAAGACTATTTCCCTTTTCTTTGAAAGAAAAAGCAAAGTCTTGGCTGTGTGCTTTGCAGCCACAGTCAATTAATTCATGGGATGGCCTTACAAAAGAGTTTTTCAGAAAGTTTTTCCCCAATCATAAGACTACGACCATTGGTCAAAGTCACGAATAGTTTTGTGCAATTAGATGATGAGACTCTAGCAAAATATTTGGAGAGATTCAACGAATTATTGCTCCAATGTCCCCATCATGGTTTTGAAAATGGAGACTTGTGCAAATTTTATATGAAGGCCTAGATGTCAGGACCCGAACTACAGTTGAGGCAATGTGCAATGGTCTGTTTATTGACAAAAGTGCTGATGAATCTTGGGATTTCTTAATCGAAGTCGCTGAAAAGACTCAGCAGTGGGAGTCCATCCGTGCACCTAAAGAGACTACCCGTGTAGCTAATTTTCACAGAATTGAGTCCGACTTTGAGGGAAATGCAAAGATGGCATCTATGGCTAGGAGAATAGAAGAGCTAGAGTCGAAAAGAATGTAAAACCTAATGCCCCTACTCTCCGTAACCAAATTGAAATGGCCACTTGTGCCGCGTGCCATGGTTCAGACCACTTAGTGGATACTTGTCCAGACCTCCATGCATTTCAAGAGTCTAAAACCGAGCAAGCCAATGCTTTGTACAATAGGCAAGAGAACAATCCGTACTCTCAAACCTATAACCCAGGGTGGAGGAATCACCCTAATTTTTCATGGTCTAAAGGGCCCGTCCAAGGGGGAACATCAAATAACAACCAAGGATACTCATATCCTAGAAACCCCCAGTACAACCACACACCCGCACTGTAGAGAAAAAGCCTAGTTTTGAAGACAGTTTCAGTCTGTTGACCCAAAATATTGTACAACTTCAAAAGACAACCGACCAACGTTTCACGAATCTAGAACTTAAAATGGGTCAGATATGTGATGCTTTGAGTGAGAGAGAGAGGGGCAAGCTCCCTAGTCAGCCCCAACAAAATCCAAAGAATGTATTTCAGGCAAGTACTTCAACTTGCAATGAAACTTCACATAGTCCTGTAAATGCTATCACCACTCTTCGTAGTGGTATAGCTATTGAAAACAATGTAGGTGTACCACAGTCGAGTGAGTCTAGATCAGACTCACCAGTGCTTACAACTCCACAGAAAACACCCGTTGTGGAAAATGAATCTGAGCATGATACTGATTCTAAGAATTCCACTGATGCTAATGTACATGCACCATCTCATGTACCTGTTGCTCCATTTCCTCAAATATTAGAGCAACAGAAAAAAGGTACCCAATACAATGAGATGTTGGAGATGTTTAAACGAGTCAATATAAACATTCCTTTTCTCGAAGCAATTAAGCAGATACCTGCCTATGCAAAATTTTTGAAGGACCTATGCACACAAAAGCGAAAGCTTCACGTGCATAAGCGTGCCTTTCTCACTGAGCAGGTAAGTTCAATTATTCAAAACAAAACACCACCTAAGTATAAAGACCCAGGTAGTCCAACTATCACATGCACTTTAGGCAATCATACAATAGATAGGGCTTTATTAGACTTAGGTGCAAGTGTGAATCTTCTGCCATACTCTGTGTATGTGCGGTTAGGTCTTGGGGAGCTGAAACCCACTCCTGTTACACTACAATTAGCAGACAGGTCTGTAAAAATCCCTCGGGGTATTGTGGAGGATGTATTGATAAAGGTTGATAAATTTTATTTCCCCGTGGACTTCATTGTGCTGGATACTCAACCTGTGCAAAACCCAGATTGTCACATTCCTGTTATTTTGGGACGTCCTTTCCTGGCTACGTCCAATGCTATCATAAACTGTCGTAATGGAGTGTTGAAATTATCTTTTGGTAACATGACTGTGGAACTGAATGTCTTTCGTGTAAATCAACAACCCATAGATTGTGATGATGATGAATTGCATGAGATTAACATGATTGAGAGTCTGATTCAAGACTCATTGCCTGATATTTTATCTGTGGATCCTTTGCAAGCATGTCTAGATAACTTCAACTTAGATCTCTTCGATTCTAAGTACATTAGTGAAGTTCAATCTTTGCTTGAATCTGTGCCACCCATGGACATTGCTAAATGGAAATCTGCTGTAGAACCACTTCCACTCTCTGATTCCAAATCTTCCCCATCTCCTGTTGAACCACCTAAACTTGATTTGAAACCATTGCCCGATACATTGAAATATGCTTTCTTAGGTCCTTCTGATACTTTGCCTGTGATTATTGCATCATGTTTAGACACAGATCAAGAAAATAAACTTTTAGAAGTACTTAAAGAGCATAAGGAGGCCTTAGGTTGGTCCATATCAGACCTTAAAGGTATAAGTCCCACAATTTGCATGCATCACATAAATCTGGAAGAAAACACTAAACCAACCAGGGAAATGCAAAGAAGACTTAACCCAAACATGAGAGATGTTGTTAAGGGTGAGATTCTGAAATTGCTTGATGCGGGTATCATATACCCAGTTCCTGATAGCAAGTGGGTCAGTCCCATTCAAGTGGTACCCAAAAAGTCTGGAATTACTGTAGTTCCAAATGAAAAGAATGAACTTGTCCCCACCCGTGTGACCACAGGGTGGCGAGTTTGTATTGATTACAGAAAATTGAACACGGCAACAAAGAAAGACCATTTTCCCCTGCCCTTCATTGATCAAATGCTAGAAAGGTTGTCGAGACATAGGTACTATTGTTTTTTAGATGGCTATTCAGGCTACAACCAAATTCACATAGCACCCGAAGACCAACATAAGACTACTTTTACTTGTCCTTATGGAACATTTGCTTATCGTCGTATGCCTTTTGGGTTGTGTAATGCACCCGCTACTTTTCAACGTTGCATGATGAGCATATTCTCCGACATGATAGATGAGTTTCTTGAAATTTTCATGGATGACTTTTCTGTCTTTGGGTCTTCTTTTGATGAATGTTTGCATCATCTTACTCGTGTGCTGATTAGATGTAAAGAAAAGAATTTGGTTTTGAATTGGGAAAAATGTCATTTCATGGTTGACTCGGGCATTGTTCTAGGGCATATCATCTCGGAAAAAGGAATAGAAGTAGATAAATCCAAGGTTGATATCATTCAACACTTACCTCAACCTCGTTCTGTGAGGGACATAAGATCATTCTTAGGCCATGCCGGTTTTTACCGCCGATTCATCAAAGACTTTAGTAAAATTTCAAGACCTTTGTGTAATCTTCTTGCAAAAGATGTTGCATTTGTCTTTGATGATGCATGTAAGGAAGCATGGGAGCAATTGAAGGCTCTGCTTACATCTGCCCCTATAGTCAGACCACCCGACTGGACCTTGCCATTTGAACTTATGTGTGATGCATCTGACTATGCTGTAGGAGCTGTTTTAGGTCAGCGAGTAGACAAACTCCTTATGTGATCTACTATGCTAGTAAAACACTTAATGACGCAAATGAATTATTCAACAACTGAGAAAGAGTTACTAGCTGTTGTGTTTGCATTGGATAAGTTTAGATCTTATTTGATAGGGTCTAAAATCATCATATATTCTGACCATACTGCGTTGAAATATCTTTTATCTAAAAAAGATGCTAAAGCTCGTCTAATTCGATGGATACTCTTGTTACAAGAGTTCAACCTCGAAATTCGAGATAAGAAAGGGTCGGAGAATGTTGTAGCTGATCACTTATCTAGGTTGAATGCTGAATCTGCTGATGAATCAGTGCTTATTAGAGAATCATTCCCTGATGAGCAATTAATGCTTGTATCTGAAATGCCTTGGTTTGCGGATATCGTGAACTACCTTGCTACAGGTAGAATGCCCTCTCATTGGTCTAAGCAAGACCGTTATAAATTCTTGGCGGAAGTTAAACACTTCCTTTGGGATGACCCATACCTGTTCAAGTACTGCCAGGATCAAATTATTAGGAAATGCGTCCCAAATTCTGAACAAAGGGATGTCATCTCTTTTTGTCATGACCATGCTTGTGGAGGCCACTTTAGTGCCAAGAAAACTGCTGCAAAGATCTTGCAGAGTGGTTTTTACTGGCCAACATTGTTCAAAGATAGCCATGCTTTTTGCGTTGCTTGTGACCAATGTCAGAAATTAGGAAGCATATCTAAAAGAAACATGATGCCCTTACAACCCATTTTGATTGTTGAGTTGTTTGATGTGTGGGGTATTGATTTCATGGGTCCATTTCCTAACTCTGAAGGTAAGTTGTACATTCTTGTTGCTGTTGATTATGTATCTAAGTGGGTAGAAGCCATTGCATCCAAAACAAATGATCATAAAGTTGTTCTTTCTTTTCTTAAAGAAAACATTTCTCTCGCTTTGGAACACCTAGAGCAATAATCAGTGATGGAGGTAGTCATTTTTGCAATAGACCCTTTGAATCACTTGTGCGCAAGTATGGAATCACTCATAAGGTAGCAACACCTTATCATCCTCAGACCAGTGGCCAAGTAGAAGTTTCTAATAGGGAAATTAAGCGTATCCTCGAAAAGACTGTTAATCCTTCTAGGAAAGATTGGTCTTTACGTTTAAATGATGCTTTGTGGGCCTATAGAACTGCATACAAGACTCCCATTGGCATGTCCCCTTACAGACTTGTGTACGGTAAAGCTTGTCATCTTCCGGTTGAGTTAGAGCATCGGGCATATTGGGCTATAAAGAAACTCAACTTTGATCTTGATAAGGCAGGTACACAAAGGAAACTCCAACTCAATGAGTTGGAAGAACTTAGAAATGATGCATATGATAGTGCAAAGATGTACAAAGATAGGATGAAGGTATCCCATGACAAGCACATTTTGCGCAAGTCATTCACTCCAGGCCAGAAAGTTTTATTGTACAACACTCGTTTGCATTTGTTTCCAGGAAAGTTACGTTCTCGATGGTCAGGTCCATTCTTAGTACGTACTGTTTTTCCGCATGGAGCTGTTGAAATCGGAAACCCATCGACCAAAAATATCTTCAAGGTCAATGGTCAGAGATTGAAACCATTTCTGGAGCCTCTTCCACCAGAAGTTGAGACCGTAGACTTGGAAGACCCCGTCTATGTGGACTAAGCTAGTCCACCCGTGTACATACATATGGATTAATAGTCCAGTATCTTTCCCTTTTCTTTTTTATTTTTGCATAGTGTTTATGTGTGCTAACCAAACTTTTTGTATTGTGCTCATAATGTTTGCTTTCAAAGCATTCACTCAATTATGGTTAGCACCAACCTTTTTGCATCTGGTAATCTCTTTCCTTTAAATCTGCTATGCCGTGTTCTCTTGATATGTGTTCTTATCATCCTTTGAAACATTGAGGACAATGTTAGATTTAGGTTTGGGGGTGTGTTTTTCATATAGAGTTTTTAGTTTTCTAAAAAAAAAAAAAAAAAAAAAAAACCTTTGTAAATATTTGCATAAAACCTCCAACTTTTAGAGATCTTAGAGTCACTAGTATGCTTCTAGATATGTTTACATAGAGAGTCTGACCGAAATAGCTGAACTTGGAAGTGCCGGAGAACACAATCGGGTTTCTTAGGTTATTAAAGCGTTAAAGTTGGATTTAGCCATGCCGGAGGGCGAATTAGGTGCTGTAAAGAAATTCGGTAGTAGAATTGTGATCACCCATAGTGGAGACTACCCATTTTTACATCAAGCGAGGCACCGACCTTCAATTTGTGACTTTCTAAAAAATCTTTTAGAGTGTGTGTCACCGTACGTCAATTCCGGGTAGGAATGGTGAGCTACCCAACTTCGCACCACTTTCAGCACTATTTTTGATCTCTTGAGTGCTAATTTTGTCAATCATGAGGGTGACGTCTAAAGATGAAAACTCCTTCTTGTAGTTCGATGAGCAATTAGCATCACTCTATCTCTCTCAACAACATCAACAGATTCATAGAAACACATCATCAACGAGCAGAGCAACATCAAAAATTAGTCCAAGGTTTACATGCAACAATACAGTACAAATAGCAGAATATTATACACATTTGAAGAGGTATTTTACAAGATCAAAGAAAAGAAAATAAGATGAGAATTAGTGAAATCAAGACAATACAAGTTGTGAAGAATTGAGTAATAAAGTCCTTCATCCATGGAGTTAGTAGTTTTATTGTTTTTGTTGTTATTTTCATTTCATGTTTTAAAAAAAAAAAAAAAAAAAAAAAAAAAAATAATATTGAAGTTTATTTTCTTAGTTTAGTTTTGATACCACCATGGTAAAGAAGAAGAATTCAAGAAGAAAATTCCAAGCAATAAGGAAATTGAGGAGAAAAGTTACAAATTGTCAAGTTTTGTAGTTCAAGAAGTTCACCATCAACAGTTGAAGACCGAAGATTGAAGACATTTCTATGGATGTTGTGAGAGTGGTGTTGATTGCCGATCGGATGTGAAGGTAAGTGAGTACTCCCATCCTTGCTAATGGTTGATTTCCTTTCTTAGAGATCATCAGAAAAGATTCTTTTTGTCCACAATTCTGTGGAGTCTCCAGAAATTATTTGGAAGGTTCTCCTTCCCACCATCAACGTGTGCAGGATTTTTTTTATTATTCCTGTCTGTACGCATGAGAAACTAAAAAAGCGATCTTTTGAGTGCAATTATCATAAAACCCTATTGGTGAGGCAGAAGTCGAGGCTTGTGATTATTCTCGAACCCGAATTCTTTCATATGGTATGGTTATTTCTCGCTCAACTCTTAAGGATGAGAATGCGTTCTTTGGTAGTTCTAACTTCGTGTTACTAGCATGCAGAAACTCTATGTCCTCATAGCTCCTTGGATGCTTGGGACTCTTTTACGCTCTGAAATTGGAGAAGGTTTTGTGGGTACATCTCTGATAGGCCCTCACGAGACTACAACTCGTCCACTAGGGACACCTAGGGGTTTAAAGGCTTAGTGCATACGCTAAATGCATTCGAGAGACCAGCGACAGTGGTATAGCTAGGATTTCTTAATTTCTGTTTCACTTGAGGACAAGTAAAATTCAGGTTTGGGGGTATTTGATGAGTGCCAAATAGTGCATATTTCTACACCTTTTTATTGGCATTTAAATCATCTTTTGTGCTTTAAAATCATATATTATCCGAGATTCTATGTTTTCTTTGTTTTCAAGAATAAATTCATATACTAATTAATTTTGTGTTTTTAGGTACCAAATAAATCAACAACTCGTGGGAGAAGGAAAACCGAAATCATGGGAGGCAAAGAGAAACGTGATGGACAGCACATGGGAGCATCAACCGAGCAGCGTGGGAACGAGAGGCTGTTGGAACTCACGTGAAGGTGATGATGGCTGATGTTTGCTGTTGGAGTACGGTTTGTTGGTAGGAAATGATGAAGCTCGAAATGGTGAGCACGTGAAGAAAAGCGGCGTGGGAAAGGAGGAGCAATTGTAATTGAAACGGGGCGCTGGGGCTTGGAGGTGCAGCAACCATTGTAGTTTCACTTTCTGTTCTTAATTTCAGTATGTTCTAAAACTCTTTGCTAGAGTTTAGATGAAGCTCTAGCCTACTGATATGTCATTCATACTTTGTGAGTTGTTCTTGAATGTTTGAAATTGTTTAAGATATAATTTAATCCAAGTTTGTCAATATTTTGCTCTCACAATGTATGCCATGTATCCATTGTAGTTAGAATATCACTATGTTGATTATGCTGCAACTCATGCTTAAAAATACTATTGATCCTTAGATTAGTTGTGCTGTAAATAGACAGTTAATGCTTTGGAGAAATATTTTAGTTGTGATTAATTTATCCATTGGAGAAACACCTTAGATACAAGGTAAACTTGAATCTGCTATAAGGGCAAGAATAACATCATAAATTAAATGCATATTGTAGGTTAGTAGTGGATTTGAAAGCTCTAGTATCCTCATTCTCAGTGTTTACACCTTGTGTTATTTTCTTCTATTTACTTTTTATTATTTCAGTCACTTAAAAAAATCATTTCGTCGTACCGGACAAAACAAACTCTTTGGTTACTTTTATTTAAATCAGTTTAGAAAGAGCAAAAACTTCAACTTACACTCACCAAGTCT
>JAJJWX010000261.1:600000-816567 GCA_023529315.1 Papaver bracteatum
TGACCAGCTGTGTAGCGGGTCTAACTCTCTCTTATTATATGACCAGCTGTGTAGCGGGTCAATTTTCTGTTTTGCTCGAGGACTAGCAAAATGTAAGTATGGGGGAATTTGATGAGCACGAAAGTGCGACGCATTTTTACCCATAAATACATTAGCTAGGACTCATTATTTCTCTAATAAACTTGTTTTAGTTGTTTTTAGAAGAATAAGCTCTTGTAGAGAATTGACTCGAAAAAAATGTTATTTGCACCCTGGAGGACACCACCCGCTATTCAGACCTTCATTTTGGATAAAGGGTACCTTAATTACTAAGGGGAACCCACATCTATTTGCACCCTGGCTACTATTTCCACCCATGTACTAAAGGCACTACAGACTTCACTAGAGGCACCTCTTCTACATGGTCGTGAATATAAATTTGGCGGGAAAATATCTTCTCTTCTGCGTATTCCTGGATTTGATCTGCAGAGTGTTTTAGGCAGATTTAATCGTGGAATTTGATTGGTTTGACCCTGTTCTATCTAAACATGGAAGGTATGTTTGGTAGAATCGTTAAAGAAGGAAGATTTCATGTGTTTGAACCAAAACAGGGAGCTTGAGGATGGCTCAGAGTTATGGTTATATTTTTGGAGGAATACATGAGGCGACTCGAGTTTGAATCAATATGTTATGAGTATTCAACATGTTTGGTTGGAATATCACTACAAGATACGCGTGCATAGAAAGAATCTCGTGATTTCATGAAACAGAGAAGGAGATATTTTCTAGATTTTTCCCAAGCTATTTACGGCAGTTACGAGTGACCTGAGTGCGCTATCCTCATTATGTTATGCTATTGGATGATGACTCAACGTGTTTGGATGGAGTATACAATCGTTGACAGCAACAGGCGCGTGTGGAAGAGAAAAGGGGAAGGAAATATTCTCGTATCTGCACAGAATTGAAGAGAGAATTATACAGAGTTATTGTGGAAGATATGTGCAGTTAGGGAAATATATTCATTGGGGATTCAGTATTTTTGATGAAGAGAGATTTTAACAGCTACATGCATGAAAGGAAATAAAAGGAGAATAAAATCTCCGAGACTTCAATGCAAGATTTGGGGGCATTTACTCGAGATTTTGGGACTCTGGTGGTATATAAATAGGAGGGGTCGAGCTACATAGGGGGTATCGAGAGTTTGGGGATAAGAATAGAGAGTTGCAGAGCAAACTCTCTGTTTTTGCAGAGAAGAAGAAGAAGAAGAAGAACATTAGACGCCTACTGACTGTCGCAGAGAGCTGTCATTTATAAACAGTACCCGTAACAATCAGTTTGGCACGCTTATTTTGAATTTGCAACAACTCTTGTAACGGTGACTTCTGTAACGCCAATACAGCATTGTAGTTTCATTGTAATATTAGTTTTCTTCAATAAAAACACCATTTGTGCTATGAATTATATTTTTGAGTGTGTTTTCATTATGAGAAGCTAAACCCCAACAATGGGTCGACGGAGGAAGCCGAACTTCATACATGGGTGAATTTATTTTATTTTCTATATGACTTTTGCACTAATTAAAATAGAATTATGATTTGAATTAATTAGTTATCATTTTATTTGATGGGTCATGCTTGCTTAGATGTTTGATGTCCCATGCTTACGATTTATAACTAATATTTTGAGAATTTACTTTGGCAAAATAAGAGTCGATGTTATTTTATTTATTGAGCGATAATTGTTGAGAATAAATAATTGAGCCTTATGTTATGAATTCGGTGGAATCCTAGTCCCAGTAACTCTCAATTTTGTTTATTATTTTCATTAAACCTTTAAATTTAATCTCAACAAAGTCCGAGTGAATGACAACCTATTTACTACAACAACAATCAAAAATTCTTATCACTTTACAGTCAAGGGTACACCACAGCAAAATGAAGTAGCGGAGAGAATGAATAGAACGTTACTTGAGAGAGCACAATGTATGTTGTCAAACGCAAGATTAGACAAAATTTGGTGGGCTGAAGCAGTTAATACGGTGTGATATTTAGTGAATCGATCACCATCAACGACTGTTAAGTGTAAGTCACCTATAGAGGTATGTACTGGTAATCCCATGAACTATTCTAATTTGAAGGTGTTTGGTTTTCCAGCCTATTTTCATGTGAAAGAAGATAAGTTGGGTGTTAGGGCTAAGAAAGTAATTTTCTTAAGTTATCCATTAGGTGTGAAAGGATACCATCTATGGTGTCCAGAATTGAATAAGCTCATAATTAGTCGTGATGTGACCTTTAATGAGAAAGCGATGCTTGATTCAAATAAGTTCACAGGTTGGGACTCTCGAATTGAAAGTGAGAGTAGTAGCGATGTTGAAGATGATTCGATGCAGGTGGAGCAAAGAGTTCCTAGTTCATCTACTATAGAAGAAGAAAAAGAAACTCTTGTAAAAGATTAAGTTGAGTTTGAGGTTCCTATTGAGGAATCTTCACAACAACAAGTTTAGAATATTTCGTTCTTGATGTCTCAACGTAAGAGATGTGCACCAGTCTGTTATGGTTTTAATGAGTATGTGTCTTATGCATTATCTGTTTTTGAGGATAAGTCGTTTATCTTTGAGGAGGCAATGAGTAATCTCATGCCGTTGAGTGGAAAACAACCATGTATGAGGAGATGAAGCCTCTTCACAAGAATCGCATTTGGGAACTTGTTAAGTTGCATAAGGGTCGAACAAAGATTGGGTGCAAGTGGGTCTATACGGTAAAGGATGAAATTCCATATTCCAAGGGTATCGTTAGTGGTGTACGAGACAAAGCAAGGTTAGTGGCTAAGGGATATACACGAAGGGACGGTGTGGATTATAATGAAGTTTTCTCTCTAGTTATTAAACACACTTCTATTCGTGTCCTTTTAGCATTGGTGGAATAGTTTGACTTAGAGCTCGAGCAATTAGATGTCAAGACCGCATTGTTGCATGGAAATTTGGAGGAAGACATTTATATGTCACATCCCATTGGTCATGAAGTTGTTGGTAAGGAAAATTATGTGTCTCGACTTGAGAAATCATTGTATGGTTTTAAGCAATCACCAAGATAATGGTACAAAAGGTTTGATACATCTATGTTGCAGAAAAAGTATACTCGTAGTGAATACGATTAGTGTGTATACTTTAATAAGTTTCCAGATGGAAGTTTTGAAGACACATTTGAGTTTAGAGTTTGAGATGAAGGATTTGGGTCCGGCTAAGAAGATTTTGGGTATGGAGATTACTCGATATAGGTCAAAGGGGAAGTTATGTCTTACTCAGAAATCCTATCTTGAGAAGGTTCTTCGTCATTTTGGAATGTATAACTCCAAAGCTATTAACATTCTTATAACGCCTATAGTTAAATTATCAAAACAATTGTGTCCTGCTACAACCGAGGAGAAAGAGTTTATGTCAAAGGTTCCCCATGAAAATGCGGTAGGTTCTTTGATGTATGCTATGGTTTGTACTCGTCCGGATATTGCAAAAGCAGTTGGTTTAGTTAGTCGATATATGGCTAATCTTGGGATAATACATTGGTATGCGGTGAAGGGAATTTTGAGATATCTTAATGAAACCTTGGATTTTGGTTTAGTGTTTGAGAAGGATCAGAGTTTGAAGGTCCGTGGGTTTGTTGATTCGGATTATGTGGGTGATAGAGATAAGTGTCGTTCTATTTCGAGGTATTGTTTTACATTGAGTGAAGGACCTAACAATTGGAGGTCTATGTTATAATTAATTGTAGCCTTGTCCACTACAGAGGCAGAGTATATTGTTATGACAGAGGCTATTAAGGAAGTATTGTGGCTTTGTAGTTTAGTTGAAGACTTGGAGATCATACAACGGAGTGTTGTTGTGAACTGTGATAGTCAAAATGCTATTCATTTGGATAAGAAACGAGTTTTCATGCACGCACCAAGCATATTGATGTTGGTTATCATAAGGTACGAGAAGTGGTTGATAACGGATTAGTACAACTATTGAAGGTTGAACTGAAGATAATCCAATAAATATGTTGACGAAAGTCGTTCCGAAGGTCAAGTTTGAGAAGTGTCTCAGCTTGATCAATGTTGCTCGTTGTTGAGGACCTAGGAGTATTTGAGGCTACAATTAACTTGTTTATAAGATCAAATCAGTTTGGTGGAAACATCGGCAAGGTGGAGAATTGTTATAAGTTGTCGATGTTTTAAGAAGACTCTAGAATATTCTAGAATTGTCTACGTCTTTCCTGATTTTGGTATTGCTATAGGTTTCTTCTTTTGGTTAAACTCAAGGTTTCCTCTTTTAGTTAAACTATAAGTTTCCTAGTATAATTCATATACTTGGAAGACAAGTTTGTAACTTATACAATTAGGCGTACAAGCCTTAGAGAAACATATATAACACAATTCAGAGAAGAGTTCTCATAACTAGAGAATTTTAGGGTTTAAAACGTTTTTTTTCATAGAGAATTATTTGGGGTTTGTGAACATCATTCTGTTGGTCATAGTTTGGGGTTTAATTCTCTGTAATTTTTTCTAAGGCTTTTTACAAAAATAGGCCTTTTTTTATGGTTTACAAAACTAGGCCATTTTTTTTTATTTCTTACAAAACTAGGCCTTATTTGACCAAAAACGATGGATGAAAAGTTAGCAGCAGTTATCTTCCAGCTGCTAAAATTTCCCAAGCTTAAAAGACGTTTTAGTCCTTTAAAGCTCCATCAACTTACATAAATTGCATTTTAAAGACCCCTACTTGGACCATTCCAGCAAACTCCAAGCTACAACACTTATTCTACATTCTTCCTTTCCCACCACCAGCAATATCAGTTGATACTTTCTCTTCTTGCGAACTCCTTGGCCTAAACCCAGTCCACCTTACTACTTACTGACCAGCTAAATAACAACACCTCTCTTCATTATATTTCGTCTTCCTAAATCTTCTATCCACAACACCTTCTTCCACTGAATCAACAGTTCACACAGTTTTAGACCAAACAACATACACAATCAACTCCGGAAACACACAGTGTCTTCGCTCTGTCTATTCACAGCCATGACCAAGGTAGCAACACCTTCTTTACCAGCTAAACCAACTACCACCAATGCAGATTCAATCAGTCAACACTTCTGGTATCAATTTCAGACAGAAAACAACTCAAATATTCATCATTGATATAAACCCTAACTTGGTTGCTGTCGTAATCTTCATTGGAATTCGATAACTGCCCATACGACCAACAAACCGAAACCCCCAAATTCCCATTGTTGCTGTTGTGAAATCACGAATTGCACAGACCCCATAATGAAGATTTGAACACCGCCTGTTGAAGATAGGTTCGTCGTTCTTCTCTTGATCAACCAATATCAACCACCAGTTCCTCTAGTACAATCGATATAGCCCTACAATAGCTTGCAATAAGACCATTTCATTACAACCAGTACCAACATCATTCCTTGTTCTCTGTGATCAGCAGGAACCTGTCAATCCGTGTTAATAAGTCCCAAATAATTGTTTTATAATGAATATTAATTGATTAAAATTTACAAAAGAAAAGGCAGGGAGAAGTGACCAGACCAGTTGAATTGTTATGAATTCATAGCCATATCGCTTGCATCTTCCCCATTTCTAGCTAAAATCAATCACCAGTTCCTCCACTGCAATCCATATACCCCTACAACAGCTTGCAACAAACCCATTTCATTGCAACCACTTTTAATCCCTTATTCACGGCAATAACATCTTCAGCTAGCACTCAGGCATTTCCTCAAACATGTTTTCCGCATGACTTGTTGTTTGCAAAGATGAATTGATTGTGTTCTTCTAACCCGTCTGATCTCCTTCCATGCAATTACTCACTAATTAAAAAAAAAAACATAATTCATAACCTTTTAAACACTTACAATATTTACCATTTAGTACTCATTATCAACCGCAACAACAAATTGTTCTTCCCAACTTCTAATTCTTCATTACCACCAACTTCACTCCCATCATTATTCTTCTTCTACTGAGTATTCACTTTACCATTCTCCTCAAATCGCTCCGCTGCAATCTTATCAACTGTTAAAAATGCCATCTTTGTTTTCTGTCCAAAGAGATTAAACTGGACAGACATAATAGGAGGTGAATTCCGAGGAGAACAACCCACACCTAATTTTAAAGAGATTGAAAATGGGGTTTGAGTTGTTGATGATATGTTATGTGAATAAGAGAATTTGAGAGATGCACTATTGATTGAATTAATACGAATACCAAATGAAAGATCTGATAAATTTACTACTGTGATTATATCGGTAAAAATGGAAACCCTTATACACTAATTGGGATTTTTGCTCTCAAAAGTGGATTCTGATATTGAGATTATGGATTGTTTTCAGTTTGGTTTTCTGATTTTTATCTTCTCGGAGTTTCAGTGATGTCTTCGTATCAAACTTTCTTGGTTCTTATCTGGTAAGTTGCTTTAGTCTCGACTCTCGAGTTCGGAGATGGTAAGATATTGGAAAGCATAGCCGTTCGCAATAATTGACATTAAATGGACGCTGCAGAATCATACATGTGTGGCGTTATTTCATATGTCTACAATCCCCACCACACGTACAAAAAAGATATTTTTGTAATGTCAGCACCTCCATGATATCTCGCTATGCGAGATTTTGAATAAATATTGACCAGTCTTCACAAGATATTGACTGAGATAACGTTTTTGGATGAAATCCGTTTGATTGGCCTAGATTTGTAAGAAATAAAAAAAGTGGCCTAAATTTGAAAACGAGGTACCAAAATAGACCTATATTTGTATATATTCCTTTTTTTTTTCTAATAATAAGAGTTGATCGTAGCCGTTTGTGGACGTAGGCATATTGCCGAACCACATTAAATCGTGTGTCTTTGTTTCTGTTTCGTGCATATGTTTTCTTTAGTTCTACGTGATCCAAAGAACTAGTGTCTTGTGAAGAGGTTAATTAAGACCATGGAAAAATATGTATTTCAAATCTCTAATTGAATCTGTAATAAGTCTTGTCGCCTTTTGGTGCTTCTTGTTGGAGGCCTATTGCTGAAACAAGCTTTTTGATATCATATGTCTCCATTTTGTGTTAGCATTCATGGCTTATATCCTTTTGGCAGGACAAATATGCTAATAACTCTTGTCTGGTTAACACTTTTTATTCGCTGCAAAAACAAAATAGGTCGAAAAATACAAGTGTAGCTGATCATAGTACTGTAGATGGCTCCTGAAGATTTGATTTAAGAAGAACCTTGACCGATAGGGAAGTAAACCAACTTGCTGCTTTTTTTACTGTCGATGGTGCTTCACCTCATGATCTAGACTTGGTACTTGACACTAGAAGATGGTCTCTTCACCCGTCCGATATCTTTTCAGTTAAGCCTCTTTACGCCAACTTAACTTCTGAAAATGATATTGCTGATTTTCTATATAAGTTATTCTGAAAAGTTGGTATCCCTCCAAAATCAACTTCTTAATGTGGTGTGTACTCCATGACAAACTCAATTCTCAAGATATATGCTAACACACAAAGGTAATGCCATAGACAACTCACGAGTTATGTGTGGTTAAAAACAATGAACCACAAAATTATTTGTTGTTGCTTTACAAACTCATGTATGGTCCTCTCTTACCCTGGGAAAATATGGGCACGGGTCTTTCCAGACTCAATGAGTTCGCTAGCAGCGACTTGTTCGCACAATCAACTTTCAAGTTCCGACAAAGTGGTTTGGGATTTCATCCCAACGATGATTGACTGGGTTTTTTGGAGGGAAAGAAATTGCAACTTTTTAAAGATAAATATCTATTCAAGACATATAAATATTTAATAGTGATGTAACATCTTTGGTCTTCTAACGCGCAACCGCTTCGTATAATCGAGTGCACTTAAATTTTGCAATTACGGTTCAGAAATGGGACCATGTAATTATCTAATTTTTCTTGGTTTCTTATATAACTTTATGGTAGTTCTTTTGTGTAATCTTCTATAATCTAATGTACTCTTTTTTTTTTATCAAAAAGAAATAATGACCAAGTTTTCATAATATTAGAGTTTTTATTTTCATTTTTATTTTCAAAACTTATTCAATAATTGTGGTTTGTACAGAGATTTGGTTGGTAACCTAGCAACAAGCTGGACACCAACTCCTATTTGAATAGCAACATCTAATATATTAAAATAGAAATGAATCACTTATTTAATCTAATTTAATTTGTTTTATGTTTCATATTTGTTTAATTTTCGAATTATAAGTACTAATTTAATTGTACAACAACAAGAACCAAGCCTTTTGTCCCAAAGTAAAATTAAATAAAAGTAACATATCAAAAAGTAGAAAAATAAAATAAAAGTAACATAAATAGTACAAAAATATACTAGTACGACCGTTTCCACGGTGGGAGGGCCGACCGAAGAAGAATATGAAGATTAGGCCTGCACACGGTTCGGTTCGGTTCGGTTAGTTGTAAAACCGTTCAACTAACCGTTTATAGTGCGGTTAGCACATTTAAAACCGAAACCGAACTCAATGCTATTCGGTTCGGTTATTTTTGATTCGGTTCGGTTATTGTTCGGTTCGGTTTCGGTTTTAACCATAAATTAATCTAGGGTTAAAAAAAAAAAAAACCTAGAAATTGATTAAAAAAAATCAATCAAAGGGAAAAAAACTTACTAGATCATAAAGGTGGAGGGAAAACAACTTACTAGATCATAAAGGTGGTGGTGCTCTTAAGTCTTGAATCTTGATGGAGGTGGAGGAGTCGGAGAGGAAGAGAAGAAGAAATGAAATGGCCGCAAAAATAGTTTAGGGTTTAGTTTTTATACTCTAGGATTACCCGATTTTAGACGGTTAGGATTAATCCTACTAATAATCGGTTATCGGTTCGGTTAGTGTGCGGTTAGTAGTGAAACCGATAACCGAACCGAATATCCAACGGTTACCAAAATTAAAACCAAAACCGACCGTTAGATTATCGGTTCGGTGCGGTTACGGTTCGGTTAGTGCGGTTATCGGTTCAGTTGCGGTTATCGGTTCGGTTTTGTGCAGCCCTAATGAAGATGGGGTTTGTCTGCGACTACTTTCATCCCGTTTAAGAAAATGTGATATTTTCACCCTGTTTCAGAAAAAGTGATACTTTCGCCTCGTTTCGGAAAAAAGTGATACTTTCTCCCTGTTTCGGAAAAAGTGATACTTTCTCCCCGTTTCAGAAAAAGTATCACTTTTTCTGAAACAGAACGAAATTATCATTTTTTCCGAAACAGAGCGAAACTATCACTTTTCCCGAAACAGAGTGAAAGTATCACTTTTCCTGAAACGGGATGTAAAAGTATCACATTTTCTTAAACGAAAAATTAGTCGATCCATAAACCAAAATATGGTTGCATGATGTGTTATGTATCCTTTGTGGTGGTTTGCATAATGGCTATGCATTCAATTTTCGAGAATTATGCCTAAAATGAAAGTATCATTTTTCTTGAAACGGAGGAGTACATCGTTTTATTAGTTGCAACCGAAAATTAGTTGATAAATAAACCAAAATTTTGCTACATAAACTATTATGTATCCTTTATGGTGGTTTGCATAATGGATATACACTTAATTTTCTAAAATTGTGCTTAAAATGATAAGTACCTCTGATTTTTTCGTAAAAACTCAAAATTTGATGTTGTTGTTTGTGCTCATTAGATAGGTTTTTTTTATTAGATTTCCAACGAGATAAAATTTGTAAAATTCCAAGGTGTGGATTTTTAGATATGTTATATTAAAGTTTGTTGTCCAATTATACCCTGAAAAGATAGGATACACAATAGTAATTGGACTAAAAGGGAGGGACATTTTTGGTTTTTCGGCCCTAACCATTTCCAATTTTTTTGTGTCAATTGATCACTTACATTTTACAAAAAAAAATGACCATATAAAGATCCTCCCTCGATTCGCTTGGTTGGCCCAGAAATAACAAGGCTACCAACATTGCGAGAACTAATTACTAATTTATATACAAATAAATGCTAAGGGTCAAAGTCCTAAGCTCCACATCATTGCCCCCGAGCTGCTAAACAAATTCTTAGTTTCTAATATTATTCCTAATTAAATCTTAACCAAACTCTTGAGGTCATGGTTCTAGTACGTAGATCACCAATTTTCACATGATTCTGTCCTAAGCCAACTCGTCGGACTCATTCGGTTCCTTTAAGCCTCTTTTCACTGCTCACTTTTATGTCAATTTTGGTCCATCTTTGCTTCTTTTTATGTTTACAACATGACTTACTTAAAATTATTATCAAGGATAATTAAGAAGATATGCTGATAGTGCGTTTGGATATAAATCTGTTTCTGACTTCTACTCAGAAATAAAACTATTTTGCTTGTCAAAAAACCAAATTTTCTGCTCTTAGAAATCGTTTTGAAATATTATTGCCAAACTAACTTTTTATTTTTTGACTTCCATAAATCGAAAAATAATTAATGAGTGTGCTTCCGAACCCGATATAAGTTAATTTGTCCAAAGACTCCAAAACCACTAGGAGATAGAGGTGAAATAAAGTAAAATGGCCCACGGGCTGGACGGGCTAAGTAAGATACAGACTAGTCATTAATTACACTATGACCCTTTGAACTAAATCTGGACTGTCTCTCCAGGTAAACCGTTCCATAAATCTCGAAGATCCGAAACATATTAATCAAACTGATTTTTTTCTATTTTCCCACCACCAACAAATTCCTCTTCGTTTCATGCCCCCCTGACGAAAAAAAAATAAAAAAAATAAAAAAATAAATTTCTTTTTTAATTTTTACCTTTTTTTTCACTCTCTCTCCTCAATTTTTTTTTTAGTTTCTCTCTCATCAAACGCGAACCAAATTGAAGAACGAAAGAAAAGAAAAAATCGGTCTTCGACGGATCCGAGAAAAAACAAAACCAGAAAAAACAGAAACCCTAACCCTAGCCAAGAACACATCATCATCATCATCTCCTCACCGCCTAGCTTTTTTTTTCCCCTTTTTTTCCTCCCGCACATCGAAAACAATCAAAACGAATTAGGGTTAGGGTTTCGTGTTATGGACAGTGGAAGAAGAAGAAGAAATCTAATATGACTAGAAGAAGAAGTTACAATAATAGTATGAGCAGATGCAAACGTTTGTGGAAGATATGATGGGTAGAGGTGACGATAGAGGTTGTGGCACCGAAGAAAAACCTTGTAAAATTTCTACTTTTAGGAAAAATCATCATCAATCGTTGTTGGGGTTAGTGGTAGATCCTCCAGAGGACGTCAAAATTGATTACTATCATCAAGCACAGAAAGCTCTTTGTGAGCGTTCCCCTTTTGAAGATGAAGCAGAAGTTTCTAGGGTTTGTAATATTCCTTCTGGGTTAGCTGACTTCTTGTCTAGGTCTACTTATAGTCGTAAAAAGCACAAAAAATCACATTCAGAATCGTCTGCTGGGCAAAAGAAATCTTCTTCTTCTGTTGAGAAATCCAAGGTTAAAAAGAACATTTGGTCAGACACTGAAGATTTTTTTAGGCAAGTAACATTTACTGACATTCAGAATTTAGTGAGTCAGTCTTCTTCTGTTACTTCTTCTCAGCCTTACTTTACTATCCCTTCTTTGCCTAAATTTGTAAATGAGAATGTCGATTCTTCTGTTGCTATTGTTAGTGGTTTCAATGAGGTGGTAATTAAAGGAGAAGAAGTAGTGCCCAAAGAGGAGGTGGTGGTGGAAAATAAAGAAAAACAAGTAGAAGAAGATAATTTAGTTGAAAATGAAGTTAGGGAAGCTGAAAGTTTGCCCACGGAAGAAAAAGAAGACAATTTAGTGGAAAATGAGCCTTTAATTGCTCAACAATCATCTTCTTCGTCTTCAAATGGGTTAGAATGGCTGTTGGGTGTCAGAAACAAGGTAGTAATCACTTCCGAGAGACCTTCGAAGAAGCGGAAGCTTTTGGGAAGTGAAGCTGGGTTAGAGAGACTTAGAGTTGTTTGTCCTTCTGTAGGACAGATTTTACCTGTTTGCCATTTGTGTTGCTTGGAAGATACCGGCGAACATATGAATTCTTTACTGGTCTGTGGTTCGTGTAAAGTTCACGTTCATCAGAAGTGTTATGGTGTTCAAGATGTTCCAGTTGGGATATGGTTGTGTTCTTGGTGTTTGTCGAAGGGTAATTCCGAGGCTGATGGGGATGGTAAAGAACTTTCGTCGAGGCCTTGTATTCTTTGTCCCAAATCAGGTGGAGCGTTAAAACCCGTGGTCAGGAATGTTGAATTTAAGGGAGGTGGATTGTCGGAGTTCGCTCATTTGTTCTGTAGTCTGTGGATGCCCGACGCATATGTTGAGGATACAAAGAAGATGGAGCCGATCATGAATATTGGGGAGATAAATGATATGCGAAAGAAATTAGTTTGCAATGTATGCAAGGTGAAATATGGTGCATGCGTACGGTGTAGTCATGGTATGTTTAATTCTTCTCTCCTTTCTTTAGTTCGTGCACTTCTCGTTCACACTCGTAGGCATCTGAGTAGCACACCTTATGGTTAAGTCATGATGCAGTTTTGGCTTTTATCTTTTTCTTTTTCATCAGTAAAGATAAGGACTTAGTATATATAAATATGCCTTCCCAGAACATTAAATCATTTATGCCTCCCTCAAAAAAGAGGGAAACAATGACCGAAAGAAAGAGTAGTTCGTCGAAAAGTGTCTGTAACTGTCGATTCATGTTAGGGATCCAGATCTGAAAATGCTCGATCCTTGCGCAACAGCCTTCGGGTTTACTCGACATCATCTATGCTCTCATTGCCAACTAGATACTCCGCACAGAAAGTTGATCTTATTCTTAACATGAAACTTCCTAAATCCTTCCGCAGTAGTTTGCGATTTAACTGTTTTTAAGGCAAAAAAACAAACAAACTGTTTTTAAGGCATTTCAGTGTATTTGATTTGCTGTTGAATTTAATTGGGTTTTGATACAATAGGAATATGTAGCTAGCTAGTAATAATTTTGTGAGGATGATATTAACATTTTTGTTGGCTCGGTAGGGTTACGATATATAAGGTAATAGGGAATTCAGAAAATGTTATTTATGGACTATTACTATGAACAGAGATCTCAGATTGATTCTGTTGGTACCCAATGTTTGTATTACTTGAGAGCTTCTGAACCGGCATGCCTTATGAAATCCACTTTAATGCTAATGATACACTCTCACGACCTGTGAACAATGTCAGCTGTACCCTTGTATGTTTAACTATGTCAGTGATGTTTCTATCATAACGTTTTCTGCTTTTGCTGATCATTCAGGTACTTGCAGGACAGCGTTACATCCAATATGTGCAAGGGAAGCAAAATACAAGATGGAGATCTGGGGAAAGATTGGATGCGATAATGTGCCCCCTTCTTGCCTTTTCATCTTAGTTTCCCTTTTTCCTTTGTATTTCTTCTGCTCCCAACTTGCTGTTCTCTGATCAAATAGTTTTTGTGCTAATTTCCTCAGGTTGAGTTGAGGGCTTTTTGCGCAAAGCATTCCGGATTGCCAGATGTCTGCAATAGCCAGCAGTCGGTAAATAATACATATGCAGGGGATGATTGTGGTTCCTCTATATCCAGTTGTCCCACTGTGTTACTGGTGGTTAACAAGTCACAGAAGGTAAAGCTTGGTCAGAAGAGTGACCTGAATGACCAGATAAATGGAGTTCGTGTTACTGCAACAGATACAAACTCTGAAAATCTTGTGACCAATGAGATATCTCTGGGACAAGATTTGTCGACTACCAGGCCAAGCTCTAAACCTAGGTCGGAGTGTGATGAAGGGCTTGATAGCAAGGACACATCTGAGAGGGGCAATGTTGGAGAGACTAACCTTTCTGATTCGTTGGATATTGTCCAAACCCTGAAAAAGGTAACAGTAGATCCTTTGGCCTCATTATGTGGAAGTTTTACATAATACAGTGCAGTTCTTGTTCATGCAAATAGTACAAGTGCTCATGATTTTTGTTTCCTTTCTATGGTGCAGTTAGTCGATCGGGGAAAGGTTATTGTCAGCGACGTAGCATCAGATATTGGAATCTCATCTGATACATTGGCAGAAATTCTTGTGGTACTTGAAAATGATTAATCTAGGCTAAACTTATTGTCATTTGTTTATTTCAAAGTTAATTAATAAATCTACAACTGCTTTCTTGGGGGTTTTTATTGCAGGGGGGAAATTCCATCTTTCCTGATTTGAGATGCAAAATCATCAAGTGGATTCGAAATCATGCATACATGGATAGTCCACAACCAAATCTTAAAGTTGGAGGGCCAGACTGTCCTGATACTGTTTCAGAAGCTGGTCCAGATAGTTCCACGGATGTTCCTTTTAAATCTGTTCCACCAAGAAGGAGAACAAAGAACAACATACGTATTTTGATGGATAATAAAGTAGTATGCTCTTCTGAGGAAAAAGTGCTCCTGCAAAATGGCAATGGGATAGTTATAGATGAGGCAGAAGTAAAATTTGATGTTCCCAATGGAGGTGTTAGGGATGACGATGGGGGAAATAGTGTTGTCTCTCACGATGGTGATTGTTGCTTTGAGGATAATGATGTCTTGAAAGAGGTAATCTTTGATAGTTTATTTAAATTCTCGACTAAAGGAATAGCTTTATTATCCGTTTCCATAGAATTTAGAATTGGATGAATTGTTCTGCTTTGTTCCTTGTAAGTAGGTTCTTTTGTTGGGGAGCAAATTTTCTGTTTTTTTTTTCACCCATTAACATAGTGCTGTCTTTGTAACATCTTGTAGTAATAAAGAAAGAACATTGCTTTATCATTTGATTACCAGACTTATGCAAGGAGTGCGCTCATTATCATATGCTACAATTGAATGCATGTTTAGTGCCAGCGTAGTAGTTATTAGGTTCTCTACTTTTTTTTCTTTTTTCTTTTTCTTCTATTAAGATATTTTCTAGTAAAGTTCTTAGCTGAATCTTACTCTGCTAGGGTTTGAATTCTATTATTCCAGTAGTGATACTGTTTGGTGTCAGAGAGTAGGGCATAGTCTCAAAACGCTGTCAGCGTAGTAGTTATTAGGTTCTCTACTTTTTTTTCTTTTTTCTTTTTCTTCTATTAAGATATTTTCTAGTAAAGTTCTTAGCTGAATCTTACTCTGCTAGGGTTTGAATTCTATTATTCCAGTAGTGATACTGTTTGGTGTCAGAGAGTAGGGCATAGTCTCAAAACGCTGTCTGTGAAGTTCGCTGGTAAAAAAATATGCGCTAATAGTCCAGACCTAGTCCATATGCTAGTCCATCTAAACTATATTCATGCAAATCATATCAGTTCTTACCACCTGCTATCCCAGATTTCTAGCCTCATATTGCTTCCTGGTTGATGATTTTTATAACTTCTCACTCTGTTGTGTAACCTCTTTGGTCTTGTACTCCTGCATCTTTTCTTTGCGTACCCCATTTTAATTGGCACCATCGCACCAGTTGGCGACATTTGCTCTCCTTTGCTCTCTATCCAGATCTCTCACACCATTAAGAAACTGGAAAGGTTGCCATGAGACCCGTTTGCTCAGTTTCTCTATCTTTTACTCCCTTCTTTAGATTGCTATACCACACCAAGTCGGTGGCAAATAGAGTTATATGATATTACAAGGAAGCCTAGAGATGAAGTAATGACAGCGGATGTAGGAACCCTACCTAGTATTAATCTGCATATGAAATACACCAGAATTACTTGGTATACGTAGGTTTGACAAGGAGTGAGGTAGTAATAAGCAATTACAAAAAATGTCGTTTAGGTAGTATGTGATCAGTGCGTGAAAGTCGTATTAAGCAATCACAAAAAATGTCGTGTAGGTAGTAGCTTAGGGGAAAGAGTTGACATTAAGGTAAGATAGTTATAAGAAAAAGATAATTTATATGGTGATAAAGTGATCTTTTGCCTTCTGAAGCAACAAGCCCCTGAACTGTTATTATGTGACCACTGACGTACAAAGATCACTGTAGAAAGTACCATTTTCGTAAAGGTGGCAAAATAGCTGGAGTTGCTTACGATTGAACAAGCATGCATTATGTTTGTAATGCGAGCTTGTTCAATGTGTGGTCTCTATCAGTCGCACTTGTGAAAGTTATGTCTTGTATTCAGTACGTGAACAAACATAATGTTTAACTTAACTTTAAGTAGCTGAAAGGTTCCTTTGAAGGATCATAAAGCTAGGCTGGTGTTTTTCATAGATTTACTTAACTTGTCTTAAAATTTGAAAATCTCATTGGCTAATGGAACTTAAAGTCGTGGAAGAGTGACTGGATCTATTTTTCTTTTATATGTTTTTAATCAGTGTTGGAAACTCTTCCCTTTGCATACAAGTTCACTTATCTTTTTGGCAGATTTTGGTCGAGTCTTCTGGACGACATGGCTTGGATTCTTCTATGGGGCAGTCGACTGTACCTGAAGGTATGCCTTAAAGAGTTTTTGGTACATGTGTTTCGGTGCTTGCCGATTTCTGCAGCTTGTTGTTAGGCAGGCATTTAATTTTGGTTATTAATATGCCTTGGTTATTATGCAACCATGAAACTTCAACATTGCAAACGCTTAGGCGAGCTTTTCTTTTAGTGATCCTGATTTGAAGTGGGAACGAATTCCATATTCTGAGATTACCTATTTACTAGTCTCTTCCCTTAGTTAAATTTAAAGTGAAGGTGTTGAGCGTAGTTCTGTAGTTATAATTGTTTTGCAGTCTTATAAAGCTTTCTAGCCAGGGTACTGACTTTTATGTGGTGTCTAAGGCTGCACAGTGTTGTGAATTATAACAAAACAACAGGTTTAGCTTGAGAAATTCAGAACTACTTTTCGCCCAATATTGAGCTTGTGTATAATAACACAGTTGGAGGAGTCATGCTTAAAGAACCAGTGAACTGTCTTTCAAAGTATTTTGTGGTCCTTGGTTACGTCCTATCATATGTCAGCAGGAAAGCTTGTTATCTGGGCCAGTATTTCGTTGATCTTGTATTAGCTTTTGGAGTTACAGATTTCCCCACTTTGTGTAGAGTAACTGACTGCATTGAGAAAAGCAGTCTTACAGTACTGTATGTTTGAAGGAACCAGTGGGGATTGTGACTTACGCTGAAATATTTTTAGACTTCATTTTATAGCTAAATTTTGTTATATTTCAACAAACAAAATCCCGGATTCTGATTTTCCAAGTTGATTCACTTATCCCACTGCTTCCTTTTACCCCCACTCTAATTTCTGTGTTGAATTTAACTATTTTTACATGTATTGGTTGCTTGTGGGATTTTGCTAGTTGAATACTCTGCATTGTTATCCAATTTACATGTATTAATTGTTATATCGGATGGAATGCAGGGAAGCCTGTGCACTGTAACATGCCTGTGAATGAACAAGTAGAGAGGGATTCTTCTTTGCAGAGTAGTTTGGTGAATTCTGACGGTGAGCATAATGCAACTTCTGTTGATGTAGGGACTCTGGTCATTCCTGATTTCACGTAAGCTTCTTTCTACAGTCAAAATATCTTACAACCCATGTTCTCTGGTTGACTTTGAAAATCATGGAGAATGATTTTTTTCTCTCATATTTGATGCAGAGCTGGAGTGCCAACTTCTTGTTCGTACGTTCACCCGTTTATTCGAAATAAGTTGTCCCAGCAGGCCCACACAGTTTCTGGGACTCATGGTAATATATCTTTAGATTTAAGGATGTCAACTGTAGTGGATCAAAAAAAAAGTATGTCAACTGTAACAAAGCTGAACCACACGTTCTTTTCCTGTGCAGAAACAATGGTAAAAGATGTCCCTGTTACAGAGTCACCTTTTCCTGGTACTCATGGCGACGATGACCAAGATGGTAACAGTACCTGTATTACCGCTGATTGTACTTTAGATGGTATCAGGTTGAAAAAATTGGAGATGGCTAAAAAGATGGGCGTCTTAGATCTGTCACCTGAAGATGAACTGGAAGGGCAACTTATTTACCTTCAAAATAAGCTCCTCGACAACACCATTGCAAGCAAGCGTCATTGTGGTCTCTGTGCTTGTCCTCTTGTTGATGTTAGTTGTATATTGTTATGTTAGTAAAGTATCTAATGTGTTTGTATTATCCTTGCAGATGAACTTGTTTCTCGAGTGGTAAAAAGTCTTCCGAAGGAACTTGATACCGCTTGTAGGCAACGATGGGATTTGGTACTAGTTAGTCAGTATCTTTGTGGGATTAGGGAAGCAAAGAAACAAGGAAGAAAAGAGAGAAGGAACAAAGAAGCTCAGGCTGTGCTGGCTGCTGCAACCGCCGCAGCTGCAGCTTCTTCAAGGATATCATCACTTAGGAAAGACGTACCTGAAGAAACTGCTCATCATGAGGTCTTGTTCATTACGTGATTACTGATAAGTATTGGATGTGTTCATTTTATTTGCAGTAAATTGATGATTCTTTCTCCTGCAGAGCCAATCAAAAATAAATGCTGTCGGTGGGAGGACTGGGCTTTACTCCCAAATGATGCCACGGGCAAAGGAGACCCTTTCAAGACTGGCCGTTGGACGCAATTCTACTGAAAAGCCCTCTGAAACTGTCCAGTTAAACTCTTCAAAGGAACACCCTCATTCATGTGAAATTTGCAGAAGACCTGGGATGTTGTTGAACCCTATATTAGTTTGTCACAACTGCAAGGTTTGCTGTCCTTACAATTATTATTTTTAGCAACTGCATTTTTGGTTTATGTCGATGTTCACAAAAACATGTCTACTTTTAGGTGCCAGTCCATTCGGGTTGTTATTGTAGTGTTAAAGGTTCTTCTGGACCATGGTACTGTGAACTGTGTGAAGATTTGATGGCATCCAGGAGCCTTAGAGTTCCAGTTGTAAACCCTCGTGAGAAGCCTTGTTTTCCTGCACAGTGTTGTTTGTGTGGTGGCAGTAGTGGTGCTTTTAGAAGGTCAACCGACGGACAATGGGTTCATTCCTTCTGTGCTGAGGTAATAAAACATTCTTTCATTCTGTTGCTGTTGAGTCTCTTTGCGGATTTTATATTTTATAATAAAACATTCTTTCATGCTGTTGCTGTTGAGTCTCTTTGTGGATTTTATTAGTCTCTTTTCTGTTCTAGTGGCTGTTGGAATCAACTTTCAAGAGGGGACAGCAGAATCCTGTGGAAGGACTGGTAAGAGATGGAATCTTAGACTTTTTTTTTTTAAATTTTCCCCCCCTTTTTTCTGATGGGTCTCAACTAACAGCACGTACGTTTTTTTATGGAATGTCAGGATACCCTTCTGAAGGAAAGGGAAGTTTGCAGTATTTGCGGTACTAAACTTGGAGTCTGTGTAAAGGTTAGGATTATTACACATTTTTCTGTTCATGCTACATATAAGATTAGTGGTGGAGGATAAAGTATAATTTTTCATCATTAATCTGTATTTCCATGCAGTGTCACTATGGAAATTGTCAAAGCAATTTTCATCCCTGTTGTGCCAGAAATGCTGGATTTTACATGCTCATGAAGACTGGTGGAGGTGGAAACAAGTCACATCACAAAGCTTACTGTGAAAAGCATAGCTTGGAGCTGAGAGAAAAGGTCAATCATTTGGTTCTCAAAATGAATATTTAAAATTCAAGTTTCTGCAGCATGTCATATATGTTTCTATATTGTTTCTACAGGCTGGGACGCAGCAACATGGTGCCGAGGAGCTTAAAAGCATTAAACAAACAAGGGTTAGTGCTGATATAACCAATAATCTTTGTCTTTTGACTCACCTGCTGGCTTGCTTCTAAAGTTTTTCCACTTCCTGGCTGGTTTTCTCATGCCTGGTTCTTTATCAGTCTCTTTATTGAGTTTTTGCAAGAGTGCTAACTAATGTCCCACATGATTATGTTTATGGTGGTATTGCTTCACAGTTCAGCGGTTAAAATGAGACCACAGTTCAATTTTGGTTTTCTCATACTTGCTCATATATTAGTCTCATGTGATACCACAGTTCAATGCGTTGCTTTACTTTGCTGAATGTCCTTGGTTTTCGTAGATGTCTTGTTGTTGACAAGATTCTACCTGTTTTATCTTCGTGCTGATTTATTTTTGAAATATATATTTGCACCTCGCTCGACCTCAAACAACTGATAAGCTTGTAATTTTGCTTTCAAATCTTGCGTTCGTACAGGTAGAGCTTGAGAGGGTGCGTCTTCTTTGTGAAAGAATCATCAAAAGAGAAAAACTTAAGGTAATTGGTGTTAACTTATCTTGGTAAATGACAGAGGTTAAGTTGCTGTTTTATTGTGACTGTACTGTTACACTATTACTTATGGTAAACTTTATTCTTCTCTCTGTAAGAAGAGATATCAGTGTTTAATAGCATGTTTCAATAAATTCGTAAAGATATAGTATACTTATTTTAATCCAAATTATAAATGGGTGTTCTTGTTTATTTCCTTTGTTAGTTTATTTGAGATCTTAAACCCAAAACTAGAACTTAGAGAGACGTGTATGATCACTGATACCAACATGATCATGGTTATTAACTGCAAACATGCTCCTGAAGGTCATTCATGTAGTTGATGCACCCTTATATATGGAAATTTTTATACATGTTCCAAGGGTTACGCTGACTGGATAGAAATTTTTAGTAGTTTTCAAGTTAAAAGCAAGGATTTCATCTACGAACATAATCATTTTTTTTCTGAAAAATGTAAAATTGGCATGCTACTCTGTTTTCACACTTGTGGGCTAGTGGTGTGACTAAGATCCTCCAGCACCTTGGTCCGTAAGTCTGCTTAGTTGTTTAAAGAGATGGTGAATTAATAAGGATTGGTAGCTATTCAACTTGTGTAGACTATCGCCTACGACACCATGTTTGCTCATTTAGGCTGGCTATATAGGCTGTGCTGGAGGCACCTTGTAGTTTATTCAAGTCTCTGTTGCTATTAGGAGTGGCTTTTTATCATTGCTTCTGTATTCTTAGTTTATTCATAATTTCGCGCCAGTGTATCCTTTAAAGTAGTAACTATATGTTTCTGAAATCTCTATTCCAATCTTTTCCTCATTATCTGTGTTTTTATTTCGTTGCTTTTTGGCCAGTGCTTTAACATGTCGTAGTAAAAAAAATTCCACACTTTTCGTGCAATCATTGGTTATTTTCTCCGCAAAATAGCTGTGTACTAACTGATACAATATTTGCAGCGAGAATTAGTTGTCTGTTCACAAGAAATACTCGCTTCAAAACGGGACTCCATAGCGCTGTCAGTGCATGTTCGTAGTCCATTCTTCCTTCCTGATGTCAGTTCAGAATCAGCAACAACCTCCCTGCGAGGGCATGTGGATGACAAAAAATCTTGCAATGAAGCGACGCAAAGATCAGATGACATCACCATGGACACTGCTGTTTCTGGTAAGCGCCGGATTATGCTTCCTGTGCCTATGGATATCGACCAGAAGACTGATGATAGCTCCACTTCTCAAGATCAGATGTGCACCATAAAGACAAATGACAGGGTGCTATTATCTGGGAAGAAGCTCCCTAAGAGACCTGCATCTGTTGCTCTGCGGAATTTGGAGGAGGATGCTGACAAGAGGTCAAAATCAAGAAAGGTGAGATTTTTTACATTATTTTGGAACAAGGTGTTAGGGCTTCTTAGATCCCCATGTATATATACTCTGCGTTGTTGCTGTCATTCTCTCTGTGATGGATTTTTCATCACTCTATTGCTCAATGATGCAGCACACTGAAACCTTTCAAAAAGAGCTGGTGATGACATCAGATCAAGCATCTTTTCAGAATCAGCGGTTACCAAAAGGGTTTGCTTATGTTCCTGTGGTGTGCCTTCCTAAGGAGAAGCCTCCTCCTCGTGAAACAGATTTGCGAGACTCGGTGGAGCCTGATGGATAAGACTAATATCAAATCTCTTTTGGGTTCTTTGTTTCCTTAATGGCCTGACACAACCTATCCAAGATCTCTGCTGATATTGCTCGGAGGTTGATAGGATTGTGATTGTTGGTCCCATTTTACAAGTAAAAGGATATATCATTGGGTTAGGGACCTGGCCGTTCGGTCCCATATCAACTGGGACTGCCTCCTACCGTTCGTTCAGATATGAAAGTTTTGTCATCGTTGTTGTATACACATTCTGAGAGCAACTGTACAGAGGATGAGGTTTATTTCCATTTAATGTATGGCAACAAGCTTGAGGTTGCCTTTCCCCCATAGGGGAGGGTTGTATGCAGGCTGTGCTTTCCTGTAAACTGTATATGAGAAATTAGAAAGGTATTATTATGTTGCATCCTCTAAAACTTAGTGTGTATATCGTTAGCATCGCTGTTCTTGGAGTGCAGTTAGCATTTGGAGACGAGTCTTTGCAGTTGGTCATTGTACCACTGTGTACAGTAATTAGAAATCACAGATAGCAATTTTATTGCTTTTTCTTTATTGCCCGTCTCTTTCTGATCTATTTTAATTCTGGAATTGGTTTCTTTTGGAGCTAGTCTGTTAATGGATTGCATGGATAATTTTATTGGGTTTATTTGCATCAACTGTGATGGAGGTTTACTCATTTATTGAAACATGGACCGTGATATGACTCATACACAAGGCTATTCTGGATCCCAATTGTTGGATCGTCATATCACTTCTCTGAGTGTTATCTCTTGCAGGAATAACTGACTGGGCTGTGAGCCTTTTGAGTTTTTTTAATCATTGATGCAGATGGTGTAGGTTGGCTTGTCAAGGCTGTAGACTTGATACTTACTGAGCTGCTGGGATATTTAGTCATTGTGGTTTATAAGTACTGATTTTCCATGATCTTCAATATTATTTATATATAATGTTATGCTGTTTTCTTGATGACAAGTGGTTCTGGTATGTGTTTCAGGGGTAGCTATTGGTGAAAGCAATGAATTTTCAGTTTAATCTCTTGCAGGAGCGAAAATTTCTGATGTTCAGTTGACATTGATTACTTGATGCATTTCCATGCTCAGGATGTCTAGGTTCTTGGCTCGGAAAGTTGTTTCAAAGAAGGTTAGTATTAGATGCATTTATTTCCTTCAGCATATGGAAGCAATGATAGCAGCAGTTTTAGATTCTAAATTTCATGTTTTAATTAATTTATTTTCCTTTCTATACTTGGTTCCCATGTACGATCTTGATAGCAAATGAAAATGTGATTTTATCATTGTAGCTTTTGGCAAGTTAGGTCGTATTGCCATATTGGTTAAACTTTGAAATGATCCTTCTCTTATTGATTTCTTTCCTTGGCTTTTATTCTTAGACTTCATGTGTAGAGCTTCTTTATTGGTAATTACTTCATATTTTAGATCAAGGGAAACGAGTTACAGTCATGCGGTAAGAGAGTACTTATGATAAATTGCATCCTAATTGTCCCGTCAACAGTGACGCGCGTAGGAAACTAGCTTTTGTTGATGGCCGACTCTAATTCAAGGATCAAATAAGGGCTTAATTGACATTTGTAGGAAAAGCCGCTTAGGTATGTGCGGGATATTTTGTTTCTGATTACTTTTCGTGCAATCTGGTTCTTTGCCACTTAACTCGATGTTTAGACATCTGGGTTCAGGTTTAAGGACGTCTCAGATGTGGATCTGAATTATACACAGATTGAACATGCATCGACAAGATTGTTGCAATCATGCACTGTTGTATAGGAAGCGCACACAAGTGGTCTGGCCCGTCTGGGGGACTCCGAAACAACAAAATGTGCTAGGGACATTTATATGTGTGCCCACCACATTTTACTGTGCTAGGGACATTTATATGTGTGCCCACCACATTTTACTGGTGCCTACATGTGAGTATTTGGTAGCCTAAACATCGAATACAAAGCGACCAACTGGACTAGAGGAATGTTTTGCACTTCAGCCTGAACAAAAGTGTTCTGTAGATAATGTGTTCCCATAAAGTTAACAATTGTATGTTCAAATATAAAGAACCAGTTATGCTCCAGTGGTCATCCCGAAACTTGTTTGGAGCCAAGAGTGAGCACTACTATGTAGGCTAAAACATTTCCTATCCAAGCAATGTATCTAGAATACTATTCTTACAGATAATGAGTATCTGGATGGTAAAGTAAAAGTTATTTTTGTGAAATGGATCCTGAAGATTGCGACTCCTGTGCGATGTCTAAGGCAGCCAAGAGAGACCGGAGAGCTTGTTATTCTGATGAGTTGTGCCACACTTTATAGAATATTAATCTATTTAGGTTATTTTAGGAACGATTTATATGATGATGACTGCTAGATTTATACGTTTATCCCACTGAAAAGGTAGCTCAGTATCGTCACTGGGCTTGATTTAATGGACACTTACAGTTCTAAAGGTGGATGATGTCTGTTGCCTTAGGGTTTTGTTCCAGATGAGCAGGGTTAAATGCTGGTTCTTCCCTTTTTTCATGGGTGCTATTGCTGCACCACAGGAAATAATTCTATCAACAACAAACATACAGCGTTTCACAGAATTACAATTATCATCAAAACTGTACAGATTCCATAGAGGTGCAAATTTAACCAGTATAATTCTGTAAAGGTATGGCCGAACTACCCTTACCCTTGTATCCACAGGGGAGGCTTGTTTTGGGGTTTGAAATCCCTACCTGCCTCTTTCTCTGGTTAGGGATTCTTCGTACAAAATTGTGCAGAGTGTAGTGACTAATTACGAGTAGTTTTTACCCCACGGAGGAAAAATCTGGGGTGTTTTCCTTTTGGAAATGTTTTGCTCTTGGCAACAGTGCCTCAAAATTTCGAAGTTACTGGTGATTAATCTGTGGTTGATTAAGAATTAATAATCAATAAATGAGAAATTGAAAGAGTGATGTATAATATTCTACTTTGTTTTCATTATAATCTAAAATGAGTAAAAAGAATCTGGTTTACATTAATGAATCATTCAAAGAGAAGCTAGTGGTTGAGGAATTATAACAAGACTATTGACAGGTCTCTTAATCGTTGAAGATAGCTGAAGACCTTTCAAAGCCACCTCGCCACCACACCGCCTTTTCCATATGCTACTAACATCACCATGACATGCATTAGTAGTCAGCGACCGCTTAATAACAGGTAGAGGAGGGTCCAAATCACCAACACTAGCTAGAGAGAAAGTAGAAGAAGTCGTCGTGGCAGACGATGATGATTCTGACGAAGAACTAGACGATGATTCCGACGAAGATGCAGCATGTTGTTCCTGTTGATCTTTAGTATTCTGGTTGTGGTGCTGGAGTAATAATTTAGAATTGTTTGGACCTGTATGATTGGTTCTTGAGGTGGTTCTAGTGTATCTGAAGCTGTTTGATGAGAACATTTTGTTGAGCTTGAAATATTTCTTGTTGCTTGTTGTATGTTGTTGGTGGTGATTATTTGCTGATAAAAATGTAAGCTGTTGTGGATGATTGTGCTTGACTTGACCCATACATCCTACTTTTGGTGATCCTGGTTGATCTTTATCAATACTACAACTGCTACTACTTCTATTATGATTCTTCTTGCTCTTGTTCTTCTTCTTATTATTATCTTGTTGATGAATTTGTGATGATGAATTATCCCATTTCGAGAGATGATCTTGATTATCTTGATAATCATCTTGGGTGATCGATGGTCTCATACATAACCACATAGGGATCTTGAATGAGCTGTTATTCATTTGCTGATACTTATGTTGTTGTTGTACTTGGTGATGATGCTGCTGCTGCTTGACACACTCAACAGTTCCCATGGTTGATTTGATTTTTAACGTTGAACCAACAGAAATAGAGATATAGATTTGGATTTGTTGATGAGCAGAAAACAATTAGCCTAGTGCAGAGTGAGTTGTGGATCCAAAAATTAAGATGAGTTAGTGTTTTCCTACTAATCTCTCTTTATATACCAAAACAAAAACCTGTAGACAACCAAACACGGTCCAGCCAATATTTTGGACTTTTCTTTTTCAACTAATTTGTTTCTTCTTCATGTGCCTATTTCTTTTTCTAATTTATATCTATGGAGGAAGCACCCAAGTAGTCAGTATTTCACAGCCCCCACCGTGTCAAGATAGTGTTCGGATAATTTTTTATTTTATTTTTACTGACTTGAGATTTGTAGTTAAGGTCTATGTTTTGGTTTTAATGTCGACAGTAGCATCTCCATGTGGACATAGTCCTCCTCTACTATTTGGTTTGGTTTGGACTTATGATTTCCAATCGCTTTCATTTAATAGTGCTGATCTTGACAAACACTTTGTCGGTAAAGTGAAAATGATGAGTTAATTATTGGTTGAAATATGGATCGAGAATTTTACGCCGGTGTTTAACCGACCAAACAGTTCCATCCATGTGATCATATCAGTACTTTCGGTAGTGGTAATTAAGGTCTCTAAGCAGGCCACCACCATCGTTTCACCTGATAAATGTTACTTACACAAATACTTTAAACTAAGCTTACCTCTTAATTACAATCTGGTTAATCCAACAAAATCTTCATTTTTGCTTTAAATGTTGCAGCTCATGAAAATTGTTAACAAAGAGAAGAAAAATATTTTGTCATCATTTCTTATAGAGTGTGTGCAGTATTTGACACACCCCATAATGTTTGAATTTTTGGGCGCAAGGAATATGATGAAAATCTGTTGGAGCAGTAATTACAAATTTTCAAATGCACAGCTAATGATTTGATTAGTAAAAGAAAACAAAGGTGAAAAGATTGTCAATTAAGGAAGAAAACGTAGCATATAGGAAAGAACAGGGAAGACAGGTCAAAAATATGGCACACTTTATGCATGCAAACCCCAGTTATAAACACGCATTGACGTGGACTAAGCTCATTAGGTAGAGTTTTAACCCCTGTAATATCTTAATCTTAATCATTTTTTTTTACCTTTTCGATACTTAGAAACCATACTACTATAAAGTGCGGCTAAAGACTAAGCTGGTTCAATTAAGCACCATACAGATTCAAATCAAAGACATGGACCATGAAATGATCAAAAGGGTTCATTATTTGACTGCCATATGACGCAAAGGTTGCTCATTCATGAGTATTTATTGTTATCCCCCTTGGTGGGTAAGTACGAAGCAGTAGCTCTGTCGAAACGTCAGCGTTAAGACTAGATCACATTATCGTTGGAGTAAGAGTTCTGAAGGTTTCAAACCGCACACCAAATCAATCAATGATATATATATGGTCAAACCAGTTAGCACCGGCACACGTAATGCACACACCACCACAAGTTGAGGTGTAAAATATGCCGGACACGGCAAGCTCACGACACATCGGAGTATTCCTGTTGTGGACCTTGTCGGCCGCAGATACCCTGCACCGAGAATCCGCGGCCACTTTGCCGTATTCGTACTGTGCCGGAAAATAATTATTTCTATTTTCCAAATTTTTGTTAGTCCGATTATATGTTAATTTTCAAAATTTGTTTCTGTGTGTGAATGAAAATAGAACACGAGAAAAAAAATGTACGCACAGAGAATTAGCTTCTGCTTTCGTCGTCCTAAATACGAAAATAGTGGCTACAAACCACGACTGTGATACCGGATATGTAAGTTTCGTCGGTGAGTAAAAAGCACTAAATAAGCTGGCCATTTAGTTTTGTTTTCTCCGCCAACCTTGCTCAATAATTTCAAATACGTACCAACAAAAACTTAAAGACCATTTTGTCTAACTGTTGTCCTCACAAGCACAACCTTACCTAATCTTCTTTCCTGAGTTTTTTTTTTATATTTTATCTTTACTTTACAACGGCACCCAAGAAGCTAAAGGTTCCGTAGTGAAATGAGTTATTTGTCCAAACGAGGAACGGTAGTCAAAAGGATAAGAAGATACATGCCACATCGACCAATTACAAGGGCGACATCGCACCAAGAGAACACCCAGAAGGATTGGCTCGGACAAGAGACCGCCAAGGAACCAAATTACATCGGCCATGTTCATAAAAGATGGGACGACGTGAGTAGGTCTGACAACATGACATCAAGTTAGATATATTGTGACCAACACCATAGTTTGGCTGTATGTAACCTTCCCTATAAATAGAAGAACTTGTATTCAAGAGAGGAGGGTGGTAATTTTGGAGAGAGGCTGGAAATCGTACTAAGTAAGAAGAGAGCGGAGAACTAGTTCATCTTGTAAGAGAGTTCAACTTGGAGAGTAACACCATTGTAACACCTTGAAGTAATAAGATTCATCCTTTCACCCCCGTAGACGTAGGTAATCATATCGAACCATGTATATCCTTATGTCTATTGTTAAGTTCTTACTTTCACTTGCATGAGTAAAAAATCTCTATCTTCTGGATGTAGTTTGTAGTAAAATGCATCTACATCTTTTTTACCCAGAAATTGTTGATTTTGGTCTTTTTAACCAATTTTGTGCAGTAACAATCAGGAATTTCCCGACACCTACAACCATTTATTACAATGCTCTAGTAATTTCACCCGCTAGCAAGCGCTTCTAAAGACCAAGAAGTTTAATACTCCTCAAAAAAAACATATACGGATGAAATATCTTTACAATATTATGAACAGCGACGTGATCCGCGACATAATAAATCCACAAATGTTCATTTGATAAGTTCATTCCAATAGTGAAACACTATAAAACCACTGGAATAATTTCAATTTTTCTTTTTACGTGAAAGCCAAATGACATGCATGTGCCATGTTCCATCCATTTCCAAGAATATATGTTCCAAACAAATATCATGTGGGTATCTAAAGTGTGCCAAAAAATGAAACATGGGCACACTTGTACACCATAGCCATACTCCTCGTGCACAATTATCTATTGCCTTTACTTACGGATGCTTAGTTCCCGTAGGCATTCAGTACGTGCTTCTGCTTTTTTACCAGGTGTTCGGATACCAAAAATAGAAATCAATCTTAAAAATCAGAAACAAAATAGATTTGTTGCTTCGCTAATTTGTGTGAGACGATACAAGGATGATGCACACAGCTCAATAAAAAACAAGTACGCGTTGTGGAAACAAGAACTAATCTCCAATTTTGCAGATAAGACAACTAATTTTTAGTATCACAGGTGAATAAGGTGATTATCACTCTAATAGATAGGAATCATGAAGTGATAATCAACAATTGTACCTATTGACCAAATTAAAAAGAGAAAAGTAGACAGAGTACATGACATGACAAATGACTATACTGAATGACAAATCAAAAGATAACAACTACTGCTACTAATTGATACCAATAATTTGAAGTTTGAACATTGACCATGGCAGTTACCTCACGTATAAATGCTGAGCTTAACATAGGCTTTCCAAATGTTGACATCCACAAAAACAAAAGTTTTCTACACTGAGATTGAATAGCTTTAATTGACAACACTTCAGGCTTTAGCTGTTGAGATCTGTCCAATCGGACCTTAAAAATAAGCTCAACGGGATTGAAAATCCTGATTGGTATGTACTTGTTTAATATTAAAACCATTCTCTGGACGATCATCTGACTGTTTCCCAAAGAAAGTCTTGCACTATTAAGATCGATGATCCATTGAAACGTATATTGATTTATGTTTTTGTTTTCATTATGCCAAGTTCGACATGTACATCTGTATAACAGTAACACATCAGTGAGTGTTAAGTATTTTTCTCATGTTTCTTGAGTTGTTTGTTACTATTATCAGTGTAATCAAAGTATTATTTCTCAGTTGCATACGAAATTTGTAACTTATTTCCAACATGTACTTATTAAAACCATTCTCTGGACGATCATCTGACTGTTTCCCAAAGAAAGTCTTGCACTATTAAGATCGATGATCCATTGAAACGTATATTGCGACGAAGACAAGAAATAGATTGACATGAATTGCAACAATTGTTCTATCGGTCAAGATGAGATACAAGGAAGACCCGGTTGCCGATGAGAACAATTAAATTAATAATTTTGTTAAAATAACTCCGCTAAATTGAAAAGGTACGAATAAAAGATTTAAATTTTCAATAAGGGCAAACTAATATACTCAATGTAATTTTGTTTCTTGTTCACATTTTATAACATTGGACATCTCCAAATTTTTTTTGTAGTCTCTTGAAAAGTTCTCGGCAGTATTTTGTTGCATTTTTCTTCTTATCGTTTTTTTAACATCAAAATATATACATTTACACACATAATATGCAATATGTTATCTTAAATTATGCCATAAAGTAATTAGAATTTGAATTAAAAATAAAATTTCTGGGGATATATGTTATTAAAGGAAAATGATTTACACATTTATTTTTAAAATTTAGACTTAAGTTTGGCATGTTTCGATGTAATAAATAACTTATCAATTTATCGATAAATTGATAGAATTTAGCAGTTCCAATACTATAGTTTATCGAAGTTTTATTGTTATTGTCGTGGCTGAGCTCCCGCACAAACTTACATGGCTAGCCAAATCTTACTAGGTCAAGTGGTTTACCCTCCCACACAAACTTATACGGCTAGCAAAATCTTACTAGGTCAAGAGGTTTACCATTGGTTCGTAGTTTTAGTCAGTCTTTTGAACTGAAATTCTTTCAAAGGTAGCCTAATTCAGAAAAATAACTTCATATAGGAGGGAAAAAGGATTAAAAAAATTTCATCTTTCAATAGTACAATAAAAACTCCATATATTGTTAGCCTTGGAACTTCACAAAATTATCAATATATGGAGTTTATTAATATAAGGAGGTATACTAATTTTTTTTTTTTTTTTTTTGGTTAATTCAAAGTATGTAAACGATAATGGATACGGATACGTTCCTTAATTATCCAAATGAGCGACAAGTAGTATATGCTTGTTGATGGTGGTTTTTAGTATATGACGAAAACTGTAAAAGTCTGTCTACCTGACTCGGCATCAGAAGTAGTAGACCTTGATATGTCTATATTTCACAAGGAATTTGAAGAATATATCAGAATCTGATGAGTGTCTATGTCTCTCTTCATATTATATTGAAACTCAAGCTCTTAGATGAATTGTTCACTAATATAGAGCCTAATGAGTATTTAAGCTCCTAGTTGCATTACTCACTAATGACGGAGCCTGCCGAGTATTTATTCTATGTTATGTTCCCCAGACTAACTCTTGATGTTGACATGACATGACAATTAATGTTCGCTCGCAACTGAGTAGCATGAATTTCCCGAAGTGTCAGGATTAAGATATGCATGGAAATACTCAATTAGAGGCACATAAAGTTATGGTGCCCTCTGAAAAATGATTAGTGATTTTGTATGAACACACAAAATTCACCAGAAATTGATTGATTTTGTGTCAGCTCACAAAATTCAATCTTTCTAACCTAATTTTATTAATTTAAAGAGATATTTTGGAAAAGGGTCGTATATTTTTGGTCATATTAGGGTCTGAGTCATAAAACATGTCGTTGATGTGATAGGGTCGTTGACCGTTTAATATGTTTACTAATATACCCTCATGAAATTGGCTAATGACCTATTATCCTAACCTAGTTAAATACGTAACTAAACTAAGCTTTACAGCTAAATTTTATAATTCTGGTGGGTGCGAAATTAGTAAGATTACTAAGAGAATCAATTAGAGAGCTGGTAATAATATGGTTAATCAATGGGAATTAGTAAACAAGTTTGAATGTTTCCCATAAAATGACAAAGTTCGAACTGTTGAATACGTGGATAGCCTATCATCACTCAACCGCCAAGAATCAAACGGCAAAGCCAATTCTCCCGTGTCTTATTGAACTAGGTTATCCATGTCAGTTTTAAAACGATCACGGCCGTACGTTTTGGCCACTCGATTTATCAAGTCTAGCCACTTCCTAACACGGTCGGAAAAGCACCACCATACACACCGGCGGGCCCACTAATGCATTGGACAATCTGAATCATTTCAACTCGCCAACAGAGCCACTAACCGATTGCTCAAAGTTAGTTGGCCGCACGACTTACAAAACCCTAATTTCTATTAAGCGGCATTACATTAATGCCGTAAAACGATCTCGGCCGTCCAACTTCGCTAGATGAATTGACTGGCCTAGATTCAATTCCGATCAATGGACAAGGCGCGGATACACTCACTAGCGGCCAGACTATAGCACTGGCCGGTCGAATAGTCCACAGCATGCCGCCAATACCAAAAACCGTTGGCCCAAAATGGGTTGGCCACACGGCTTTTAAAAACCTAAATTAAATCAACGACATCCATTAACTGCAACAAATCATCTCGGTAACCCAACTTCGCCAGTTGAATCGGCCAACCTAACTCCTATCTTAGGCATCCAACAAGATGTGGCCATGATCAACGGCCACCCTTTTTCCATAAAGAACAATTGGCCAAGCCGCGTCTTGTCCATATGACCCCTAAATGATGTCCCAAAGATAGCTAGACACGATTCTTATAGAAGTCTTAAATAAATTAGCGACAACCAAAACTGCCGCAAATTATCTCAGCCATCCAAATTGGCTAGCCAATTTAACCGGTCTAGATTTAACTTGGACAGACCAATAGGAAGTCAAAATGCATATCGGCCATCACTCTCCTATACGGACTGACCAGCCTACCTTTGGAATACATAAATAACTCCCAGCAGCTTCCTGAAAATGGCTGGTCACGCTCCTTTTAAGACACTAGGTTCTGCGACCAACCAAGACATGCTCAATACAACGATGCGTCATATGCATCGATTATTTTGAGCCGCTTGCTTAAAACCGATGCTTTACATGCATCGAATACATACGATATTTTATGAGTATCGGCTTCGCAAATAACTTAGTTATTTAACCTAATGGAATGACATGCTATTCTTTGCGGCAAGTCTCATGACTTGGCTCTTCACACATGATTACTCGCCACCTAGCTTGCGCGTGATTGGTCAGAATAATTAGGCAAGACCCACTCAGCAACTTGCTGCATGTTTTCTATAAAATAATACTCGAGACATCAAACATGTCACAAACTGGGGGATGTTCATCAGGGTATTGGTCTGTCAGTTTACAACATGCGGCGTACAACACACCCATTATGAGAAAGTATCAGGAAATACGGACAGTTAGTGTAGCATAGAAGTAGTGGGTATAAACTGACTCATCTTCCCTCATAGTAAGACATGGTTTTCTACATTTTCCCATGATCCCACTTCTCCATCACTCAACTACTCCCACTTCCTATGAGATCAGGGTGCGTGCAACTATGACTGATATAAACAGGTTTCGAACCAAACTTGACATACCAACGCTTGGTGGGTTCAACAGAGCAATGCTCTAACAATCTCCCCCTTTGTCAATTTTAGTGACAAAACTCTAATACATGTGGAGATAAACGAATTACAAAATAACTCATTCTTCATACGCTTGAATCCAAGTTTCAACAACACAATATTCTGCACAAAGTCAAAAAATAAATGTCGTTGTTGACATTTGAATATCAAAAGATTTACTCCCCCTAAAGGAAATATAAGTATATATTCAACCCGAACATCTTTGTTATTCCCTATTTGTAGTATGAAATGCAAGATGATATGTTTCTCCTCCTTAATCTACGCTTTACTCTTTTCGTTAGATATAATGTTTAAGCACATATATTCCTTCCTCATGATCATAAATCACTTGTTTACTCCATATATTTCTCCTACTTTTTGTCAAAAAATTACAAAGAGATGAATAAACATAAGAGCAAACCGAAAGGATGTTACAAATTTATAAGAACTTGTACAACCTATAAGAGTTAAGCACGAAGGTTTCACATACCATTTTAGATAATCAATACTAAAACCAAAACTACCTTAGTAATCTTGTTTTAGTATGTTATCAAGGAAATAATTTCCCTAACCAATTTTCCCTCAGTCCGATCAACTAAGATAACTTAGTTACAAACCGAACCGATTATGTATGTATAATCACTTTATTCGATAAGACTAAAAAAAAATCAGAATTAATACGATTTCTCATATCAGGTTCCAATTATTCTTAAAACAATTATACCTTCTTTATGACAAGACAAAAGCTAGGTTAGTGAACTAGTTTTTTCATCAAGGAATCGACTAGACTTGAATAATCGAATCCTCAATTTCGACAAGTTTAAACTAAGATCAGAATTAACTCAGTTTTACTTATCAGGAAGAGACTAAAGCAAATGATCCCTTATTTGTTAAGCAAAAACAAAAATCATAATAAACAAAGTTTTTCTTAACCGGAAACAATTGGATCACAACAGTCCATACATCATAATGGAAATATAACAATTTCACCGTATTTTATTAAGCAAAAGCAAATAATATGCAATTAAATTAGTTTTTCTTGACAGGAAAACGATTAACTAACACAAAAATTGTACCTTACGCTTCGACATGACAAACTAAGATCAAAAGTAACTTAGTTTTCATATCAGGAAAGATTATACGCATAAGTCTTCCCTTAATTTCCAAAACCACTATCCCCACAAATATTTATCATTAAGAACCGGTTCAATAAGAACTCTCTCCAAGTTAGTTGTTATTCCCATGCAAAACAAAAAAACAGCAACCAAAACAACATTTACCAGAGAAAGGTTGAAACCGGTTTTATCTTATACATGACAATAGTATAAGCCTAAATCGAAACTCATATGTTATGCTAAATACACAACTTATGTATACATAAATTGATAAAAGCATTATTGTGACTTTCACACATGAGTTAATCAGTATATCTTCATGATCCTTTGATAAATCCTACCTAAAAAGGATAAAACTTAATCTCGATAAAATCAAAAAGTCACAAAAATCATAAGAGATCACCATAATATGAGATCGGAAATTAGGGTTAGTGAAAACCGAAATAACATCTCATAACCGAAAGCAAAGCATAAAAGATATTCACTCACATAGCCTATGCAATCAAAACTACCACAAATAATGACACAAAATATTTAAATAAAACATTAATCATTTATATTATTGATAGTTTTGAATAGACTTTACATAAATATTGAAATAAATCAACAATTGATTAGTCTATTTCAAGCTTCTGATGTCTTCAGGAAATTGGTGACGTCACGATCGAACTCAAGATTCAAATTTGTCCAAACACCTTCTTTTTCAGTTGAATGTTTGTTAATCTCTACCAATTGAGATTAAAGATCATGAAGAGCTTCATTTGAATCTTAGAGCATTAGTTCATGATGCTTGATACTATTTTTGACAGAGAATATCTGTTTTCCCAGAGAATCTCGCCGAACATTAAGTTGTTGATCACCTTTAAGTTTCATTCATGATTGTTTCACACGAAAATAATGCCAAATCATTAAGAGATGATGTATCTTTCACCGATTTATCCATATGCTATCAAATAACTTTCTTTCGCACACAGAAAATATATAACATTTGAATGGAGAAAATCAAGGAATTAACATATTTTGTGAAAAAATAAATATATTCGAATAATAATAAAGATTTTATTCCAGAATGTGAAAGATACCGATCATGAAAAATAGTTACCATTTTTGAACAAAACTGCCCAAGATCATGCTTCCTCACCAAATAGAACATTGGGCAAGACTTGTAGATGCATCTTTCCAACACAGTTAGTGTAACACCCCGTGTTTTTAGCATGGCACATGCTCAAAAATACGCCATGGCCTGAGACAAAGCTTCATCCAAAGCTTCTGTTGCGTGGTATATTGGCCTAAGGCTAATATCGCGCAAAAGTGGCGCATTATATTTGGTATATTGGCCAAGGGGAAATATCATGTTGCTAGATATACTGACTAAAGTCCAATCTCGCATCAAACGATGCATTAGGACAGTTGGGTAGATGGCCTTGAGCGTTCTAGCGCAACCTTAGCGCATTATGCAGGCTATTAGCCTAGAGATAATATCACGCGACAGTTATGCAATATGCCAGAACAAGCTGGCCGAGTGAATACTGCACAATCATTGCGCAATATTGAAGTTTGGCCTATGGGACAGAACAGAAACACAACAATCATTGCCGGTTTTTCAGAAGTACATGGCAACGACCATGAATAGTGAAGCTAGCACCTAAAAAATGTGACTTAGTGAATGTAAAAGTGATCCCTTGGTTTAAGTTGTAAAAATGTCCTTAAGACATATATGTGAGGGGTAGTTGGTTGAAAGTGCATATGCGGACTATGCACCAAGTAAGCTTCATAGCTTAGACGGAATAGCATAAATGATGCTTATGCCTCATTTATAGCTGCGTATAGCCTTGCCAAATGAGCATATTAAGCATGGGAATTACTATGCCATGCCGCAGATTCAGTAATGTGCAACCTTTGTTCATTTTAACGAAATGGCCTACACGGACTAGGCCATTACTATTATTGCTTGCCCACGGCCTTGCAAACGAGTTGGCTTAAGTTGTTGTCCCTTCTGTTAGAGCATAGCTCGGTTGAACCTACCAAGCGTTAATATGTCAAGTTTGGTTGTCATATTTTAGTGAACCAAAAATAATTTAAAAGTCGCTTGATTTAAATGTACTAGAGTCAACTTCGTATATGTTAGCTTGAAAGTATTAGGATGAGACATTACAAGTATTGCGAAGACTTGAAGAAGTGAAAAAGTACAGTGCTACAACCACAACATCATCCTTCCACTTGAGGTTAGTGATATTTGACTTGAACAGTTTCATTCCCTAACGTATCTTTCAAGTCGTGCATATTGAAAACATAAAACTACGAAGCATGAACACTCTAGATAGACATAGTATTAAGGAATACAATACGAAGTTTCTTTCTTAACCATTAAATTTTTTATATAAGACATCAACATAATCGTATGAATGTTATTGTGATTATGTATGGGTATGAGGTGACTATTTCATCATAGGAAACAATGTTTTTACCTGTGTTTTAAGGAAGTAAGTTCATGATATGTGTTGTGAACCGAAAAGGAAATCGCTAGGCATTATTTAGGTTGTTCTTCATTGCAAATCTTATGAACGACCAATATGTGTGATTAGTATAACCGCTCATGACTTGGTTATGTTCTTGGTAAAACTATTCACATGAGGCCTGACTTATGTATTGGTATGACTTTTATTAGTGAAACCGATCTTAAGTAATCACCTGGGGTATGATCGGGTTTGTGAGTGTCTGACTAAGTTTTGGGAGAGGGGAACCGATCCTAGTAAGAGGTTCAGTACATCAAAAGGGGAACCGATCCTTGTATGAGGTGCAACAAGGTTTATAGAAGAAAGGGGAACCGATCCTCTGAACATGTGCAACATGTTTTTAGGCAAGGGGGAACCGATCCTTGATTTATGATTTTTCAAAGTTTTCGTAGTAGTAATTAAGATTCGTTCTCTCAGACTTGCGAAGATTAAATTTAAAGGTTTAATGATAATAATAAACAAAGGCGAGAGTTACTAGACCAAGGATTCCACCGAATTCATATCAATAGGTTCAATGTATTTATTCTCAACAATTAAAGCTCAATAAACAAAATAACATCGTCTCTTATTTTTGCCAAGGTAGACTCTCAAAATATTAATTGTATCCCCTAAGCATATATTATCTAAACAAAGCATAACCTATCTAATTGAATGATAACCAATTTAATCAAATCATAATTCTATTCAAAATAAGTGCAAAAGTCAAATAGAAAATAGAATAAATTCACCCATGTGTGAAGTTCGGTTTCCTCCGTCGACCCAGTGATGGGGTCTAGCTTCTCATGATAAAACACACTCAAAAATATACTCCCTCTGTCCTAAAATTTCTGTCCTCTATTCTATTTTCGTCTGTCCTAAAATACTGTCCAGCTTCTGTTTATAGTCATATTTTTCAGTCAAACTCTCAAATATACCCTTAATTTTTATAATTACAAAACTATTTTTAAAATAACCAATTTAAGAAAATCTTAAATGAAATCTTTATAATAGGAAACAAATCTTTTTAATATCAATCATATTTATCTTCATTCTATTTTTAACCAAAAACTATTTTTGGATGTAAATTTAAGACTAGGCAGACGCATACCCATTCCTTTCAAAAAAAAAAAATTTGATTCGAAGAGAAAGCGTTAGTTTCCATCAGAATAGAATAGTCTCCAAGTGGTGCAAACTGGAGCATGTACTGAGAACCTACATGGATGGTAGTATTGGCTGTTGAAGCATTTGGCATTAAAATTTGGAGGATTCTCAGATTTTCTCCATTGTCACCACCAAAATTTGCACTCCTGGTAATGAAAAGAGTTTGATTCTCTCTCTAGTACTACAAAATTTAAAACTATGAAATTATAGTTGAACTGTGATGGTTTCTTAGTAGCAGGTGAATTGTGGTTAAGAGATACGGAGTAACTATAGACTACTTAGACATTCCGTGTGCACATTAATATGCATTGTAACCATGGCATACACAATCGTTCTGCTCCAGTGCACCAAGTAAAGTACAGTACACAAAATAAAATACTCATAGACAACTATTAGCCGTAGTTGTAATGCATGACTGCCGCTTTCATAGTTGCTTTAACAGGGATGGTTAACAGGGATATATATACATAAGAGAGGATCAATTTTTTTTATGACAAATCTAAAATTTCATGGTCATTGTATATACCAAAAGGAAATAAACTAGATATTCACTTTTCAATTTGTTTTCCCTCTCAAATGAATTTTTTTGTTTTCCCTCTAAACTTGCCGGTGGTTTTGGTCTCTCAAGTGTCACAGCGGGAAACTAAAATCAGTTGGGGGGAATTTTTTTTTAACAATTCGTCTTATAATCAATGCATACATATTTTTATTTTTATCTTCTTTTATAACATTTCTAAAAATAACAATATTACCAAACATGTATTTTTCTTACATGCTTCATATATTTATTTTTAATTTTAGTAATAACACAACATTTAATAGGGGTAGTTTTGTATACTCCTTCGGTCTCCATAATAACTTGACTTAGTCAAAGCGGACTAAAATTTTAGGACGGAGGGAGTAATTCATATCATAAATGGTGTTTTTTTTAGAGAAAAATAAATATACAACGAGTTTGCAATGCTTTATCGGTGTTACAAATCCCACCTTTACAATGAAATGCTAATGATGTTGCTAGTGTTGCTGTTACAGAAAACAATTTCTTTGTTCTGTCGCAGAAAACTGTCATTCATGGAAAAAAACTATGACAGTTTAAAACGACAGACTACAAGTGTAGTCTCTTCTTCTTCTTCTCCTCTGCAGCAGCATAGAAGTTGCTCTGCAACTCTTGATTATTGTCCCCCTACTCTTGATTCCCTTCTCTGAAACACTAGTACCCTTTATATAGCCAGAAGCATCAAAAAATATCGCTCAATCACTCAAAATATTCCTCCATTACTCGGCAGTAAAACAATATATCCTCGAGATATCTTATTCCCTTTCTTGCCTTTCCACACGTTAACTATCAGCTAAGATCAATCAAACACATTCCATACACACTGCCAACACACCAGAAATTGAGTTCTCTTCACTGCAGCCAAGTGAAATCACAGACAAGCCCGTGTAATCTATTCTCCATGTGTGCTTCAATTCCCATCGATGTGGCCCAATTATTTCGAATTCGAAGGACTTACTAGTCCTATTTAGATCAACCATGACCAAACTAATCAGTTCGAGTGATTAAGTCGCATCAAAAATATTCCAGAATCCATCCAAAACTTTCCGGAGCCAAGTAAACCCGAGACTGAAATTTGTTCCATTAATGATTTATCCAGCCCATCTAAAAAAATCTGAAACCATTACCATCCCTATTTAGATCATACAAGTCAGCACAAACGATTCCAGCCATTGAATCTCTCTTAAACACTTTCAAATCTCGAACCCTAAATCTTCCTGTGACTGGTTTGCTTCACATCATCGATTCTAGCCAATTTAAATCAAAATAGAGAACCTTACCAGCTCTGTTTAGCCGAGAAGATCATACCCATTCAATTTCAGCCTTTTAATCTCGTTATAACACCTTCAATTATCGAACCCTAGTTCTGTTCCTTGAAAACTAAATTTCCCGCCATTAAACAGATTTGAAATGGAGAAGATGAAGGTGCACCTTAACATGCTATCTGGGTGCGCATAGTAATTAGGGTACCTCTTAGTAATTGGTCTGCCCCTTATCCAATAGTGAGAGTCTGAATCGAAAATGTCCTCCGGAGGTGCCTTTAATAGTTTTTCGAGCCGAATCTTCTAACAACGTTTATTTTCCAAAAAAAACCTACAAACAAGTTTATTAGTGATAAAATAAGTCCTAGCTAATGTAGTTATGGGTGAAAATGTGTCACACTTGCGTGCTCATCAATCCTATGGACATGTGCACCGCATACAAGTTAGATACCAAATATATATGGGGAACCGATCCTAGTACTTAGTCAGCCAAATTTTGGTAAGCTACTGTAACTATACACTATACTCACATGGAGGTAGAACCGAAAATTGTTTTGGTGGAACCGTTACACCCATGGTTTGTGATTGAGTGTTACTTGATCAATCACATAGTTCTTGAAAGTCAGATGAACCAATTCTAAACTTATTTGGAAGTGTGGTAAATCGGTTTCAAGTGAGTAAGTATGAAAAAGGACTTGCAAGACAAAGATGCGACACACTTTGAACACACGCATTAATGTGTATTCTTTTACTGTTCAAAGATATTCCTTAACAGCTAAGAAGGAAGGAAATCCCAAAATCAAATTTAAATAAGTTAAGAATCTTTTAATTAAGGTTTTTAATTATATATGGAAAATAAGAATTAGTAATGTGCATTTTCTAGTTAAAGATTTTTCAAGGAGATTTCGATCATTATTTTGGACAGTGCATTCACAGGAATTATGAAAACCAAATTTGGATTATTATGGAAAAATATCTTAAGAATATTTTCGGTTTGGGAAATTCCTTGGTGTCCAAACTTCCTTGTCTATAAATACTTTAAGTTTTCATTTCTGGCAAACTAATCCTTCGTGAAAGTAAACTTCCTATGTTGTACTGCTACTGGTGAAGGCGCCTAGTGTGTACATACTTCATTGGTGGGAAACTAGATAACTGGGATTTATCTTTAGTTTTCATATTGATTTGATTGACTAACGGTGGCTGAACTTTGATTTCACCCAGTTTGTTTATGCTTGAGAATCTTCTCTTCTGATATAAGATTCACTCAAACTAGTTCAAGGTTTCGACATGGATATTTATACTATTGCTAGATCTAAAGACTATCTTGTGATAATCCATTGTTAACAGAATCCGTTCTGTGTGTGATTGATCACAAGAGATTAAAGTAGTTGTGTGCAGGTATTTATTGAAGATCTAAGAATATTTGAAGACAAAGAAGAGATAGAAGATTTCTGACTTGGTTTTATAATCTTTGGTGTGCACAATACTTGTTTTTATAAAATAGGATCCAATTAATAATCGGTTTATCCTTGTGGTAGGTTGGATTGATTAATTGAGAAGATCGGCATCAACACAGTTCTTTGGATTAAGAGTGTTATTGCCTTAATCTTAACGATTACCTTTTGGTGATTGAATATATGATAGATCTCAGAACATGACAAATGAGTTTATGTTAAGACAAACATAAGAGCCTTTGTGCAACTCATATCACTTGGTTGAAGAGAGTTGATACCAAACATATTTATTGTTCCTTTATTGTTTGGAATACGAACCAAGGGAATTGGTCCAAGTATGTGACTTGTTTACAGGTTGGAGGCGTGGGAATACAGATGGAACTAGGTGAACTATAGGTTTAGTTGCTTGGTCTCAACTATACGAAGTTGGTTTATTTTGTATATCGGCTTAATCATGTGAGTATTCAATTCTGGACTAGGTCCCGGGGTTTTCTATATTTGTGGTTTCCTCGTTAACGAAATCTTGCTGTGTCATTTACTTTATATTTCCGCATTATAATTGTTTTATTATAATTAAAGTAAATTGCACAAATGTTAATTCCTATTTACTTGATACGTGAATCCTATTGAGTTTGGTTAAGTCCAAACCATTGTATCGAGTAAACATACTTCATTGTTGTATTGTCTCGATCTTGTATCCATAGACGATCACATGAAGTGTGAACCGATTAGTTGTATTGTCTCGACTCAGTCCATAGAAAATCACTTTCGGAGAAAGGACTTATAGGAAGGAAAAGTTTTAGCTTGAGGTATATTTGGATACCCTCTCCTTTTTCAATTGGTATCAGAGTAGGAAAACACGAAAGGATCTAACAATTTATGTTTGGTGCGATCCATACTATAAGAAATGAATCTATTGCATGATTCAGTTAACATACCACCAAGATTTGATGTGACTAACTATCCATTATGGAAATCTGCTATGAAAGCCTTTCTTCAATCCTGAGATTTTAATATTTGGTTATTAATCGACGACGGATATCAACAACCGATGGATTATTCGAAAATGGAGTTTAAACGCTTAGAGGATTACACTCTTGAGGAAATGATTCGTGCAATGCATAATTCTGTTGGTTTGAACGCCATCATACATGCAGTTAGCCATGATCTTTTACATCATGTACTGGCTTGCAGGACTTCTAAAGAAGCATGGGATACTCTTGAGACTGCATTCGAAAGAGATGATTCTGAAAAAGAAGCTAGACTACTTTCCATTTTATCTGAATAGGAACATCTCAAGATGGATGATAATGACAACTTTGAGGAGTTTAATCCTAAGCCTTCTAAAAAATTTAATGCATCTTTTTTTCTTTGAAAGGTTATATCTGAAAAAGAAATAATATGCAAAATTCTCAGATCATTAACATCCAGATACGAGTCTAAGAAACATGCTATAATAGAAGGAAACGATCTTTATACACTTTCTCGGAGCTCTCTTGTAGGAAAGTTAAAGATCTTTGATAAAGAAATTCTGCTGAAGAATCAAACTGAGAAACGTTTCCAAAAGGACAAGATTATTGTTGAAAAAGAGCTTGACTCAACTATTATTCTTCTAGCGCAACGAATTAATAACATCTTATCTATTGATAAATATGTTTCTAATACAGTTTCGATTTGCCATAAAAAGGGTAACAATGAAGTACAATGCTTCAAGTGCCGAAGATTCGGACATATGGCAAAACTTTGTCCCAATAGAAGAACTCAGAAGTGCAAGGCGTATGTCACCACTCTTGATGATATTCCGGAGGAAGAATCCAATGAAGAAATATTTGTGTATAATGCACTTCTTGCCAACTCTAACGAGGATGAATACTGTGAGTCTAAACACCTCTTAGAAAAACGTGAGTTGGAAATTAAGGAGAATAAAAATTTAAGCTTGGTTCTTGAAAACCTTTTGAAATATCTTTCAGATAAAACCAGTATGGTGAAATCTGAATAAGAGAAATCGGATGAAAAACCGAAAGAATCAGAAACTAGGTTTTCTGACAATATGATAAGATCTTCATGTATAAGAAATAATCATACTAAAACTCTCCTTGGAAATAAATTTATCATGGCTCTTCGCAAAGGGATAAAGATCTTGAAGACTGATAAGTTTATAAGATCTCAAAAGGAAATTGCAAACTCTTGCAATCACAAGAGAAAGAAGGAACAAAAGGAAACACAATCTATTGTGTTTATAAGTCATCCTAAGGATGTTTTTGTTCATATGGTGGGAATAATTCTCACCTCAACACACACTGATTGTGTTGAAATATGCATCCTTATTTGTTGCCCAAAATTCTGTGTGTGAGGAAGCATAAATCCGAGCAAGTGGTTATATCTGTGAAAAATAATAGATATCTTTATATTTTTGGTAAATATAGTTTCGGTTTTCTTAAACCAAATTATTTATTGATATTCTCTGATCCTTTATATATTTTTCTTGTCCGAGAGAAAACTTTGGATTTCAATGGAGAATTCTACTGAAGAAAAGACATCTCTTGATGACTTAGCACTCTGTGCATCTGTTATGACTGGAACTCATGATGTTTCTCAAGATTATCTCTGTTAAAGGTTGCATTAGATATCATGAGTTGATGATAAAGGATTTAAAAGAAGTATTAGCTAATATTCATTCCCAACTGTTTGAAATGAACAAATTATCTACTGAAAATGGGAGTGCACAGAAGGATTTGAATCTAGTTTCTGAAAGCAATCGTCACGAGAATTGAGAAGGGAAAAATAGACATCAATTTTTGATTTCTTTCATTGATTGTATAAGTCTATTATGAATAAAACTATCTTATCATGATGAATGATTTGATTTATAATTTTTCTTGTGATAGTTTTTGATTTACATAGCCGGTGCTTTAATGCTTTATTTATTTGCTATGTATGTTTATGGGATGTTTGATTTCGGTTTTATTACCTTGATATTCGATCTCATAATATGTTGTGAACCCTTATGGTTTGGGTGACTTTTTGATTTAGCAGGATTAAGTTCTAGCCCATGCTGGTAGGCTTTATCAAAGTATCATGAGGGGTTCCTGTAGAAATAATATGGGAACAAGTCACAATAAGTTGAATCGGTTTTGGTTTAGCATAAAAGCATATGTGTTTCGACGGTTTTCAACTTTTGCTTGCAATTGTTAAAACCGATTTTCAGCCTTTCTCTGGTAAAGGTTGGTTGTTGTTATTCTTTTGTTTTTGGCATAAGTATGACAACATAATGGTATTTCGATATCAGTTCTCCCTGGAAGAATAAGATGCGATCATATTTGAGAAGTTGGATGCGAAGTTGAGGTAACAATCTTGTTAGTTAATTGTTTTCTTATTTTAAGAAAAGCCTATTTTTATTTGATATATATATATATATATTGCTTTTGCTTAAACGAAATTGTCGGTACAATTGATGTGTTTATTTCATTATGTATGTGTGATTCAATTGGTTCCGGTAAAGTAAAACTATTGTTATCTTGCTTTTTTGTGTGATATCAATCGTTTAGGCTTACAAAAGTTTGGTGCAATTGCGGTGCTTTAATGTTTATTTTAATTCAATTGCTTCCAGTTAAGTAAAACAATTGTTATTTTTCTTTATTGTGTAGTATCAATTGTTTAGGCTTACGAAATTTTGGTGCAATATATGTTGTTTCAATTGCTTCCGGTTGAGGTGAATAATTATGCAAGTTGATTTATTGGTTTTTATGAACTATTTATGGCTTAACGAATGAATATATTGACAGGATGAGTTGTTTAGTCCAATTCGATTCCGGATAAGATAAACTAAGTTAATTCTGATCTTAGTTAAACTTATCAAAGTGGAGGTTTCGGTTATTCAAGTCTAGCCGAATGCCTAAACAAGGAAATGCTAGTTAACTAACCTAGTATTTGGCTTGTTTAAAATCTAAAGGTCTAAGTTATATGGATAATTAGAACCTGATGAGAAAAATGGAGTTTATCTTTCTTTTGGTCTTATCGAATGAAGCGGTTGTATTTATACAATCGGATTAGCAAAGGAACTAAGTTTCTTCGTTGATTTTTGGTTTGCTAAACTAGTTGGGAAAATTTCTTCGGGCAATTATTTCCATGATAACATATCAAAACATAATTACTTTGTAGTTTCGGTTTTGATTTTGGTTATAAAAAATGGTATGTGGAACCCTCGTGCTTGACTCAACATGTTGTAAGTCTATTTTGAGATTTGTAATATCCTTTTCGTGTTGTCCTTTATTTTTTCGTTTCTTTGTCATTTTTGTGACAAAAAGGGGGACAAATATATGGAATAAATAGGTGATGTTGGTATCAATTTTATGTTGATTGGGGTCACTAGGGAAAAGGACAATGGTGCTTGAACTTTTATCTAACGAATGAGGAAAAGCACAGACTAAGGGGGAGTAACATATCATATGATTTGGATAACAAAGACGCGCAGATTGAAAATCTTTATGGGAGTGTGAGCTTTGTTATTATAATCTCAACAAGGGCATTTTAAGGATTGAATTAATGCATGTTATGTTCTGTTGAATTTGGGAATCAAGCGTATGTGTAATGAATTATTGTAATTTGTTTATCCATATGATTGTAAGAGTTTTGTCACTAAAATTGACAAAGGGGGAGATTGTTAGAGCATAGCTCGGTTGAACCCACCAAGCGTTGGTATGTCAAGTTTGGTTGTCATATTTTAGTGAACCAAAACTCATTTAAGATTCGCTTGATTTAAATATACTAGAGTCAACTTTGTATAGGTTATCTTGAAAGTATTAGGATGAGACATTACAAGTATTGCGAAAACTTGAAGAAGTGAAGAAGTAAGGAGCTTCAACCACAACATCATCCTTCGACTTGAGGTTAGTGATATTTGACTTGAACTATTTCATTCCCTAACGTATCTTTCAAGTCGTGCATATTGAAAAAATAAAACTGCGAAGCATGAATACTCTAGATAGACATTAAGGAATACAATATGAAGTTTCTTGCTTAACCATTAAACTTTGCATATAAGACATCAACATAATCATATAAATGCTATTGTGATTATGTATAGGTATGAGGTGAGGATTTCATCCTAGGAAACAATTTTTTTACATGTGTTTTAAGGAAGTAAGTTCATGATATGTATTGTGAACCGAAAAGGAAATCTCCAGGCGTTATTGGGGCTGTTCTTCATTGCATATCTTATGAACGACCAATATGTGTGATTAGTATAACCGCTCACGACTTGTTTGTGTTCTTGGTAGAACTATTCACATGAGGTCTGACTTATGTATTGGTATGACTTTTATTAGTGAAACCAATCTTAAGTAATCACCTGGGATATGATCGGGTTTGTGAGTGTCTGACCAAGTTTTGGGAGAGGGGAACCAATCCTAGTAAGAGGTATAGTACATCACAAGGGGAACCGATCCTATGAACATGTGCAACACATTTTTAGGCAAGGGGGAACAGATCCTACGGACATGTGCAGCGCATACAAGTTAGATACCAAATATATGTGGGGAACCGATCCTAGTACCTAGTCAGCCAAATTTTGGAAAGCTAGTGTAACTATGCACAATACTCACATGGAGGTAGAACCAAAACTTGTTTTGGTAGAACCGTTACACCCATGGTTTGTGATTGAGTGTTACTTGATCAATCACATAGTTCTTGAAAGTCAGATGACCCAATTCTAAACTTATTTGGAAGTGTGGTAAATCGGTTTCAAGTGAGTAAGTATGAAATATGACTTGCAAAAGAAAGATGTCGACACACTTTGAACACGCGTATTAATGTGTATTCTTTTATTGTTCAAAGATATTCCTTAACGTCTAAGAAGGAAGGAAATCCCAAGATTGAATTTAAATAAGTTAAGAATATTTTAATTAACGTTTTTAATTTGATATGGAAAATAAGAATTAGTAATGTGCATTTGCTAGTTAAAGATTTTCCAAGGAGATTTCGATCATTATTTTGGAAAGTGCATTCACAAGAATTATGAAAACCGAATTTGGGTTATTATGGAAAAATATCTTGTGAATATTTTCGGTTTTGGAAATTCCTTGGTGTCCAAACTTCCTTGTCTATAAATACTTTAAGTTTGCATTTCTAGCAAACTAATCATTCGTGACAGTAAACTTCCTATGTTGTACTGTTACTGGTGAAACCGCCTATTCAGAGAGGAGAGTAACCTAGTTAGGATAAATCTCTTACGACCGCTCAGTTTAAAGTCTTCTTTGGGATTGAAAAGCTCTAGTGTGTACCGTTGGTGGGAAACTAGATAATTGCGGTTTATCTTTAGTTTTCATATTGATTTGATTGACTAACGGTGGTTGAACTTTGATTGCACCTAGTTTGTTTATGCTTGATAATCTTCTCTTCTGATATAAGATTCACTCAAACTAGTTCAAGGTTTCTACAGGGATCTTTAGACTATTGTTAGATCTAAAGACAATATTTTGATAATTCATTGTTAATAGTCTCTGTTCTGTGTGTGATTGATCACAAGATATTCAAGTAGTTGTGTGCAGGTGTTTGTTGAAGATCTAAGAAGATTAGAAGACAAAGAAGAGATAGAAGATTTCTGACTTGGTTTTATAATGTTTGGTGTGCACAATACTTGTTTTGGTAAAAGAGGATCCAATTAATAATCGGTTTATCCTTGTGGTAGATTGGATTGATTGATTGAGAAGATCAACATCAACACAGTTCTTTGGATTAAGAGTGTTGATTGGATTAATCTTAACGAGTACCTTTTGGTGATTGGACATAAGATAGATCTTGGAACCTGGAAAATGAGTTTATGTTAAGATAAACAGAAGAGCCTTTGTGCAACTCATATCACTTGGTTGAAGAGAGTTGATACCAAACATATTTGTTGTTCCTTTACTGTTTGGAATACGAACCAAAGGAATTGGTCCAAGTACGTGACTTGTTTACAGGTTAGAGGCGTGGGAATACAAACGGAACTAGGTGAACTATAGGTTTAGTTTCTTGGTCTCAACTATACGAAGTTGGTTTACTTTGTATAGCGGCTTAATCCTGAGAGTATTCAATTCTGGACTAGATCCCGGGGTTTTTCTGCATTTGCAATTTCCTCATTAACAAAATCTTGCTGTGTCATTTACTTTATATTTCCGCATTATAATTGTTTTATTAAAATTAAAGTAAATTGCTCAAACGTTAATTCCTATTTACTTGATACATGAATCCTATTGAGTTTGGTTAAGTCCGAACCGTTGTATCCAGTAAACATACTTCGTTATTGTATTGTCTCGATCTTGTATCCATAGACGATCACACGAAGTGTGAACCGATTAGTTGCATTGTCTCGACTCAGTCCATAGACAATCACTTTCGGAGAAAGGACTTATAAGAAGGAAAAGTTTTAGCTTGAGGTATATTTGGGTACCCTCCCCTTTTTCACATTCGTTGATGAACTACGGTCTGTGCTTGATCCTTTTAGAGTGGGTAAGGGTACGTAGGCAGTCGCAATGAGTTACAGCATTGTCGGTCCAACACTTTTACGTTCATATCATCTAATTGCGAGGTGATTGCGAAATATTGACCTCTTATATCATCTGGCTCGGTATTACGATGTAAGAGATGATTGTGTCCAAACTTGATGAGGCAAGTTTCATTTCATTCCTTGGATGCTCATACTTCCTATCAAAGAGTTCGACGTGCGGCATTCACCAATGGCGCATTGGGCATGGCCAGGAAAGTACGGCATGAGCCTGATTAATGCACTCTTAGCACGAGCAAGATAAGTTCATGCTTTCAGAAATTCCTAAGCTAAGTAAAGAGTTTAAAATATGCACGCAATGGCCTATGCGTAAGTTCAATGCATATACTATGCCTATAAAGGATTACAAGGCCAGTGATGCATGAAATACACCGACATCATCCTCTATGGATTTAAACCCTTTGAAAAACAAGGATAAGTTGGAACAATGTGGAAGTTAAGTTTAGATGTATCATGATCCACGAGTATGCTTACAAGGGCGCATTTTCCTAGTTTTAAGGCTCGGTAAGTAGCGTCACAGTGGCGCATCGGGGAAGTTATAGCCTGCGAGCCCTGGCACGCTAAGCATAATTTTTCATTCCGTCACAGTTAGTGTGTCTTGGGGTGAGAATTAATCCCACCACATGTAACTGAAAAACATGAGTGTTTGTGGGATAAAACTACTTCTGCCGGTTTAGGTAATTTTGGGTGTGTGTGGATGAGAAGTGAGTTTAAACGTTCAACAAATGTGCTGCAAGATGAGCACTTTGATTCGAGAGATAATCTATACAATTCTGGCCTAAACCGAAGACACGGCCGTTCCAGATTTGTTTCTGTCAAAGGTGAAGGATGTGAGGTTGATCTTAGGGAGGGAAGCGAAGAAGGTGTTGAGAGTATGAAGGTGAAGGCTATTTGATTACTTGTTAACAGAAGGTTTAGCAGGCTAGCAAATGTTGCAGGCAGGCTCTGGGTGTTGAATACGATTAACACTTGGTTTTCTGTGTTGTTCGAACTTCTATTTTCGGAAATAGGGAGGAGAACCTATTTATACAAGTCATTAAGCCTTCTTCACGTCTCTCGTGGGAAGTGGAGGAAGTGGAGTGAGGGAAGAGTGGAGTTGTGTGTGAGTGTCACACGATCAGAACTGCCTACTTCTCCCATCTTGACTTAACCGCCCATGTCTTACTAACACGTTCTTGTGATGGCGCGTTGCACGCTGCACGCTGTAAACCGCCAGACCAATACCCCAGTTTGTATCCCCCAGTTGTGATGTGATTAATGTCTCGAGTGTGTGGATTGTGGGACCCACAAGAAATAGTACAGGGTGAACCGTGAACTTGGTATAACATCGCATGCATCCATCTTCAGGTGACCGTTTGGAGGCTGTATAGACAGGCCATGCCTTGGTCGGTTACCCTGTGAAGAAGAGTGACGGATGGTGGTCATAGTGATACCTTGTTTTCTGGTTGATTCGCACCCTAAGCCATTCGTCCAAGCTTGCAAAGCTGGACGGACGAGATGACTCGTAGCCTTGCTTGCGACCGTTGGATGGGAGGCGCGCATGCTGCCTCTTTCGGCCCAAACGTTTGCATGCTTAGAGAGTTCCAATGGAGGAACCGATCATCCCTGCATGGGTAGTACAATGGTGTTCACGCCCATGCCTGCTTGACTCGCAAAGATTTAATCTAAGCCACTCGACTCAGGTGGCAAAGACGAGTGGTCGAGATTAGAATTTATGGAGGCGCCGTGACATGTCACCTTTGGGCGCGCGTACCGAGGAGCTTGACCACTGCCGGTCTTGGAAAATCAGATAGGCGTGAATCCGGGCCCACGGTGGTCATGCTAGCATGCTCAGTTCCTTCTAAGTCTCCATCTTGGCCTTCCGTCCAAGCCTGCGAAGATGGACGCTCGAGATGTTTCTGCGCCGCAAACCCTAATTAGGGTTTTGGACCGGCCACTTTGGGCGATCGGTTTTGGGGTGCGTCCGCCTCCTTCGGGGAGACCGACCATGTATGCAACATCTTGGGTCGACAGTGAGCATGTACATGCTTTCTTTATGACCCTGGGCGCAATCTAAGCCATCCAACTATGCCAGCGAAGTCGGATGGTCGTGATCGTTTTGGATCTTCTCAACCTGCATAAGGCATTAATCTAGCCTTGTTTGGGCAATCTTTTCTTGCACCACGGCTTGCCTATGAGGGAGTCGGTCATATAGGTAGAAAGTGGGCCCTCCAATGGTGTACCATCACTTCACTACTTGTTTAGGGTATAATCTAAGCCGTCCGACTATGCCGGCGAAGTTGGACGCTTACGATTAAAAGGAACCCTAGCCGTGCGTCATGCTCACTTTGAGCGCGCGTTTTGGAAGAACCAACCGTAGTTGGTCTTGACCGTTCGGTCATGCATGAAGGTTGGTCCAAGGTGATCATGGTAGCATGCTCAGGACCACCTGAATCTATATCTACACCCTCCATATATGCCTGCAAAGTTGGACGGATGAGATATATTTTTGGGTTTGTTTTCAGCAAGCGAGACTAACACGGGTAGTCTTGCATGCGTTCAACGGGGCTAGTATAACCTGCCGTCAGGTATCCTATGGGTGTTTGCACGTAGAACACATGTCTTTAATTAAAGCATTAATAGTAATGCTGTATACCTACAGAAAACCGGGATGGTTGCTACATACTCCGTCGGGATGGTTGACACATGCTCCGTTCTTGGTATGTTTTAATTCTCATGGATGGTTGCACATGCTCTAATGAATTAATATGGCGAGAAGTATTCATCGCCTGAAGGCTTTATCCTTTGCAGGACGTCAGCTTACAAAAATTGGCTTTTTACAATTTTTCCCTTTAAATAGAAATCCACCATCAACATTAAGTCCCCTGCCTAGCATGCAATGGTTACACTATTGTAGGGTAGGCATGAGATGGTGACAATTTGCATAAAAAATAATTAAGGCTAGGGTAAACGTACTTTTACCACATGGGGAGGGTGCTCGTGCTGAATGCCCTGTAGCGCTGATGGAGTTGTTCCCCCTCAATGAATTTTTCTCCGATTTCAGCTAGGTTTCTGAAGCTAGCGCGACTTGGTCGGTGTTGATCCCTTGACGCCAGACGTAATCCGAGATAGCTGCTTCTAGGGTTTCCCTTGGCGTGTATATATACGTATGCACAGGAATCCTCTTCTACATCTTGGGATATAATTTATTCTCTGTAGAGTTCCATCATGTCAGGAAACAACAAGTCGTCTTCTTCATATCACCCAGGTTCGTCTGTCAAGCGTACCCGCTCTGCATCTCAGTGCTCTTCTGAAACTCGTGATAATCCTCCAGCTCGTGTGCGTAGAGTCAAGAGGGTCATACCAGTTTTTTCTTTTACCTTTTCTTTTACGAGTAGTCACCCTTATTTCCTGATCAGGTGAATAATCTCCTCCTTTGCAGAGATGTCTACCTGGAACATGTGTAACAGTCATTGATGACGATGACTTGGATAGTCCACTTTCTTCGAATTCAGCTACACCTTCACCGGACGACCTCGAGAATGATGACTTAGGTATTTCATCCTATAAATACCCCAATGCCGGCCTTTCGTTCGATATTGGTATGAAATGCTTGTCTTCTAGCCACAAGACTGTCGGTGTTTTTTTAGTACAGAAGGAGTTTGTTTCCATGTACACAAAAATATGAAAGAAAGTATGGTCATATCGCGACCAGGAAAGTAATTCGGCATTGCTCGTCTGCTTTGGTTACTGTGGTAAACTGCTTGCTTCCCATGATTGCTGAGATGGAAGGTGTCTCTATCCACAAGGTAGCTGAATCAAATCTCGAGAAGTGGGAAAATATATTCTCTACCTGCGAGTCCATGGAGTTCAACGTGAGTTGGCTGCGGCAGCGTCTTAACATCATCAAGGTTGATCGAGCTGGTATCCTGGCGAACGTAGTCCCTGCTGCAAAGGCTATCCTGGAGGAAGAGAAGGCTCTGGATGCTGAGTTAGAGAAGGTGGAACAGGCGATCCAAAGATTGAAGGCCCGGAAAGAGAGGTACCAGGCTAGGTTGAAGATGATGCTTTCCAGGGATTACAACCTGTTGGACGACCTCTTCTGAGCTGCGTTGAGAGATTTCCTTCCTTATTTTTCTTTTGTACACCATTGAGAGATGTGAGATTTTTTTTTATTTTGTGTAGATGGATGGAGAAAAATTCATTAATTTTTCCTGAATAAATTAACAAGTTAGACATGAAACGAGAATGCCTGTATTGTCATGTCATGGGACAAGTATGGGACAATGATCAGGCGTGATACGTCTTGAGCCATTTTCCATTGATGACTGCTTCCAACTTGCCTTCATCCACCTTAATGATTTTGTAGTATCCAGTGTTGTAAGCCCTGGTAATCACGTAAGGTCCTTCCCATTTTGGAGAGAACTTTGGTGCAGACATGTCTTGTTGGATGTGTTTGGCTGTCTTCAGAACTAGGTCTCCCACTTTAAAACTTCGTGGCTTTATAGATTTGTTATACGCCCTGGAGAATCTGTTTCTGTACACCTGAGCACGTTCCTCTTCCTTGATTCTTCTGTAGTCTAGAGTATCGAGCTCAGTGATCCTACAGTTAGACGACTCAGTTTCGTTCCAGTGGACTCCACTTGCTGCTGCAATCCTGGCTGATGGGATTTTGATTTCTGCCGGGAGGACAACATCATCTCCGTAAACGAGTGAGTATGGAGAAACTCCAATGGAGCTCCTAGGTGCCGTTCGGTATAACCATAGTGCCATCGGTATTTGTTTATGCCACTCTATGGGATTGTCATGTACTGTCCGACTGAGAATCCGGATTAATGTTTTGTTGGTTCTCTCAGCCTGCCCATTCCCTTGAGGGTAGTAGATGGTGGAGAAGACTTGTTTAATTTCATATCCCTCAAGCAACTCTTGTACCTGCTTGTTGGAGAAGGGAGTACCGTTATCGGTAATGATATGTTTAGGTACTCTAAAGCGGCAGATGATATGCTCTTTAATGAACGCTGCAATCATTTCTCATGTAGTTCCACGCAGAGGAATAGCTTCGACCCATTTTGTGAAGTATTCAGTTGCGGTTATAATATATTCATGCTGCTTTGATGATGGCGGGTTGATCTTTCCAACAATATCAAGTCCCTAGCTATAAAATGGCAACGGGCTGCTTATCGAATGTAGGGGAGTGGATGGTGCATGGACGAGGTTCCCGTGAATCTAGCATTTGTGGCAGCTTTGAACGAAGGCAGCTGCATCATCTTCCATGGACGGCCAGTAATATTTCTCATGTATCTGGAGAAACAATTTCTTATTTCCTTGATGTTCCCCTTCATGCATCTCTTTCAATATTGTTGGGATTTCTCCTCCAGCCAGGAACCGTAGCAGATCACCTCCAAAGCTTTTTCGGTACAAAATTTCCTCGTGGAACATGAAACGTTTCGCTCTCTACTTCATTCTGACTACCTCTTTTGAGTTAGCAGGAACTGTGCCATCACGAAGGTAGTTAACATATGGCTGCCTCCAATCCCCGGTGTGATCTATGTTGAGTACCTCTAGTTGATGAGGTGGTGCCTGGCAGTTTAAGCAAGACTGTTGGAGCGCTCGAGACTGCGTCTCCATTTCTGGCCAGTAATAGCCTAAACGTTGGAGGCGTCGATAGAGTGTCACCACCAATGTTTGTCCACAAATCTCGTTGTGGACACGGTCGAGTTGCAGCTGTGCTTCTTCCTCTCCGAGAAATCTTGACAAGGAACTATCCGGGTTTCGATGGTATAACATGTCGTGGAGCATAAAGAAGTTTTGTAAGGCTTTAAGGCTGACCTTTTTTTGAGAAAGTGAACTGTTAAGCTCCTGAATGATTGTAGTCCTCCAGTCACAGGTTTCAGCATCATTGCATCGTGAGAGCCACGTTGATTCCACTGTCCTTCTTTTCACCGTCAAGGTTTCTTCTATGCCTTCGAACTGTAATTTAGAAGCTAATGTTTCCAGGCAATCAGCATGCCTATTGTTGTTGCGGCTGACATGAGTTATGGTTGTGTCAGCGAAGTAGTTCAGTAGCCTCTGAGCTTCAGACCGGTACGGAGCTAGAGTTATCTATTTTAGCGCACATACCCCGTTCATCTGATTAACCAATAATTTGGAATCGCCTCTTATTTCCAAACGTGTGGCTCCCGCCTGCTTGGCTAATAGCAGCCCTATAAGGAAGGCTTCATACTCCGCTGAGTTGTTAGTGCATTGAAAATCTAACTTGAAGGAGTGTGAAAAGACTTCGCCAGTTGGAGATACTAGGACTATTCCTGCTCCTCCAGTGTTGTTGCTGGGAGTAGCAGATCCATCAAAATATAACAGCCAAGCTTCCTCTTCGATAACAGAGATGTCTGGAAACTCTCCAGGCAGGTCTTCATGCAATGCCATGGTACCTTCTCCGGGGAAAGCTGCTAGTAAATCCGCGACAGCCTGACCCTTAACAGCTCTGGGCGGAGTACACGTTATGTCTAGATCTGACATTTGGAGGAGCCACTTGGCAGCCCTTCCCATTAGAACTGGTTTTGATAGTAAGAACTTCGCAGGGTCTAATTTGGATATGAGCGTTACCTTGTTGGATAGTAGGTAATGCCTGAACTTCTGGATGGAATGTATCAATGCTAGGCATGATTTCTCTGCTCTCGGGTATCTGAGTTCAGCGTCCCTCAATATTCGACTGAAGTAGTATATAGGACGTTCGATTCCCTCATCATCCTCTTACGCTAGCAAGGCTCCAACGGCAGTGTCACTGAAGGCGGTGTAGAGATATAACGGTCTCCCTTGAACATGAGACTTCATGGTGGCTGGAGACGATAGTATGTGCTGAATTTTCCGAAACGCTTCCTGTTGGACGCTGGTCCAGTTAAAATCCGCTCCTTTCTTCAGCAGGGGGTGAAGGAAGCAACGAGTTGAGCCAGACCAGGTATAAAACGTCAAATGTAATTCATCTTTCCCATAAAACTTTGAAGTTCCTTCACGGTTCGAGGTGGTGGCATAGTGAGGATGGCTTGAGTCTTAGATGGGTCCACCTTGATTCCCTCAGCAGTCACTTGGAATCCCAGAAATTTTCCAGAGGAGACACAAAGGCACATTTCAAAGGATTCATCCTCAACTTGTACTCACGGCACCTCTCGAATACTTGTCGCAAGACTCCTGTGTGTTCCGTTCGGGATTTCGATTTGACTACTATGTCATCTACGTAATCTTCAACTTGTTTATGCATCATGTCGTGAAAAATTTCTGTCATGGCGCGTTGATATGTTGCGCCGGCATTCTTCAAACCGAAAGGCATAACTGTATAGTAAAATTTTCCGAGAGGAGTTAGAAAAGCAGTCTTACTTGCATCATGCTCGTACATCCTTATCTGGTTGTAGACGCTATATCCATCCATGAAGGAGAACATGCCATGCCCGCTCGTGGCGTCTACCAACATGTCGATGTTAGGTAGATGAAAGTCGTCCTTGGGGCAGCACTTGTTTAAATCTCTGAAATCTACACAACATCGGATCTGCCCATTCTTTTTCTTTACTGGGATCACGTTAGCCAGCCAGGTTGGATGATGGATGGGTTTGATGAAGACGGCAGTTAGCAATTTCTGGATTTCAGATTTAATCTGATCTTCCACCTCATGTCTGAATTGTCTTGGAGACTGTTTGATAGGCTTGGATCCAGGCTTGATGTGCAGGTTATGAGTAACCAACTTTTCATCCAGACCAGGAATTTCATCGTACGTCCAGGCGAATATATCTTGGTATTCTTTGAGGAGTTGCACAAGATTCGTTCGCTCCTCCGTGGACAGAGTGGAACTAATGGAAATGGGTCTGGGAGACTCTTCACTGCCGATGTTAATAGTTTCGAGTTCGTCAGTTGTAGAGGTGGTACCGTCTTGCAGCTGTCTGGGGGCGTCCAAAACCTCTTCTTGTGGGTCTCCGTTTTGACAACATTCTATTAGGCGGAGAGACCGAGCATTAGTCTCTCCTGCTAATTGCTAACAGCGGCGGCGGTAGACAGTCTTTCCTTTCTGATCTTGAGTTACCACAAAGGTTTGTCCTATCTTGGTAACGTGGTTTCCCGCCTCACTGGGTTAAGGAGAGTTCCTCGTCAGCTGGGATGCATCATGTCTGAGTTTTAATGACGCAAGCCGATCCTCCTCCTGGATTAAAGACCACGTGGGAAGTGGGGTACAATGTACTTCGCCTGGCTCTTCCTGCATAGCTTCCTTCGGTTTGAACAATTCTACTCCGCATATGGGTGCGTATGGAGACAACGATGCAAGTACAAGAATGACTTCTTTGTTCAGCGTAGTTTTCAGGCACTGGTGATAGGTTGAAGGAACAATCCTATTCTCGTGGAGCCATGGCCTACCCAGTATCATGTGGTAGTCTGGTTCCTTCTCTATGACTTTGAATTTCACTTTTGAATGAACATGACCTATGGATAAGTTCAGATTGACATACCCATATGTGTTGGTTTGGTTCCCTTCAAAGTCCGTCATTGTGGTAGACCGCTGCACAATCTTGTTTGGGCGAACCTTAGCCTCTTTGAGTGTCTTGAGGGTAATCACATTTGAGGATGCTCCTGTGTCGATGAGGGCCCGTGTGAATTCTGAATATTTGATGCGTGCGGTTACATGTAGGGCTCGATTGTGGCCCTCTTCTGCCATCATTTCTTCCTCTGTAAAAGTAACATTGTTTACCGATGCCTCAATCGCGCTTGAAACTTCTGGGCGCAAGGGAGTTAACTGTACATCCAAGGCTATCCTGTTGACGGCTGCAAACGTCTCTGTTCGCTGCTCTTTTGAGAGATGTAGGAGTTCACACAAACTTTCCACTAAAGAAACGGCTTTCTGATCCACAAGTCTTTGGCCTGTAGTGAAACTGTTGATTTGGGGGCATTTAGTCCCTAGTGTTGGGACCTCCATGACAGGGCCGCCCATCTCTGACGTCATCTTGATGAGGAGATCGAGTATGTTGTTGACCGCTTCTTTGACCAGGTTCATGTTTCTCGTGTGAACCTCCTGTACCCATGCTAACTCGATCAACGTCGGGATTCTTCCATCCAGACCATTAGGTGTGCCGTCAGAGGGAAATTGATCATGACCTGAGACTGTCGAGGTACTCCTAAGACCGACCATCTTGAAACCAACTAAATAGGACTAGGTATCGAAGAAATCGACTTCAAAACCGAGAGATTAACCTCCCACTGTGGTCGCCAATTGTTTGTGGGAGAAAACTACTTCTGCCGGTTTAGGTAATTTTGGGTGTGTGTGGATGAGAAGTTAGTTTAAACCTTCAACAAATGTGCTGCATGATGAGCACTTTGATTCGAGAGATAATCTATACAATTATGGCCTAAATCGAAGACATGGCCGTTCCAGATTTTTTTCGGTCACAGGTGAAGGATGTGAGGTTGATCTTAGGGAGGGAAGCGAAGAAGGTGTTGAGAGTATGAAGGTGAAGGCTATTTGATGACTTGTTAACAGAAGGTTGAGCAGGCTAGCAAATGTTGCAGGCAGGCTCTGGGTGTTGAATACGATTAACACTTGGTTTTCTGTGTTGTTCGAACTTCTGTTTTCGGAAATAGGGAGGAGAACCTATTTATACAAGTCATTAAGCCTTCTTCATGTCTCTCGTGGGAAGTGGAAGAAGTGGAGTGAGGGAAGAGTGGAGTTGTGTTTGAGTTTCACACGATCAGAACTGCCTACTTCTCCCATCTTGACTTAACCGCCCATGTCTTCCTAACACGTTCTTGTGATGGCGCGTTGCACACTGCACGCTGTAAACCGCCAGACCAATACCCCAGTTTGTATCCCCCAGTTGTGACGTGATTAATGTCTCGAGTGTGTGGATCGCGGGACCCACAGGAAATAGTGCAGGGTGAACCGTGAACTTGGTATAACATCGCATGCAGACATCTTCAGGTGACCGTTTGGAGGCTGTATTGACATGCCATGCCTTGGTCGGTTACCCTGTGAAGAAGAGTTACGGATGGTGGTCATAGTGATACCTTGTTTGCTGGTTGATTCGCACCCTAAGCCATTCGTCCAAACTTGCAAAGCTGGACGGACGAGATGACTCGTAGCCTTGCTTGCGACCGTTGGATGGGAGGCGCGCATGCTGCCTCTTTCGGCCCAAACGTTTGCATGCTTAGAGAGTTCCAATGGAGGAACCGATCAGCCCTGCATGGAGGTAGTACAATGGTGTTCACGCCCATGCCTGCTTGACTCGCAAAGATTTAATCTAAGCCACTCGACTCAGGTGGCAAAGACGAGTGGTCGAGATTAGAATTTATGGAGGGGCCGTGACATGTCACCTTTGGGCGCGCGTACCGAGGAGCTTGACCACCGCCGGTCTTGGACGATCAGCTAGGCGTGAATCCGGGCCCACGGTGGTCATGCTAGCATGCTCGGTTCCTTCTAAGTCTCCATCTTGGCCTTCCGTCCAAGCCTGCGAAGATGGACGCTCGAGATGTTTCTGCGCCGCAAACCCTAATTAGGGTTTTGGACCGGCCACTTTGGGCGATCGGTTTTGGGGTGCGTGCGCCTCCTTTGGGGAGACCAACCATGTATGCAACATCTTGGGTCGACAGTGAGCATATACATGCTTGCTTTATGACCCTGGGCGCAATCTAAGCCATCCAACTATGCCAGTGAAGTCGGATGGTCGTGATCGTTTTGGATCTTCTCAACCTGCATAAGGCGTTAATCTAGCCTTGTTTGGGCAATCGTTTCTTGCACCACGGCTTTCCTATGAGGGAGTCGGTCATGTAGGTAGAAATTGGGCCCGCCAATGGTGTACCATCACTTCACTACTTGTTTTAGGGTATAATCTAAGTCGTCCGACTATGCCGGCGAAGTTGGACGCTCACGATTAAAAGGAACCCTAGCCGTGCGTCATGCTCACTTTGAGCGCGCGTTTTGGAAGAACTAACCGTAGTTTGTCTTGACCGTTCGGTCATGCATGAAGGTGGGTCCGAGGTGATCATGGTAGCATGCTCAGGACCCCCTGAATCTATATCTACACCCTCCATATATGCCTGCAAAGTTGGACGGATGAGATATATTTTTGGGTTTGTTTTCAGCAAGCGAGACTAACACGGGTAGTCTTGCATGCGTTCAACGGGGCTAGTATAACCTGTCGTCAGGTAGCCTACGGGTGTTTGCATTTCGAACACAAGGCTTTAATTAAAGCATTAATAGTAATGTTGTATACCTATAGAAAACCGGGATGGTTGCTACATGCTCCGTCGGGATGGTTGCCACATGCTCCGTTCTGGGTATGTTTTAATTCTCAGGGATGGTTGCACATGCTACAATGAATTAATATGGCGAGAAGTATTCATCGCCTGCAGGCTTTATCCTTTGCAGGACGTCATCTTACAAAAATTGTCTTTTTACAATTTTGCCCTTTAAATATAAATCCACCATCAACAATGAGGTTCATCAATGAATATAGTGGACTGTGTTCTTAGATTGTTTTGTTCATTTCCCTTGATTTTACAGGAATATGCAACTTCCTTTTTATATATGGTAAATTCATTAAGATCAAGCTCCATACTTTTTATACCCTTGCAGAGTTTCTTTATGAATTTATTATTCCGTTTGGAATCCCAATAGAAGCTGTCAGGTTAGCCATTTATTCCACAGAAGGAACAAATCATAAGGTCTAAAGACTGTGGAGTATCTTCCTTGACCTTACATATTTCTAACAAAGCTGGTTTAGCATAAACAAACTTATTGTTACTCGTACATGGATTTCCAGTATACCCGATACCACATATATTCCCAAAAGACTGTGGAATATCTTCATTTCAGTCATCAAGTTCCCTTTTTAACTTTTGATTATTTTTAGTCATGATCTCAAGATTTTCTAAACAGTCTCTTAGGAGTTGACTAGACTTGCTAATATGATCATTGTTACTGTTGACAAAAAGTGCATCACAGTTTGATGTTCCTTCATAGGTTTTGTCCTCGGTAATATCATCCAGGGTAGTATGATATGCTTTGTCGCTTTTGTGAGATCTTTTGCTGGAACAAAATTTGGTCATATGTCCAAAACCACGACAGTTGAAAAATTGGATTTCTTCATCATCTTCTTTTCGATTATGAAAAAGAGACTGTTTGGATGATGATTTGTCAAGGATCTGTTTATTTCTTAATAGAATATCCTTAAAACGTTATGTTATAAGTAAAATTGTTGAATCAAGCTTATCTTCAACAGGTGCCTTTTCTTCTTTACAACATTCCTCAGCCAAATTTATACTTACTTATTTCGAAGATTGTTTAGTATTATTTGTGGCATCGAATCTAACGTTCATGTTCTTCAGCAAAATTTCTTTATCAAGGATCTTTAACTTTCCTACAAGAGAGCTTCGAGATAGTATAGAAATACCATTGGCTTCCATTATGGCATGTTTCTTAGACCCGTATCTGGATGGTAACGATTTGAGAATCTTTCATAATATTTTCTTTTCAGATATAATCTTTCCAAGCGAGAAAGAAGCATTGACAATCTCAGAGAGTTTAGTGATCGTTGTCGTAGGCGTCAAAAATAAATTACACTTTCTTACTACTCAAAATATATAATGAAGCAAGGGCAAGAAAGGATCGTTCCCACAGAGAGGACTAGGTTGTCAAGATGTTTTGGTTTCCTATAAGTAACACGAGGTATTTTCTAATTTTTGTAAAGTAAACTTAAATAAAAGCAAGTAAACAGATCAAATAGAAGAGATATTGGTTAAGGATTCATCTTCATTCACAAACATATTCTTGTTCTTGTCATAATAATTAGAATTGATATTTTAATCTCAACTTTTATCAAAATCCCAAGGATACCTTGATCGCAAGAATATCCCGCTAATTCCCTTTTGCATCAACAAACACATTAAAAGATGCGAGTATGAGTTCTATCTAAGAGAACAACCTAATGTGTAAAAGCACTAATCAAGTTTAATTCCCTAGATGCATTAAGTTCTATGAAATCAGGCCAATCAAAGCAATCGAACGTGGAAAACGCACTAATCTGATTTAACAAATGTTATGGTTCACATATGATCATAAGGATATATCACTACAAACTATAATCATATTTATGCTACTTGCAATCAGGAATTATCACTTTTGTGTATAATAACCCTAATCTAGCAATAGATATGAAAACAAACTCAATCGATTATAGACTCGACCAAACAAGCATTCAAATCATATAACAATATAAACGATGAATCATAAACGATAAAGTATGGAGACAAAACTAATTTATCATATCAAAAAGCATATTTTGTGAAATCCAATTATTTCATAACCAATAATAAAATTAAGTACTCATGCTCAAGGAGTTCATAACAAGAAGAAAAAGAAATTCTATCATATTGCAAACCTTAGAAACAAAAGTAGAGATAAAATCCTCCCTAATGGAGATATATCTAGGTTTAGAAGAAGACTTTTCTATTTATATGCTTTTCTCCCAAAAGGATACTTTCCCAAAATTAGGTTAAGTCTTCATAATCTTCAAGTCCACGTCCATCTACTAGTTCACCAATCCCATGTGTGAGAAATATGTCTCTGGATTTTTTGGGTCCAAAACTGGTCGCCGGAATTGATGACATCATCACCAGAATCCGGTCACCGTAGCCGAAATCCAGTCATCGGAAATTTGTCTCAGGCCACTTGAGCATGCATCCGACTACCATAACTCCCAGCAACTCACTATCCTTCTCTGCAGTTCATACACTCACACTTCAGAGCCATACATCATATATAAACCATCTAAACCAATTATTGAATTCTTGCGAAAACGTGCCAAAACGCGTGCCATGTAGCTCATATATCCATCCGCCAACTCTTGTATCCAACACATACCCCCTTCGCGATTCACTGAAATATTCTGATTCACACTTTAACTTCCGAAATCCGACTCCCGGAACTAGTACCACCGGCTCACCATTTTCGCTCACTTTTCGCACAATTTCTGCAGCATCACATGCGGTTTCCTGCTCCATATCCAGCAGCACCAGCTTTCATTCCAAACACTCAAAGCTCATTCCCTTGTAATCAGTCAAGAACTGTGTTCCCTGAATTACATCCACAACCTTCACTTCATTGGAGCATCTAAACCAACTTCTATCTAGACCACCAATTCAGCTACAAAATTATTCCTTGAGTACAAACCAACAACACGAATATCTAAATCAACTCCAAAACTGCAGTTTCAACTCTTCATCTGTGCTCCACCAGTTCAAATACCACCATAACCATTTCCTGCATTCATTTATTCAACCACAATCTTCAGTTCATCTCACCTGGATCTATCTATTCCTTGTTGAGTTCACCTGCAACACAGCCACTGTACTAACTTCTCTACAAGACCATTCTATTCATAACCCACCTGCAATTTCAGCTCTTTAATTCCCAAACCATGCACCAGCACTTCCCATGAAAATCAACACCTCAATTGCGCTACTGCGAAGATCCAACTGCTCATGAAAACCATCACCTGCACCTGCACACATTTAATAACCACACAAGTCCCTGCAGCTCAACAGTAACATCACTGCACAACCAACTTATATGCAGTGAAAGCTCATATAATCACCATTCCATTTCCAACATCTCAGGCTCGCTCCTATGTCGACAAACCCTGAATGCAACACACTATTGTCTAGACCACCACAAACTCCACCGAAGCCTTGAAGCACAAACCCAACAACAACAACCATTTCTCCTTCAACAGTTCCTCTACCCTTCATTAAACCCCAGAAACGCTGCTACAACAACACTGTTACCCATAGCAGACTGCAAGCCATCCATTCCCCTCTTAACTTCAAAATTCCAGCAATCTCATTATAAATCATCGACTGCACCACCATCTCAACTAGCATCAGACTCCATTACTCTGAATTCAAGCTTCATCTATCACAATAGTGCTCAATCAACATCTACAAACCCATTCACAGCTGTAACAACTTCAATTCCAACCACCACCTTCACTGAACTACTCCATTTCACCCAGAGAACCCAAATTTCGATTCAACCTCTCAATTCCATCATCTATGTTCAAAAACCATTTTATACAACATCAGATCTATCACCTTCTTCCACTCACCAACATCAACCAGCGGCCACCAACAACACCAGAAAGTCGAACCCATTGCTGCAATTTTCCAGATTCATCGTGCCATTGCTTCATTCTTCACCCCAAATACCTCCATCGATCAATGAAATCACAAACCCTTCAATTCTTATTCCATGTTCTAAATCAGCGTTGTGTTCTTCCTCTAACCCATATCACCAGCAGACCACATTCTTCTCCATGAGTTCTTATCCATTATGTTAAGCTCTAATCTTCAATTCATTGATAGATTCAAACCCTAAACTCATCAATTTCACCAGAAAACCGAAACCCCAGTTCCGCTTTCATCATTTCCATCAACAGAATCATTTCCTTCTCCTTGAACTCAGATTAAAACTACTTTGGTATCAGCTTCATCTTCTTCATTAACTGAGAACATTAGTAATTTTTCCTCTGGATTCTTCTAAATCTCTCAAACAGAATCGAATCCTCCTTCTCTCGATCTCTGATTCAGTACCCTAACCAACTCCTGCCATTAATACCCAATTTCAGATGTTTGAGTTCGAATATCATCAGCAACAACTTCGATCTGAGTTTCCTCCATGGCTGTTGCGCCTCTTTCTTCTCTATGTTTCAGAAAAAAATAATTGAGAACTGATTTTCTCTAATTTTTAGGTCTGATGTAGGAAAATGCAAGTTGATACAGCTACCCAAATGAAATAGATAAGGGCCAACCAATGATGTCTTCCCTTTGATTCTCTAGACTAAGTTGCGGTGGTTATCCCCTATCATTGGCTTAACTCGGCTGCGCTCCAATGCACGATTTCTTCTTCTTTTGCTCATAATGACTCCAAAGTACCTAAACACTCAAAAGTAAACATAAGATACATAATTCACATGAAAACTCGCAAAGAAAGCATAAATACTAGATATAAAATTAGGTGTTTTAGACACCTATCAAATTTCCCCACACTTATACTTTGCTAGTCCTCGAGCAAATCAAACAAAATAATTCTAAAAGATACATACAACTCCGTCTCGTCGAGGCTACGGTCACTTTTAGCATAAATAACAAGCCTTTGAACCCCTAGGTGTCCCTAGTGGACGAGTTATAGTCTCGTGAAGGTTTACAAGAGGTCTACCTACAAAACCTACTTTTCCAACTCCAGCTACCTGTGAAAAATTTATGAACGAATCCAAAATGGTTATTGGAGGAGGTACCCTGATGCGAATCCAAATTAATATATATGCAAATTAAGATCTACTCAGAAAGTTGAACAAACCACAATACTCAAAATATGACTAACCACAATCAAAATGAAAAGATTAAGAAAATGGATATAGAGGTAGATGTTTGCGAATGTTAACAAGTGATCGGTGTTTTCCATATCTGTCTGAAGGTCACCGCCAAAATGAACCTATGCATCCTATTGGATTGAGAACTAGTCTGAATTCTAGTTTCAACACACTGGCATATACAAGGGAACCAGTGGTCAACAATCTTAATTCTACATCAACTCAACCGGCATATACAAGGGAACCAGGAGTCAACTTTATTCAACACAATAATAATAAATTTTTTTTTTTTCACTTTTTGACTTTTTATTCTTTCCTTTTTTTTTTATTTGAAAGCATGATTGGATCTTTTGGATCCAAGCGCATGCTTCTTGTCAGCAGATTACATGATAGTTCCATTGGATCCTGCATTCCACGCTTGTTTAGGCGACGGAGACAGGGAGAACACACACATATTGTTATCCAAGTGTCATTTTTATTCCGATTGGTCTAATTGGTCGTTTTTTTTTTTGTTAGCAAGTAATAACAATTCTATGTTTAGTGACCCACCAAATCACTTAGAGAACAATAGATAAATATGGGAAAATAAAAATAGAACATGATATGGTGATATTCCGAGATATGGTAACAACTATCATGTTATTTGTAATTTATGAGCTATGTTCGTCCATTTAGTTAATGGGTTCCTCAACTCCTCCAGCCAAGATGGTTCCATCCATTTAGATTGATAGTGTCATCCTAAAAGCACATGTTTCTAGGTTTCGGAATGTATAAATCCAAAAAAAAATTCTATTTTTCTATTTTTTTTATGAACACAAGGGAAAACTAACAAGGCTAAAAACTCTATATGAGAACACTTCCTCACACTTAAACTTTACATTGTCCTCAATGTAAATTGAATCGTCCAAAGAAAGTCAAGGTGGGAAATCCATAACATGATATATATACAAATGCATAATAAAAACTGATACTCCAACTCATAGTTATTTCTGAACAATAGAGGATAAACACTAAACAAGCTATTTAGTTGGCATCTAATCCCAAATCAGCCAATATATATACCTCATTATTAAGAAAAAATTCCATCTACTTAGAAAGGCTAGTGTCTATTCTAAATTGTTCAAAAATCTCTAAAAGTTGGAGTTTTGATATGCAAATATCCAAAATAGGAAAATAAAGATAAAAGACTGAAAAAATAAATAAAAAGATAGAGATAGAGATAGATACACAAAACCGGTGGGTTGCCTCCCATTTAGCGCTTGGTTTAAAGTCGTCAGCCCGACTTGCAAGACGAATTCTCCATACACCAAAAATCGGAAAAGTTGGGGATCCACCCATAGCACCTGTTTTGCAAACACTAGCTTCACACAAATATTAGTACAAGAAAATAGAATTGAAGCTATTAACCGATAAGAGTTTCCCCCACACTTATTCTTGTCCACACATGGAAGTGGGTAAAGAATATAGAAGTTAGGGACTACCACTGTTTCTTGTTCCAAAACCTTCATAGTATGAGAATCAAGTATCTCTAATGGCGGATATCGAGAAACAAAGTCATCTAACAATGTTCTCGAAGCACATACATTCAAACCAATAAGAGGTAAAGGAGAAGAATCAATATGCAAAGGGTTAGACAAACCTATCACAATCTCTTGTATCACAAAATCCTCTTCATCCTTGAAAATCTCAAGTGAATTATTCACCTCTTGTATATCACGGTCCTCTATCAAACCTTGCAACCATTCTTCGTCCATTTCCTCCTTAACCAAAGTCTCGACATTAACATCATCGTTACAATCATTCACAAGTTCAATTGGGTCTTCCATAATATTGGTCATAACGGTCACATTCTCAAATACTCCTCTTCATTAGACTCAAACCTTGTTGTAAAGTTCTGTAAAACACTAGTTTCATCATCCTCATGTACCTTTTGAATAGGTGTTTGATCATTATAAAGATCAAGAGTTGAGTCAACTACACTAATGTCATAAAATATCTCCAAAGGTTGGTCATTTTCAACACAATCATTTTCTTCTTCATTTTCAGACTCACCATAATAAGAATCGTCGTCGGTTTCCCAACCTTTATCACGACGACGTTTAAGTTCCACGTGAATGGTCCTACTAATTTCATCGACAAGCTCTTCTGAGGCTCCATCATCTTCCAACTTGTATAATTTCTGTGCAAGTTTCTTGAAGTTCACACGCTTACCACCATTGAATACAATAGGTTCTCTTTACAATGACTCTTGCCTTTGAATGGGTGAATGATCATAACTACGATCTGGAGTCGGGTAAGAAGAAATGTTCCAAAAATTGGTTTGTGCGGCGTTCTCTCTATCACGGTCAAGTTGGTCTAGTCTTTGTTGCATGTCTTGTAAACCATTCAAAATCTGCATACAACTCGAATGAATCCAATTAGAAGTAGAATTTGTCCCACCTAGGTGCTTGACTTGCATACCCACTACAAGGTTGTTGTTGGTATGTATGAAAATTACCATAAGGTTCTCTAGGATATGCATCATAGCCAATAAATTGGTTTTGATTATATCCCAAAGTTGGTGGGAGATTTTCAAAGTGTTGAGGAGGTTGAAAATCATATCCATTTCTCCAATATGCTCCTTCCATAATAAGTACCTGAAACAAGAGTTCTCAAAAATATGTCAAAACCAGAAAATAAGAAAAACTAAAAACAAAACTAAAAACAAAAATAAGAAACCAAAAACAAGTGACAACAGTTGCCTCCCCGGCAACTGCGCCAAAATTTGATCCCTGTCGTAGGCGTCAAAAATAAATTACACTTTCTTACTACTCAAAATATATAATGTATCAACGACCGACAAGAAAGGATAGTTCCCACAGAGGACTAGGTTGTCAAGATGTTTTGGTTTCCTATAAGTAACACGGGGTATTTTCTGATTTTTGTAAAGTAAACTAAAATAAAAGCAAGTAAAGAAAAGTAAACAGATCAAATAGAAGATATATTGGTTAAGAATTCATCTTCATTCACAAACATATTCTTGTCATAATAATTAGAATTGATATTTTAATCTCAACTTTTATCAAAAGCCCTAGGATACCTTGATCGCAAGAATATCCCGCTAATTCCCTTTTGTCATCAACAAACACATTAAAAGATGCGAGTATGAGTTCTATCCAAGAGAACAACCTAACGTGTAAAAGCACTAATCAAGTTTAATTTCCTAGATGCATTAAGTTCTATGAAATCAGGCCAATCAAAGCAATCGCACGTGGAAAACGCACTAATCCGATTTAACAAAGGTTATGGTTCACATATGATCATAAGGATATATCACTACAAACTATAATCATATTTATGCTACTTGAAATCAAGAATTATCACTTTTGCGTATAATAACCCTAATCTAGAAATAGATATGAAAACAAACTCAATCGATTCTAGACTCGACCAAACAAGCATTCAAGTCATATAACAATATAAACGATGAATCATAAACGATAAAGTATGGAGACAAAACTAATTTATCATATCAAAAAGCATATTTTGTGAAATCCAATTATTCCATAACCAATAATAAAATTAAGTACTCATGCTCAAGGAGTTCATAACAAGAAGAAAAAGAAATTCTATCATATTGCAAACCCTAGAAACAAAAGTAGAGATAAGATCCTCCCTAATGGAGATATATCTAGGTTTAGAAGAAGACTTTTCTATTTATATACTTTTCTCCCAAAAGGATACTTTCACAAAATTAGGTTAAGTCTTCATAATATTCAAGTCCACGTCCATCTACTAGTCCACCAAGCCCATGTGTGAGAAATATGTGTCTGGAATTTTCGGGTCCAAAACTGGTCGCCGGAATTGATGACATCATCACCAGAATCCGGTCACCATCGCCGGAATCCAGTCATCAGAAATTTGTCTCATGCTACTTGAGCCTGCATCCGACTACCATAACTCCCAGCAACTCAATATCCTTCTCTGCAGTTCATACACTCACACTTCAGAGCCATACATCACATATAAACCATCTAAACCAATTATCGAATTCTTGCGAAAACGTGCCCAAAAGCGTTCCATGTAGCTCATATATCCAGCCGCCAACTCTTGTATCCAACACATACCCCCTTCGCGATTCACTGAAATATTCTGATTCACACTTTAACTTCCGAAATCCGACTACCGGAACTAGTACCACCGGCTCACCATTTTCGCTCACTTTTCGCATAATTCCTGCAGCATCACATGTGGGTTCCTGCTTCATATCCAGCAACACCAGCTTTCATTCCAAACACTCAAAGCTCATTCCCTTGTAATCAGTCAAGAACTGTGTTCCCTGAATTACAGCCACAACCTTCACTTCATTGCAGAAGCTAAACCAACTTCTATCTAGACCACCAATTCAGCTACAAAATCATTCCCTGAGTACAAACTAACATCACGAATATCTAAATCAACTCCAAAACTGCAGTTTCAACTCTTCATCTGTGCTCCACCAGTTCAAATACCACCAGAACCATTTCCTATATTCATTTATTCAACCACAATCTTCAGTTCATCTCACCTGGCTCTATTCATTCCTTGTTGAGTTCACCTACAACATAGCCACTGCACTAACTTATCTACAAGACCATTCTATTCATAATATGTAGGACCAGAATATCACTACAATACTTCTCTGCGAGATTAACAACACTTCCCAACGAGCATCACCGCAAGATCTTCAACTACACTTTGTGAGTGTCATAAAGGCAGTCAAAAGAGTGACATAATAAATGACGAGTGAAGAAAACTTGAGAAAAGTATATTTGTTCTGCGATGGTTACAAAACTTGCGAGATTTAACATTGTAACTATCGCGGTACAATCGCAGAATCAACCCGAAATAAGAGGAAAACTTAATTGTCACCCAATATGTAACTACCCTATAAATATAGACCCAATGTATCCAGAAAAGGATGATGTATTTTTGAGAGTTAAGAAAGTCTTGAGGAGAGAGAAACTTCAAGAGAATAGTTGTAATCTTGAATTCTTCCATTTCGGTAAACATTTCTGAAACCAAAATAATAAAGTGTCGTTTTTCATCTTCAATTATGAGTTGATTATAGCAAAATCTTAACAAGGGTGTAGTGTGGGAAATCTTGCAACTACATTTTGGCACCCGAAACAGGGATTGAATTAGCAAAATCATAGAAAAAGGTGAAGAAGAAGATAAGAATTGTTCAAGATTAATAAAATCATAAAACAAATCAGTGAGATATTTAAAGGAAGGATGATTAGAATCAAAAAGGATTGTAGAAAATTGGAGTGTGGTATGGTAACGAGAACAATGATTGATAGATTTCATGAAAATATTAAGGGGAAGATACACAAACGGGATTTTGAAGGAAGTAAAATTATGACGGTGGAAAAAATATCACCATTGAAAGATTGGGAAAGCAGGAAATCACATTTACAACAACAGAAATACCAGAAGAAAATCTAAGTCATACATCTCCATTGGTAGTCACAGTATCCACTATACCAATGAGAAAGAAGGAATCAATAAAATCTATAGAAGAATGGGCTATGAATAGAACTTTGGTGGATGCAAGAAGTTCTGTAGACATAATATTTTATCATACTTTCAAAAAAATGGGATATAAGGATGAAGTAATGTCTTATTCAACATATCATGTTCATGGCTTTGGAAAGTCTTTAACAAAACCTAAAGGCGAAATAGTGGTACGAATTCCACTAGGGGAGATTGAAACACAAGTAACGTTATGTGTGGTAGACGTGGAATCACCGTATAACATGATATTAGGAAGACCATGGATACACGCAATCAAGGCTGTAGCATCAACGTTGCATCAATGCATCAAGTTTCCTACACCAGTGGAATTGGAGAAATTAGAGGAGACACAGATTTTGCGAAATTGTGTTGCCAAATTGAAGTAAGAAATTGTGAAGAACGTCCAAAGCTGCGAAAGGCTCGCAGAAAATTGGCAAGAGAAACAAAAAAGGAGGAAGAATTTAAAGTTTACATGATAAGATCAAAAGAAGGAAAAGGAATACCCAGTGAAATCTCACGAGAAGGAGATGAACTCGTGAGAGTTATGAAAACATCAACACCAATGGGAGAACCTGAAGCCATTTACATTGCAGCAGAACCAACAAAAGAAGTAAATATTGGGAGTGAAGAAGAGCCTAAAATGCTGAAAATTTGGACTAGAATGGATGCAGATGAGGAAGAAAGAAATATAAATCTCTTGCGAGAGTGTAGAACCAGAATATCGCTACAACACTATTTCTGCGATATTAACAACACTTTTGCGAGCGTCACAGAAGATTCTTTAACAACATTTCGCGAGCGTCACAGAAGAATCCAAAAGAAGCTGACGATAGAAGAAATACAAAGAGAGTATATTTATCCCGCGATGGTTATCAATTTTGCGAGAGAGAATATTATAGCAATCGCGATGAGATCGCAGAGTAAATTCGAAAAAGAAGGAAAACTTAGCTGTCATCCACTATGTAAAACCCTATATAAAGGGCTCGTTAGGTTCACAATCGGATGATGTCTTTTGGAGAGTTGATAAGATTTTGAGGAGAGATAAACTCTAGAAAGAAATTTGTACTTCTGAGTTCTTATGTCTTTTGTAAAGAATTCTAAAAGTTAAAAATAATAAAAAAGTGTCGTAATTCATTCTCAAACATAATTCAATTTCTGTAGATTCTTATCAGGGGTGTAGTGTAGGAATTCCTGCAACTACAGAGAGTATATAGATATCTTCGCGTGGAGCATGGATGAGATTCCAGGGATAGATCCATCAATAGCATGTCATAAATTAGAAATCAACAAAAATATAAGACCATTTAAGCAAAGAATAAGGAAAATCGCAACAACATATCATTCTCAGATAGAAGAATAATTACATAAGATGCTTGAAGCAGGAATTATAAGGCAAGCAAAATATCCAGAGTGGATCGCAAATATGGTAGTGGTCCCAAAGAAGAACAAGGGGATAATAATTTGTATATATTTCACTGATTTAAACAAGGCTTGTCCTAAAGATAGTTTTCCATTACCAGATATCCCACAGATGGTTGAATCAGCGGCGGGAAATGCTAGAATATCATCGTTGGATGGATATAAAGGATATAATCAAATCCCTCTCGCTGAAGAAAATCAAGAACATACCGCATTTTTTTCTCCAAGAGGATTATATTGTTATACAAAGATGCCCTTTGGCTTACAAAATGCTGGTGCAACATATTAAAGAATGGTGGAGAAGGTGTTTGCAAAGTGGATTCATAAAACATTAGAAGTGTATGTAGATGATATGCTGATCAAAAGCAAAGAAGCTGAGAATCATGTGCAAGATCTGAAAGAGATTTTCGATCAAATGCGGAAATTTAATATTAAAGTGAATCCCGAAAAGTGTACTTTTGGAGTAACTTCAGGAAAATTTCTGGGGTACATTGGATCAAAAGAAGGAATACAAGTTGATCCGGAAAAAGTACAAGCAATTCGCGATATGCCAACGCCTGTGACGGTAAAAGATGTGCAAAAATTGAATGGGCTCTTAGCCTAGCTAGGAAGATTCATTTCGCGATCTTCAGACAAGTGCAAACATTTTTTCGATATACTCAAGAAGGGAACAAAATTCAAGTAGACAGATGAGTGTGAAAAGGCTTTTCAAGGGATCAAAGAACATTTGATGAACATAACTACCTTACAGAAAGTTGAACCGGGAGAAGAACTATTGATTTATCTCGCAATAACCACATATGCGCTAAGTGTTGTGTTGCTGCGAGTAGATGCAGGGGTAGAAAAACCAATTTATTACATCAGCAAAACGTTCAATTCCGCAGAGAAAAATTATTCAAAGATTGAGAAACTGATTCTAGCATTGGTACATGCAACTTTTAAGCTTCACATCTACTTTCAAGCACATAAGGTCAAAGTGTTAATGAAAATTCCAATTGATTCAGTAATGAAAAATTCAAAAAGATCAGGCAGAGTTGAGAGATGGAATGCACAAGTAGGACACTTCGATATCCAATATGAAGTTTTATCCTCGCCAAAGTCACAAGTTATCGCAGACTTCTTAGCTGAATTTCCTTTAGAAGATGATGAAGCTGTAGAAGAGATGATGGATGTAGAAGAGGAACATGGAAATCCAAAAGAGCTATTAACAGAACCCGACAGATGGGAGATACTGGTGGATGGATCATCAAATGGGGAAGGAAATGGGATTGGAGTTGTTTTTATTTCACCAGAAGGAGAAAAAACAGTTTTTCATTTAGATTGGAATTTGCATCCACTAATAATGAAACAGAATATGAGGTCGTAATTCATGCTATAAAATTTGCGGTAGAAATGAAGTTAGAAAATGCTAGAATCACCAGCGATTCACAGTTGGTTATTTGCCAGATAAAAGGAGAATACACAACAAATGAACCATCTTTAAGAAAGTATAAAAGGTTATTCGAAGAATTATCTGCGAGAATTCCAAAAATAAAATGGAGACACATATCAAGGAAAGATAATAGGCTCGCAGATGCATTTGATGTCATATCTAGTATGATGACAAATCCAGCTGCGAGATGCATAAAAATTCAAACACTTTTTACACCAGCGATAGACAAGGAAGAAAACGAAGAAGAAGATGTGATGATGGTTGAAGTTGGCGAAGAGGAATTAAAAAACAACATTATGGATTGGCGAGCAGATCTTCATGCATATTTGGCAAGAGGAGAAATCCCAAGAAATCAATTGGAAGCACATAAATTAAAAAGTAGGGAAACCAATTATGAGCTAAGAGAAGGAGTACTATATCGCAGATCTTTTAGTGGACCATCGCTAAGATGTTTGACGAGGGAGGAAGGACAAAAAATATTAAAGATGTTACATAGTGGTGATGCTTGAAATCATAGTGGAGGAAGATCTTTGGCATATAGAACAAAAATGCAAGGCTATTACTGGCCATATATGCATGAAGATGCAAAACAACTCTCAAGGCGTTGCGAAGATTTCCAGCGATATGGAAAGAAGATACATGCACCAGGAGCACCATTATCATCTTCAAAAAGTGTATGGACTTTTGGGAAATGTGAGTTAGATATTGTGGGACCATTTGTACCTGGTTTTGGACAAAGAAGATATATGATTGTCGCAACAGATTATTTCACAAAATGGGGAGAAGTAAAGGCAGTACAACATATTCGCGATAAAGATATTTTTACATTCATATTTGAGAATATAATTTGCAGATTTGGGATTCCAGCACAGTTGGTGTCTGATAATGGAAAGCAATTTGAAGGGAATAATATAGAATTGCTACTCAATGCATTTAAGATAATATGTGAAAAATCTACTCCTCTATATCCATAAGCAAATGGTCAAGCTGAAGCAACTAATAAGACAATCGCAGATATCATAAAAAAGAAACTAGAGGGATACCACAGAGCATGGTGTGAACAGGTGCATAATGCAATATGGGCCTACAATACAACTAGACTAGAAGCTACTGGAATGTCACCTTTTTGTTTGACATATGGAGTTGAAGCTGTATTACCAATAGAAGAAGCTATTCTTACAACAAAAAGAGAGGCTTGGGAAAGAAATCTAAGTGCTGGAATGATTTTAAATAAATTGGATGAATTAGAAGAAAAAAGAGAAAAGACTTTACAACATATGGAAAATTACCAGCAAAGATTGGCTCGCGAGTACAATAAACATGTTAAGATATGTGAATTTCAACCTGGCTATTTAGTGCTGCGAGAAACACCAAGTTATCAGCGAGAGAATGGTGGAAAGTTGGCGAGAAAATAGGATGGACCATACATCATTAAAGAGATAGTTGGAGCCGGGGCATACAAATTAATGGACCCTGAAGGGATAGATGTTGGTCAAAGACTTGACAGACCATGTAATAGACTATATCTGAAAAAGTATTATCAATGACAACTTCTGCAAGATAAGAGATACATGTACGTTGTAAAAAAAAAAAAAAAAAATTACGATTGCGAGGTTCTCCTAATAATAAAGCAAAGCAAGAACTGCGAGCATATCGCAAGAATGGCGGATAAAATTTCGCAGAGATTAATAGAATGGGACGAACCTATATGGCGTGCACCCTAGTTCGCGAATAAAATTTCGCAAGAGGCAAATGTAAGAGCTAATAGTGCATCATATAAGGGGGTATCTCTTGACATGACTCAGTGATAAGGTTATACCGCTGCTGGAACCTGAGTTATGCATATGTTGGGGTTAAAGAAAACCTATCCAGGAGAGGGATCTTGGATTTCCAATTATATAAGGTTATACCCTGATTGGACGACTAAGGACCTCTTCTAAGGAGTGCAGAGTATGACCAAGGCGCCGAGGTACACGGTTGATTCAAGGGTTCCTGGGGCGTACGAAACTACCCTGAACATCCTTGGCAAGTCTTGGATATGATGCACTCGGCCCGAAGAAAACCCCACTTAGGGTGCAGTCTTGTAACTATAAGCCGTATAGGCATAAAGGACAAGAGGCTGCGAAAACAACTGGTTGTTGGCAAATCTGGATGGGAGGAGCTAGTCTTGTATGGCCGATGTGCCCTCCTTGAAGGGGCAACCAGGGGGGGAGATAAGGGCGGCACCCTCCATTAGGGAGCTGATAAGTGACTTAAGACGACAATGTCATGGGGCTTTATGATCGCGAGAACATTTAGGCCTGTCATATTGTCGCGTGACGAAAGTTATACAAAGGCAACAAGCCAAAAGAAAAAAGTTAAGATGAGATCAATGGGTTTTTACATGAAAGTGTAAAGACGTCCTGCGATTTCATCGCAAGACCGCAATGTCATAAGGTTTAGTTCTTGCAAGAGAGTTTACACTTATCATATTGTCGCAGAGATGTTGAAAAAATATTGATAAGACAAGATCAATGGGTCAATACATGCAAATGTAAAGACGTCCTGCGATTTTGTCACAGAAAAAAATTTTTTTTTGGCAAAATAAGACCTTTAACTAGGAAGGCAAAATAAGACCAACATAATAATTTTAAAAAATTAACTATTCTATTTTAAGATGCATGAATTGTTTATCGCAAGAGAATATATAAGAAGGCAGATTCGTAACATCGTAAACTATTTCAAAAAAAATCGGAATATCGCAGCTGTACTCATTACATCGCAGAAATATTCATATTTTCACGGTTCACAGAAAGGAGACACACAAAATAATTCACCATTTCAAGAAAGATAATGAAGGGCAAGTAGGGGAGTGGAGAAATAAGATTTCATTATCTTCCTTGAGGATATTCAAAGTAAACAAAATCAAAAGTTGAATTCTCAAAATTTCAAAAGTTACATTATCCGCAAGAAAGAAGAAGAAAAATAAAGCAAAAATAAAATTCAAGTTTTGACGATTGTTTCGCCAGATTCACTATTCTTGCTCGCCAAATTTGTTATTCTTGCTAGAATTTCCAGCTTCATCAGTATTCTTCTCACCGCTTGTAGTTACTTCTTTAGAAGGACTTCTTTCTTCTTCATTATCTTCTTGAGTGGTATTTTATTCGTCAGTGAATTCTAATTCCTTATCCATGGGAAGAGGAGTTTCATCATCATCAACTTTTAAAGGAGGAACATATACAAGAGGGAGAGAATGGGAGAGCAGAATATCGTTCACAAGAACTTCAGCACTGAGGTGGACCTTGCGAAGGAAACCTCTATCACGATTCCTAATCTTTATATTTTTGAAATACTCGAGATAATCAAGTCTTCTTTCTGCTTTGTCGCGGGATTCAATATAATTGGAAGTAAGAGTCTTGTTTTCTTTGCGAACTTTATCCAATTTATCAATAAGATCAGCGATGGTAGAATGAAGACTTCTTTCAGATTCTGCGAGTGACAAAAGTGATAAAAGATCATTCAGTCAAAGATTTTGCAAGAAATATAACACAAAATTTGACAGAAAGGTCAACAAGAGAGGAAGTCAATTGACTACCTTCTTTCTGCGAGGTTAAGTTTTGAATTAATGTAAAGAAACAGTTTTCCCATTGATTCATAGCGTCATCGAATTTATCGCCAACCACACCCTTCAGACGAGATTTCATGTTTTCTTCTCTGGTGTGTAGAGACAAGTTTTCCTTTGCTAATAAAGAATGAGATTCCTTCAATTGAGAGTATTGGTCTTGAAGCTCGCTGGCCTTCAAACTAAGAGTTAACCTACCCTTGATAAGTTTATCCTTCTCAACAGCAGATGATTCAGTTACCTCCTTGAGTTCATCTTTAAGGGAACGAAGAGATTGCTCTTGATTATCGCATATTCTTTGTAGATTACTCAATTTCTGTGAAGAAATCGCCATCAAGCTTGAAAATCTATGTTTCTCTTGGGATAAAGTTCTATTTTCATCTGATAAAGATTCTACCACCAAGTTAGACTTGGTTAACGAATATGAGAAACGAGTAATCTCGTTACTTAATAAATTTTGACTTTGCGATAGTTGGTTATTTTCATTAGTAAGATTATCTATTTGATCGATCGAATATGTGTAGAGATTATTTAATCTATTATACTGGTCCATCTAAGAATCTCTTTCAACACGAGCTTCGTCAGCAATAGATTCAAATTTAAGTCTCTCCATGAAACGAGTCCGATTTGAAACTAATATATGAATCAAAAATTTAAGAAGGAGACTTGAGTACAAAAGATATGAAAGCAAAACAGAAAAACAAAAGGGTAGAGGCAGGAAAATTGTACCTTTCAGCTCGTCATTTTTTCTGTGAAGGTTCTTGTAGTTAAGAGAAGAATTGCGAAGCATATGGTTCAGAGTATCACATTCAGAAGTTTTGACTTGAAGCCTTTTTCTCAGAGTTTCAACTTCATTATCTAAAGATGCTCGTGAAGCAGTGTTATCAGAGCCAAAATATTTAAGTAAGGTCTCGCAAGCTTCATATTGGATAGAGTCAGTAAAAGATTTTCTAGCATCGTCTAAAATGTTAGATAAAATTTTAAAAGCAATATCAACTCCAGCTAAGATTTCATTCGATGGAGGAAGAGATGCAGAGGGTGAAGTGGTAACAAGGGAAAGTTGACGATTTGAGTCATTTGCGATGGTTGTATTATCAGAAGGAGGAGTGTTGGGAAAAACAACAGTTGAAGGAAGTAAAGGGGTAGAAGGAATTTCAGTCACAGCAATTTCAGGAGCTTGATTTGTCAATGAATCAAAAGAAGTAGAGGTGTTGGCAGCGATGTTCTCGCAGGCAAAAGGAATAGGACCCAGTTGTGAGGGTGTGGGAGTAACTCTTGTAGATGCTAATGTAGGGATGGAGAAATCAGCCTCAAGAGCTTTGAAATAACGAGATCTTTTGGGAGGATTAGCGATGTTCTCGACATTCTGCGAATAATAACTTAGATAAGAAACAGAGGCAACAATATTGTTATTAAGAAATAGGATGTGTTTCTTACTACCTTATCATTCGCAGAACTTCTCTTCTTCTTCTCAGTCGGTCTTTTGCGAGCATTAGGGTTTTGACCTGAGGATTGGGTGTTAAGGATAGTTCCACTGAAGAGAAGACATAATACAGGAGTTATGAAGGATCAAATAGAGAAGATCGAAGAATATGAGTAAAAATTGAATCAAATAAAGATTATAATAAAAAAACATACCTTGATGATTCCATTAGAACAGTAGCAGGAGAATATGAAGAAGAAGAAAAGTTGCAGACGGAAGATAAAATAAAAAGATGAAGAAGATAGAGAAGTAGAAGAAGAAAATTAGTTTTGAAGTTTAACTCTACCTTTAATAGGCAAAAGGGAATAACTTTTTGAGTAAAAACGTGTCAGTAAAAATATGAATTTACAACACGTGTAAGCGGTTAAAGCTAAATTAACGAAGCAATGTCGAGAAGAAAATATGGAAAGAAGAGAGGCTGCGAGCACTTTGAAGAATTGAAGATTCTCATATCCTCTCCACTTTGCGAAGAAGACATGAGAAGAGGCAAGATGTAGGACCAGAATATCGCTACAATACTTCTCTGCGAGATTAACAACACTTCCCAACAAGCATCACCGCAAGATCTTCAACTACACTTTGCGAGTGTCACAAAGGCAATCAAAAGAGCGACATAATAAATGACGAGTGAAGAAAACTTGAGAAAAGTATATTTGTTCTGCGATGGTTACAAAACTTGCGAGATTTAACATTGTAACTATCGCGGTACAATCGCAGAATCAACCCGAAATAAGATGAAAACTTAGTTGTCACCCACTATGTAACTACCCTATAAATATAGACCCAATGTATCCAGAAAAGGATGATGTATTTTTGAGAGTTAAGAAAGTCTTGAGGAGAGAGAAACTTCAAGAGAATAGTTGTAATCTTGATTTCTTCCATTTCTGTAAACATTTCTGAAACCAAAATAATAAAGTGTCGTTTTTCATCTTCAATTATGAGTTGATTATAGCAAAATCTTAACAAGAGTGTAGTGTGGGAAATCCTGCAACTACATAATCCACCTGCAATTTCAGCTCTTTAACTCCCAAAACCATGTACCAACACTTCCCATGACAATCAACACCTCAAGTGCGCTACTGCCAAGCTCCAACTGCTCATGAAAACCATCACCTTCAACTGCACACATTTAATAACCTCACAAGTCCCTGCAACTCAATAGTAGCATCACTGCACAACTAACTTATCTGCATTGAAAGCTCATATAATCACCATTCCATTACCAACATCTCAGGCTCCTATGTCGACAAACCCTGACTGCAACACACTATTGTCTAGACCACCACCGAAGCCTTGAAGAACAAACCCAACAACAACAACCATTTATCCTTCAACAGTTCCTCTACCCTTCATTGAACCCCAGAAATGCTGCTACAACCACACTGTCACCCATAACAGACTGCAAGCCATCCATTCCCTTCTTAACTTCAAAATTCCCGCAATCTAATTATAAATCATCGACTGTACCACCATCTCAACTAGCATCAGACTCCCTTACTCTGAATTCAAGCTTCATCCATCACAATAGTGCTCAATCAACATCTGCAAACCCATTCACAGCTGAAACAACTTCAATTCCAACCACCACCTTCACTGAACTACTCCATTTCACCCAGAGAACCCATATTTCGATTCAACCTCTCAATTCCATCATCTATGTTCAAAAACCATTTTATACAACATCAGATCTATCTCCTTCTTCCACTCACCAATATAAACCAGCGGCCACCAACGGCACTAGAAAGTCGAACCCATTGCTGTAATTTTCCAGATTCATCGTGCCATTGCTTCATTCTTCACCCCAAATACCTCCAACCCTTCAATTCTTATTCCATGTTCTAAATCAGTGATGTGTTCTTCCTCTAACCCATATCACCAGTAGACCACATTCTTCTCCCTGTGTTCTTTTCCATTCTGTTGAGCTCTAATCTTCAATTCATTAACAGATTCAAACCCTAACCTCATCAATTTCACCAGCAAACCGAAACCCCAGTTCCGCTTTCATCATTTCCATCAACATAATCATTTCCTTCTCCTTGAGCTCAGATTAAACCCACTTTGATATCAGATTCATCTTCTTCATTAACTGAGAACATTAGTAATTTCTCATATGGATTCTTCTAAATCTCTCAAACAGAATCGAATCCTCCTTATCTCGATCTCTGCTTCAGTACCCTAACCGATTCCTGCCATTAATACCCAATTTCAGCTGTTTGAGTTCGAATATCATTAGCAACAACTTTGATCTGAGTTTCCTCCATGGCTGTTGCGCCTCTTTCTTCTCTATGTTTCAGAAACAAATAATTGAGAACTGATTTTCTCTAATTTTTAGGTTTGATGTAGGAAAATACAAGTTGATACAACTACCCAAATGAAATAGATAAGGGCAAACCAATGATGTCTTCCCTTTGCTTCTCTAGACTAAGCTGCAGTGGTTGTCCCCTATCATTGGCTTAACTCGATTGCGCTCCAATGCACGATTTCTTCTTCTTTTGCTCATAATGACTCCAAAGTACCTAAACACTCAAAAGTAAACATAAGATACATAATTCACATGAAAACTCGCAAAGAAAGCATAAATACTAGATATAAAATTAGGTGTTTTAGACACCTATCATTTAGCATTAAACTCCCCAAAGGTATCGCTAAAATCCGTTCTAAGGTATTCACATTCAGAAGAGAGAGATTGAAGTCTAGCTTCTCTTTTTGAATTGTTACCTTCGAAAACAGTCTCAATAGTATCCCAAGCTTCCTTGGAAGTTTAACAAGAGGAGAAATGATGCTGGAGATATTGACTCACTGCATCTATTATGGCATTCAAACCATCAAAATTATGTTTGGAAACCTAATTAGTATAAAACACTAAGCGTTTAAACTCAGTTTTTGAAGATTTTATTTTCGGTATTTCTTTTTTAGATTCCATGCTTCTAAAATCGCGAGATTGAAGAAAAGATTTCCAGCAGAGATAGTTAGTGCCATCAAATATTTGCAGTACGTTAACTGAATCATCTATGGATTCAAATCTTATAGACTAGATCACACCAAACACAGATTATTAGATATTTTCGTGTTTGCCTGCTCTAATACCAATTGAAATCACGAGGGTACCCAAATACACCACACTTTTTCGTTTTAAACCTATAAGTATGATAACTTAAGTGATTGTATATAGACAAAGTCAAAACCATACAACTTCAAGATATTCATTTGATAATAGTTACGGTCCAAAACCGGTTTACTATAAGATCAATATCAAGTGATTAGGATTAACATACAAGTTGTTAGATCATTACTCGGTCGAACTCTCAAGCGTTGCTATCTCAATCTTGTTTATTAAGTTTAGTTTCCAAAACTATAAGTCTTGATTTCTAATCTACTTATAGCTAAGTATCATATTAGGATAGTAAGTGTAGTTGAGCTTTAGACTCCATGGTGTTCATCGAATGAAGACGAAGAACTACTAAAGGGAACTTGTGGAACTTCATCAAAAAAAGGTATGTGGAGACTTGAACTTATCTATCACTCAAAAGTCTATCTACTCTATCTCCTATTTGATACAAAGCCGTATTGCTATATAGACTTCAATTATACACATTTCCTATTTCGAGCCGAATCTATCTCGCTTATCTATTTCTCGAAATATGTGTTGGTAAGCTTTCGCTTTATCCAAGTTCATCTTTACTCATGAAGAAAGTCATGTTGATTATTTCAATAACCTGAAAATCGCTTTGATGAAAATAGTTTGTGAATAACAACTATTTTAACATCCTCTAAGAAAGTTTCAATGATTGAAATGAGAGTTTAGAACAACCATGTTTGGATATAAACATAGTGTGTTCTCACATTTGTGTAAAAGTCCAAAAATCGGGAACCCAAAGTATGCGTACCCGTACGCGTACTGGCGGTTGTTGGAAATACGAGTAAGTATATGTACCTGTATGCATACTGGCAGAAGTTTCACGTCCGTGAATTTATGCTGGAGTTTGGAAGTGTAAAAAAAACTCAATCTGGTTACTTAAGTACGCGTACCCATTTGCATACTTAAGTAGTTTACTTTCTAAAATCGGTTTGTTCATGAACTAAAACATTTATATAATAAGGAATGAAATCTTTGCAAACCGTGGCTATAATGTTCATGAATTGATTCGAGTGAATCAAAATCTATTTTGCTTCGACTGTGTCTTGTATACTTATATGAGATCTAATCAATTGATCAACTCTCTAACTAGTTCATTTGTGTCATTTGAACTAGTTATGGTAAAGATGAATAAGGTTGATATGAAAGTGCTCATATGGCTAACCATTGGTTAACTATTGTTGAACCGACTAAGTGTACATGTTTAGGTATGGTTACTCAAACCTAAATGAAGTTACATTTCATTTGTGTATAACAAGCTAAGTTCGATCTAACGGTTGAAAGATATTAGCTTGAATCTAATCAGGTTTCCATATAACAGTGAATATTAAATGCTTTGTTACCAAGGTAACTTAGATTGCAAACCCTGATATGAAATATATATAAAGGAGAACTCTAGAAACTGGGAAACCTAATTCCCACACCTCCTGTGTGATACTAGTTGTATAAGCTAGAGTCGATTTTCTTTTAACCTTTGGTTTTTCACGAAAACCTATAGGTTAACGACTTAAAGACTTCATTTGGATTGTGAAGCCAGACCCAACTATTTTCTCTATAGTTTCATGATATGATCTTGCTGTTTCTATCGTGATTGAGTATAATCGTAAGATTGGCTTGAGATTTATATTTCTGATAGGCAAGATAGAAAAGTAGTCACAAACACCTTCATCTCATCGTTTGTGATTCCATAATATCTTCTTTCGTTAATCGATTAATATTATTGTGAGGTGATTCATAATTATAGGTTGTTCTTCGGGAATATAAGTATGGGTTATCAATTGGTTCCTGTTCACCTTGATTTATCAAAAGACATAACAAAAACTCGTAGGTATATCTGTGGGAGACAAATTTATCTATTCAATAAACTTTTCTATGTGATACAGATTTATTTATCAAGTCTTCGACTTTGGGTCGTAGCAACTCTTGGTTGTGGGTGAGATAAGCTAAGGGAATCAAGTACGTAGTATCCTGCTGGGATCAGAGATGTAAGGAACACGATTGTACCTTGATCAGTGTGAGATTGATTAGGGCTCAACTACATTCCAGACCGAAGTTATATTTGTAGCGGCTTAATACAGTGTGGTGTTCAAATATGGACTAGGTCCCGGGGTTTTTCTGCATTTGTGTTTTCCTCATTAATAAAAATTTTGGTGTCTGTGTTATTTCTGTAGTAGCAGGAAATCCCACACTACGCCCCTCACAAGAATTCATACAATCAAATCATTTTTAGATCAAAAATCATAAATTTTATTGATTAATCTCACAAATTTTACAATATGAAAAGGATAAATCTAAAAAATTAACAACCACTCTGGAATTTCTCTCTCCTTCCTTGTGCATGTTCAACTCTTTATGTAGGGGATTACATAGTGGATGCAGCTAATCTGTCCTTTAATTTCGGATCTGACTTGCGACATTATCGCAAGAGTTCTACTGTTGATATTCGCAAACACTCTAGTTATCACAGAATCATCACACTTTTCTCATTTTTCCGCCATCGTCATCTGTTACGTCATTCTTCAAATCATTCTGCGACGCTCGCAAAGTGTTGTTGATAAAACTTCGCAGATGTGTCTTTCTTGCGATATTCTGATCCTACATCTTGCCTCTTCTCATGTCTTCTCTGCAAAGGAGAGAATGTCTTGAGAAATTATTCTTCAAAATCTCGCAACTGTTCATCTTTTCATATTCTTTTGTACACTATTCTGTATTTCACGCGAATTTTGTTACACGTATCTTTTCTTCCATCCATATCTTGACATGTCTTTTTCAACCACTACTTTTAACCGCTCATGCCCACCTTTCGCATTAAATGCACTTATCTTCTCGAGAATTTCTACTCTCTATATATATTCTCCTTATTCTTTCCTTCGCTTCTTTTTACTTTCTTCTCAGCTTCTCTGCAATTTTACTGTTCTTCCGCAAATTTCTCTTCTGCTACTGCAAACGTTCATTCTTCATCTTTCATTCCTTCATTCCCGTACTGAAGATGCCTCCAGCTGGTCGTAAAAACGAGATTGCTTTTGAAGAAGCTCGAAAGAAACTTCAAACCAAAGGTCTTACTTTATCTCCCATTCCTGGTAAAAACCCTAAATCTGAGCTTTCTATTGATATATTTTCTGATCATCCTTGCATTCATGAGAAGGTCATAATATCGCTAGGTCAGCTTCTCGCTGGCCTTCCCATTCCCCTTTATGATCCTGAACTTCCCTTATTTTATGAAATACTTTATCATGCGAAATTCTCGTGAGCTATATACCAATTAAGTGGGGATTGCATTCGCCTAATGCTCGAGTTTGCGAATCGTGGTGCCGGTAAGGGATCTCTTTACCCTTAACCCTAAGTTTGCTGATGTTGCGATTATTCCTGCGAAGTATACAGTAGAAAATTTCTTTGCGAATTATGAGATAATTCCTATGAAAAAAGATAGCACTTGCTGGGGCGTTCGTTTAAGGAATAAAGATGATGTTGCTGATGACAAGATTCTCAGGAAAGACATTGATTGGCATCCTGGCACTAATACAACTCCACGTCATTCTAGCGATGATAAATGGTGTATCTTTCTGTTGCGCGTCGTTTACGCAAAAAATTAATTACAAATATTTCCTACTAATTAACTGGTAATATAGAGGTAGTAAGAGATCGATCCCACAGAGAGCTATGTAATTGATAGGTTATTTGATCAGCAAGAATAAATAACAAAGGGGGGTTTGGTTTGATGAAAGTAAAATAAAAAGATAATAAGAAAGAAAAGATGATCAAGGAATCATTCGCCGCCACTGAAAAGAAACTTAATAAAAGTACTTGTTTACCTCTTGTAGAATTTCTATTATCACCAACCGTAGAATAGCAATAAGCTATTCTATCCCAGAAATTCTGGTTGCCACTGGATACGGAAGCGCTCGACTACCAGATTCTATCCATCTGATCCACCATGAATAAGCTCTCAAGGTGTAACCCAAACGAATGCATTATGTTTTGTGAATTAGGTTGATCCTAGCATCAGACGCATAAGCTCGGTCTGCTTACTAGTGTCATCTCTATACACAATTGCTTAACAGAATCCCTCTGTCAGCTTTTGCGATGTACTACTTGTGTATGGAATTGAGTGACTATTACACGTATCACCAACCCCAATACTAGTAGAAGAATTACTATCAGCTTAATTCAAATGGCCAATTGAATAACCCAATAGCAATCTTAGACACTAAAAACAATAGAGACAATCGATAAGAAAAATAAACTTAAAATAAACTTGTAAAAAGAATTAAAGTTCCATTATTCAGGACCTTGATATCATCCCCAATCAATAAATTTAGCTACACATGGATTTACTAAAACCCATAGAAAAATATGAAAGAATAAAGAAGAGAATAACTCGGTTTTCCCCTAAAGGGGGTAAACCCTAAGATATAAATTAAGAACCTTTCTTCTCTCTTTTCTTTCTCGTACTCACAAGTTCTATCCTCTGGTTATCACCCTCCAGTTCTCTATTTATATAAGAGGATTTCACCAACTCTTTCATAATTTTCCACTCACGCGTATTTGATTGGTACGGCGCCGAATTTCTTCTTTTTTTCTATCCTTCTCTGACGCATGCGCCTTCTTTGTTTTCGGCGCATTCTTTCTTTTCTTATGTCCTTTTTTTTCTTCAAAATCAGCCGTCTGTTATCAATGTTTGACAATGTGCAAACAGTTTATTACTATTTGACACTATTTATCACTGTTTGACACTTTATATTTTCGTCCTCTTCACTGTGATAGCAGGAACTCCTGGGTTTGAACAAGTTTCTCTTGGTCTTTTGCCCTTATCTACTTTTAGCTAGCTTCTTTTATGCACAACTAAGTGCAAATTTACTTCTTTTCGGATGATTCCCCTAATAAAACACAAATAAGAGAAAACAAGCGTAACATACAATAATTTGCAAGAAAATCAACAAATACTAGCATGGAATTGACACCAAATATATGTGAAATATGCACTTATAAAATTCCCCCACACTTGGCTTTTGCTAGTCCTCGAGCAAACTATCTAACCTAAAACAAAACAAATCTTTATCGTTGAGGACCCGGTTGCACTTAGCATGTGCAACAAGCCTTTAAACCCCTAGGTGTCCATAGTGGATGAGTTATAGTCTCGTGAGGGATTACGAGAGGTATACCCACAAAACCTACTCCAACTTCAAAACGTTCCAGCGTCCCAAGCATCCAAAGAGTTATGAGGACATAGAGTTTCTGCATGCTAGTAATAAGAAGTTAGAAATACCAAAGAACATATTCTCATTCTTAAATGTTGAGTGAGAAATAATCACACCATAATGAGAGAACGCGTGTTTGAGAGCGACCAATAAGCATTTTGCCTCGACTTCTGCCTCACTTAAAAGGATTTTATGATAATTGTACTCAATAAGACAACTTTTTTATGGGTCTCACATATGTGCAGGTAGGAATGAAGAAGGAACTCCTACACACGTTGAATGGTGGGAAGGAAACCTTCCGAATTATTTCTGGAGACCCCACAAAATCATGGGAAATAAAAGACTTTTTATGATGATCTCTAAGAAAGGAAATCAACCACTATAGCAAGGATGTGAGTACTTACCACCTTCACATCTGATTGAAATGATGATAACACCACTCTCACAACATCCAATAGAAACGTAGTCTTCAGCTCGTCTTCTTCATCTTCTTGGTCTTCGTCTTCGGCTTCAACTGTTGATGATAAACTTTTGAACTTCATAAAACTTTGACAATTTGTAACTCTTTTCCTTTATTTCCTTGTTGCTTGATACTTCTTTATAGATTTTTCTTCCTCATGGATTTATTGATGAAATATATCCTAAATGCAACTCTGTTTGTATTCTTTTTTTGTTTGTATTTTTGTATTTTTTATATTTTTGTATTTTTTTTTGTATATATATATATATATTATTTTATTTTTGATAAAAAGATTGCAACTATAATTAAAAATTAAATTAAATTAACATGGCCATGAAAGAAGTATTTTACCACTTGAATCTTCACAACTTGTAATGTCTTGTATCATAAACTTCAATAACTCTCATCTTTTGACTTTCTCTACTCTTGTAAATAAGTCTTCATACTTGGATATAGAATTATGCTCATTGTATTGTAAGTCTTCAACATATATTTAAAAATTTGCTCAACTATGTTGCTTTACTTAGATATGAATTTTGCTCTTGTATTGTTGCTTATTAACCTTAAACGTCTTCAAATTTCCTTGTAGATTTTGATGTGGCCCCTTTGTTGATGATGTGCTTCTATGGACCTGTTGTTGGCGAGAGAGAATGGTGCTAACTGCAAATCAAACTACAAGAAGGAGGTTTTCATCTATAGACGTCACACTCATGATTGACAAAATTAGCACTCAAGAGATCAAAAATAGTGCTGAAAATGGTGTGAAGTTGGGTATCTCACCATTCTACCCGGAAATAACGTACGGTGACTCACACTAAAAAATAACAGCTTTTTAGTCAACTAAAAATAATTGAAGGTTTGGTGCCTCTGTTGATTTGAAAATAGGTAGTCTCCACTAATGATTGATCAGCAACTCTAATAATGCATTTCTCTCTGCTCCTAATTTGCATCACCTGTATGATTAAATCCATTATTTAACACTCCAATTCGTAAGAAATCCGAACGTAGTTCCCTAACACTTCCAAGTTCAGTTATGTCGGTCAGAATTCTCTATGTAAACAAAAATCTCTACAAGTTGAAGGTTTTTATGCAAATATATACAAAAATTTTAAAAAATTTGACTCAAAAAGGATAAAAACTCTATATGCATAATAAGGAAACAATACCCCACACTTAAACTTTACATTGTCCTCAATGTAATTGACTCGTCCAAAGTGAAATCAAGGTGGGAAATACTAATATGATATGTAAAAGAAGAAAAATAAAAGGATATAAAATACAAAACCTATGGGTTTCCTCCCATTCAGCGCTTAGTTTAACGTCCTCAGCCCGACCCTCTGGTTATCGTCCGTACACCAATAATCTGGAAATCTGGTAGTCTGCCCAGAAAACAATCTGCGATTCTAGTAACAACTTTATGAAAACATTAACACAATATATAAATATTAAAGCTATCACTTTATTGAAGTTTCCCCCACACTCAAAAGTGGATAGTGAACATAGAATTCAGGAACTTCAAAAGGTTCTTTAGCTTGGTGAACCTGCACAATTCTAGAATCAAACACATCAAGTGGTGGATACTTAGAAGCAAAATAATTCGTTAAAACTTTGGAAGCACATAACTCCAATCCTAAGTGAGGTATTTTCATAAAAGCTGGGTTAACAACTCTTTGAAAATTTACTTCAATTGGATGGAAATGATCAATAGATATAAAACTATGAAAAGGATTAGACAAACCTTGTTCGCGATCCTCATCTTTTATTTATATTGAATTATTTACCTCAAGTATGTCGTGGTCCTCTATCAAAAATTTTAGCCTTTCTTCATCGGTTTTTGCTTCAACTAAATTCTCAGCATCATTATAATCCTTGGCAAGCTCAATTTGGTCTTCCACTTTAATCAATTTGGTTTCTTTATCAATCTCAATCTCTTGAACAATCTCATCATCGGAATCGAAATCTTTCCCCAAGAAGTCTAGTTCATTGGTGCAAATCCTAGGGTCTTCCATATGAGTCTCCAATGAATGAATAATAGGGTTTACTTCTTGCAAATCAACTGGACTAAAAACATTGTAATTCGGATATTCTTCATAATATTGATATGCATTTGAGTATGTTACACCATTCATAACAATGGTTCGGTCATACCAAGGCTCCTCCTTTTGAATAGGCGAGTGATCGTTATAATGATCCGGAGTTGGAATAACTTTACCATTGTTACAACGCTCATACACTTCCGCGGACTCATATCTTTCCCTAAGGAATTTTTTCCAAGCAATAAATGCATCATCCTCAAGCTCTTCATCAGAATCTCCGTCATCCATAGGAATTTCAGAATCGTTTTGGTTTTGAGGCCATACTTCTTCCTCATCCCTATTTTTACCTATTTGAGCAATTTGTTCGTATAATTTATCTGAAGTCCTCTGAATCTCTCGATGCGATTCTTGTTGCTGATTCTGAATATCTCCTAGCATTTTGTTAAGACGTTCTTCAAAACTTAAACTTTCACTCACCACAAGATTTCCAGACCAAGTCTTCTCCTTTTGAATAGAGGTGAATGATCATAAAAACGATGAGGAGTTTGGTTAGATATATCGAAGTAAGATTCGGTTGATGTATTGTTCTCCATGCTTGGTTCTTCATTCAGGGGTTCCGGCGTGGACAAATTGGCCTTTAACTGAAGCATAAACTGATCAAACTTCTGCTCAAATTCAAGAGATAAACGATTAGAAGTATAACTATCCCCCCATCCTTGTGATTGTTCACTTACATGCCCGTCATAAGATTGTTGACATGTATGAGAATATCCATATGGTTCCGTAGGATATTGATCATAGCCAAAAAATTGGTTTTGATTATACCCATGGGATGGTTGGTAGTAGTCATGAGATTGAAACCCATATTGATCACCACTATAATATGATGATTGGTCTTGTGCTCCGTATATGTTATGCCCATAAGGAAACATGACGACTCACAATAACAAAAGAAAAAAATAAAAATATTTTTTTTTTTAAAATAAAATAAAATATTATTATTATTATTTTATATATAAAATAAAAACAAGCTAAAAAAATAACAAATCAATTAGCAACCGCTCCCCGGCAGCGGCGCCAAAATTTGGTGCGCGTCGTTTACGCAACAAATTAATTACAAATATTTCCCACTAATTAACTGGTAATATAGCGGTAGTAAGAGATCGTTCCCACAGAGAGCTATGTAATTGATAGGTTATTTGATCAGCAAGAATAAATAACAAAGGGGGGTTTGGTTTGATGAAAGTAAAATAAAAAGATAATAAGAAAGAAAAGATGATCAAGGAATCATTCGCCGCCACTAAAAAGAAAATTAATAAAAGTACTTGTTTACCTCTTGTAGAATTTCTATTATCACCAACCGTAGAATAGCAATAAGCTCTGATATCCCCGGAATTCATGTTGCCACTGGATACGGAAGCTCTCGACTACTAGATTCTATCCATCTGAGCCACCATGAATAAGCTCTCAAGGTGTAACCCAAACGAATACATTATGTTTTGTGAATTAGGTTGATCCTTGCATCAGACGCATAAGCTCGGTCTGCTTACTAGTGTCATCTCTATACACAATTGCTTAACAGAATCCCTCTGTCAGCTTTTGCGATGTACTACTTGTGTATGGAATTGAGTGACTATTACACGTATCACCAACCCTAATACTAGTAGAATAATTACTATCAGCTTAATTCAAATGGCCAATTGAATAACCCAATAGCAATCATAGACACTAAAAACAATAGATACAATCGATAAGAAAAATCAACTTAAAATAAACTTGTAAAAAGAATTAAAGTTCCATTATTCAGGACCTTTAAATCATCCCCAATCAATAAATTTAGCTACACATGGATTTACTAAAACCCATAGAAAAATATGAAAGAATAAAGAAGAGAATAACTCGGTTTTCCCCCAAAGGGGGTAAACCCTAAGATATAAATTAAGAACCTTTCTTCTCTCTTTTCTTTCTCGTACTCACAAGTTCTATCCTCTGCATGGTTACCCCCCTCCAGTTCTCTATTTATATAAGAGGATTTCACCAACTCTTTCATAATTTTCCACTCACGCGTATTTGATTGGTACGACGCTGAATTTCTTCTTTTCTTCTGTCTTTCTCTGACGCATGCGCCTTTTTTGTTTTCGGTGCCTTCTTTCTTTTCTTATGTCCTTTTTTTTCTTCAAAATCAGCCGTCTGTTATCAATGTTTGACAATATGCAAACAGTTTATTACTATTTGACACTATTGTCACTATTTGACACTGTTTGACACTTTATATTTTTGTCCTCTTCACCGTGATAGCAAGAACTCCTGGGTTTGAACGAGTTTCTCTTGGTCTTTTGCCCTTCTCTTGGCCTTTATGATTTCAATGCCACTGGGATGAGGAAATTTAATGCATTGGTGTAAATTTGATGCTACACCTAGAATCCCATGTAGCCAAGGTCGTCCAATCAAAGCGTTGTAAGGCAATTCTACATCAACTACACAAAATAGGATCTTAGAGGATATCCCCTTTAATGGAATTCCCATAGTGATTTCCCCTTTAGGATTATTGGCAGTACCATTAAAACCATATATTTTATAAGTTGAAGATATTAGATCCTCATCTCTACCTCCCATAGTCTTATAAGTATGATAGAATAAGATATCCACAGAACTTACCGTGTCAATTAAGACTCTATTAATTGCCCATGTATCTTCATCCTCATCATCATCTTCATCCCCTCTCCATCTTCTTTTGGTTTTGGGTTTATCTCTAATCTTACCACTAATGGGTTGTCATGTGTTTCTCCTCATGCGAGAACTTTTTCTGCGGTAAAAGAGATAATCTTCTTTGGCCATTCTTTTAGTGGCGAGATTTTTGCAATGTTAATTATCTCTCTTTCATCAACATCTCTTGCGAAAACTCTGCTTAGAATATTATCATGAAAGTCTTCAATTGTTTTGTATGAATGTACAATAGAATTACAAAACAGATTCTTCTCCTTTGCTCCAACTCCTATGACAAATGTTTCTCCTCCTTTTTCCGCATTAACTCTGCGAATTTCTGGTGGTGGTGGTAAGAGTTGAGATTGTGGGTGCCCCATTAGAAAATGATTTAGCTTTTCCTGGTCTATCATTCTGAGAATGATTCTCTTTATGTTTTTGCAGTCATTTGTAGAATGTCCATGAAAGTGATTATAAGAGCAAAATTCTTGACTTCTGTTATTTGGAAGCGGTTCTTTTCCCATGTTCCAGGGTGTTGGTATATTTTCCATTAAAATTATTGCTTCCCAAATTTTTTCCACACTAGTGTTCAAAGGCGGCATCTTGATCTCTTTCTATATCATTTTTTGACTTCCTGATCCTCTCTGATAATTTTGTCTTTGTCCTCCATAATTTTCCTGCGGCTGATCAAGTCTTTGAATTTTGTTGTTTCCACCTCGACTATAAAAATTTCTTTCTCTTTCGAATTCTTCTTGATCTCTGCTTCCCATAGCTACCAACTTCTGTTGATTATCATTCTTTTCTTCTTATTGTACCTGCAAAGTGCTCGCCACTGTGTTTATCAATTTAGGCAATAATCTTGCATTCGCTGTATTTGAACTTGTATTCGCAACGGGATACGATTCCATTTCATTCTATTTTTCTTCAAGGGAAATGTACTCTTCATGTAGCTCCCGTAATTCAGTCATAGTGATTGTATTCTTGATTCCAAAAATTTGAATGTATAGTAGATTGGTTGCGAACATTGCATTGATGAATGATAAAATGAGATATCTCTCATCCACACGTCCAGCCATGTCACTGCACATTGTCTTCCACCTTATGATTAGATGCTTCAAACTTTCTCTGATTCTCTACTTTAATCCAAACACATCTTCTATTCCTTGTCGCGAGGAGTTGTTAGTTATATACGCCCCTAAGAACGTAGTCTGCAAATGGTTGAAAGATGTTATAGTATTCCTGGGTAGACCTTCGAACCACTTTAGCGACTCTCCTGTTAGACTTGATGCGAAATACTTGCACAACACAACATCACGATTATCCCACTGTAACATACATCTTGCATAAGCTTTAATGTGTTGAATTGCACAAGTTGTTTCACCAAAGATGCTAGTTAACGCAGGAAACTGCACTTTGGCGGTATTCCTCCTAATTGTACTTCTTGTGTGAATGGAGTATTCGAAACTTCTTCAATGGCCTCATCTAATTTCCTTCTGCCTCTCTCTCTCTTATTATTCATCATTTCTCTCATTTGTGCCAGTTCTCTTAAGATTTGTTCATTTACCCCGGACACTGATCCCATTGGTCTCTTTAATTCTGCTTCTCTTCTCCTGCGTTCTTGCCTGTTTTGTGTTGCGAAATTTTTATTTTCTTCCCCATAATTTTCTTCTTGTCTTTCTCTGTGATCTTCTCTTTCATTTCTCTTCTGCGATTTTGCTCACTCCTTATCAACTCTCTTTGTTGTCTTTCGATTCTCCTTTGTATTCTATCATATTCTTCATTGATATTACCATTGTTGCAGTTTTGCTCACGTCTTCTTTCTCGATTGTTCTGACATATTTCTTCTTGGAGTTCTCTTTCCTCCATTTCTGCTCTCAATCTCTCTCTCTCGCAGGCTAAACGTGCTTGTTCGGCATAATGTCTCTCGATTTCTTCATCGATTACTAGATCATTTCTGCGATTTTTTATCCCATGTAATATTCTTCTTCCTTCTTCTTGTTTTTCTTCATCACCTTGGTTATTTCGTTCTTGACACTGCCTGTTTTGAGGAATTTCGCCATGTAGAATACATCGATCTTCAATCATTTCTCTATTTTCGCGACGTTCTTCATCTAGATTTTGCATGTCCTGTCGAATATTTCCATTAACATTTTCTACAAGTGAGTTTCGTCTTTCTTCCCTTATGATTGATCTTGAACTTGATCTTGTAGTGCTTCTTGACCTTCTATTTTGTAATCTCATATTCTCCATTCTCAACTCATGATTCTGCCTTGTCAAATTAGCACGTTCTTCTGATTCTATTCTCCTTTCTTCGTGTATTCTTTATCTCAATGATTCTAATGTTTCAGTCTCTTCATTTCCATGAATTATACCTCCAACTACTTCTTGATCCTCCTCTACTGGTCTATCGTTTCTCAATTATCGTTGTAGTAACTGGAAATCCCACACTACACCCCTCACAAGAATTCATTCAATTAAGTCATTTTTAGATCATCAAACACAGATTTTATTGATTAACCTCACAAATTTTACTAGGTAAAAAGGAAATAAAGCTAAGGAATTAACAACCGCTCTAGACTTTCTCTCTCCTAATGACTTGCTCAATACTCGAAAAAGATCTCCCATTCCTTACGCTTGTTCAACTCTTTATATAGGGAATTACATAGTGGATGACAACTAATCTGTCCTTTATTTTAGGATCTGACTTGCGATATTATCGCAAGAGTTCTATTGTCAACCTTCCAAGCATTATAATCAGCGCAGAGTCATCACACTTTTCTCATGTTTCTGCAATCGTCATCTGTTACATCATTCTTTAAATCATTCTGCGACGCTCGCAATGTGTTGTTAGCCAAACTTCGCAAATGTGTTCTTCTTGCGATATTATGATCCTAAATCTTGCCTCTTCTCATGTCTTCTCTGCGAAGGGGAGAATGTCATGAGAAATTATTTTTCACAATGCCGCAACTGTTCATCTTTTCATACTCTTTGTACTGACACGACTCTGTATTTTGCGTGAACTTTGTTACACGTATTTTTTCTTCCATCCATCTTTAGACACGTCTTTTTAAACCGCTGACTTTTATCCGCTCACGTGCACTCTTCGCATTATATGCACTTATCTTCTCGAGAATTTCTACTCTCTATATATATTCTTCTTATTCTTCCCTTCTCTTCTTTTTACTTTCTTCTCAACTTATCTGCAATTTTATTGTTCTTCCGCAAATTCCGCTTCTGCTACTGTAACTTTTCTTGATCTTTATTCTTTTGATTTTTACTATCTTGCTTTATTCCCATACTAAAAAATGCCTCCAGTCGGTCGTAAAAACGAGGTTGCTTTTGAAGAAGTTCGAAAGAAACTTCAAACCAGAGGTTTTACTTTATCTTCCATTCCCGGTCAAAGCCCTAAGTCTGAGATTTTTATCAATCTATTTTTTGATCATCCTTGCAATAATGAGATGATCATAATCTCGCTAGGTCAGCTTCTCGCTGACCTTCCCATTCCCATTTATGATCTTGAACTTCCCTTATTTTATGAAATACTTTCTCATGCGAAATTCTCGCGAGCTGTATATAAATTAAGTGGGGATTGCATTCGGCTAATGCTTGAGTTCGCCAATCATGGTGCTGGTAAGGGATCTCTTTATCTTGATGAAGCTAAAAATTCTAGGTTCAAAGACGTTGCGATTGTTCCTGCGAACTATACCGTAGAAAATTTCTTTGCGAATTATGAGATAATTCCTATGAAGAAAGATAGTACTTGTTAGGGCTTTCGTTTAAAGAAGAAGGATGATGTTGGTGATAACAAGGTACTTATGCAAGACATTGATTGGCATCCTGGCAAAAACATATCCCCGCGTAACTCCAGTGATGATAAATGGTGTATCTTCCCTTTAATCCTAAAGGGTCCGTACGTCTCTGGATCTCATGTTTTGCCTGCGAATCTCGCAGCATATGAACCATGGGCATTCAATTGGCCTGAGAGAGAAACTGAGGTATATTTCCACACTTTTCTTGAATTGTTATTCTTTTTATTCTTATATATAATATATTTTTGCTGATCATTTCAATATTTTTGTGTATCTGCGAAATTACCAAGTTGAAAGGTCGAAACTGAGCTATAGCCAGACTGGGAAAATTAATACTTTATCAGCTCTTCGATCATTCACAGATGAAGTAAGAAATATTCTTTTATGATTCTTCGCAATATATTGTTGCCTCTATTTCTTATCTTCATTTGTGTGTGTAGGAAATCGCTGAAAGGGAAGAGCCCGTAAAAGTTGCGAAAACTAAAGGTAAAGGTGTTGGTCGCAAGGGAAGATCTGGTTCTCCTCCTTTAAAGAAACAAAAAGTCCAATCTCCCTCTCCTTCAGATCTTCAATTTAGTGAAAGTTATGATAATGATGATGATGAAGATGAAGATATTAATGCATCTTTTGTCCAAGAAAATTCTCCACCTGAATCTTCTATGGCACAATTGTCCAGTATCTTCTCCAATACTATGCAGGGAATTGGTGATACTCCTCTTACCAACGCCTGCAACTCCCTAGCGACTATCTGTGATGCCCCCCCTCTTAGAGAATAATGAATCTCTTCGCGGGGTTTCAAGATCTATATCTGCGAGTTTCTTACATTTGCTTAATAGCCTGGTAAGTTTTCATTCTTATACTTTTCTTCTTTTATTTTTGCCTTGAATTCATAATTAATTCCTAAAATTTGTTGCATTATTTCGCAGGCTGGGAAAGCTTCCTTTGATGTTATCTCAGATTTGGAGAAGAGGCGTGCGGCTTTCGCAAAGAAGAATCTTAAACTTCTCAACAAAAACGAAGAATTGGAGGTTGAAGTCATTGGTCTTCGCGAGAAGAATAAGCAAAATGAAGGATTGGATATTGAAGCTGCTAATCTTCACGAAAAAAATCAAACAATTGGAATCAGATAATTCTCTTCAGAAGGAAAAAATATCTAATCTTCAAGACGCCAATAAGCAACTCTATGGTATGGGATTCTTTTTCTTTCCCCTTTATTTTATTTTCTCAAAAAAATTCTTCTCATAGAGTTTATCATTTCACAGACGTTTATGGTCTTACTGATGAAGCTATTCTTCTTCATACATTTCCAAATCCCATGGATGATGATACCCTTCTTGAACATCTAAACAATTCTCTAAATAATTTTTAGAATGGTAAGATTGAATCTCTTCCCATAAATGAACTTAGATCCAAACTTCGTCTTTTAGAAATTGAACATAGATCTGTCTTGGATATGGCTAATAAATTTAGACAATTCTTTCACAACTCTAAGAATAAATCTGTAAGTTAAAGGCCAAATATAGTGATCTGATAGATGAAAAAGACCGTATTTCTCTCCAAGGTGCTCAGACATTAGCGAAATTTCAAGAAACTCTTTTTGAGATTCAAATTGAAAGAGATGACCTCAAACATAGAAATGATGTACTCTGCGAAAGAGAGAATCAAACTCGCTCTCGCCTTCTCATAAATGATGATGATGAATTAGCTTGGGCTGTGAAAGTTCTAGATAATGCTAGGAATAGTTTAGGTGTATATTTTAGTCTTCAAGTTGAGCAAACGACCTTGATTAGAGATATGATTTCTAACAAAGAAGGTTATTAACTGTTCTTCCTTATTTAATTATTTATTTTTCACAATTTTCGATCAAATTGTTGATTTATTGTTGTATTTTCGCATAAGCTGAAGAGAGATATCGCAGTAGAATTGAAGAACTTGAGAATGAAAAGGCGAAGCTCGCAAAGGATCTTTCTTCTCGCAATGAGAAATGTTCAAGATTGAAGTCTCAACTGAAGATCACTATTGCGAATTTTGGGAATGACGCAATTTCTTACCGTAATGATACCATCAAGGCGATCTGTGATGACAACAAGATTCCTCACTCCAAATATCCTTGTCTTTTAGACAACATCCCGGAGAATGTGCCTAACTTGGTCATCTCTGATAGCGAAGCTAATGAAGGAGAAGAATCCGAAGAAGATGGAAATGATGAATCTGATGAAGATAAGGAAAAACGTTCTAGTGAAGAATTTGATGGAGATAATGATGAATCAAGATCGAAATAGATTTTGTTTTCTTGCTTGCTCCCTTGTAAAATTTGTACATTCATTCTTTGATCTTTTATTCTTGTAATCTATCACTGTTAATTTCTCCAATCTTTAATATAAGTTCTTTTTTGTTTCACCCTGCATGCGTTAGAAGAAATTTCTCTCTTGCAATATGATTAACCAAAATACAGTTGCGTAAATCTATCATATGGAAAAAAATAACATTTAATTTATCTTATGCATTCCCATACTTGCCTCTGTTATTTGTATTCAGATGAGTGATTGAGCATATTACCTTTGTTTAGTAAAGTAGTTTGCGACAAAATCACAATTTCCTCTGTATAACCTCGCAATCATAAATTGTAAGATTACAATCATTCTTGTATTCTAATGTGGTCTTATTTTGCCTTCCTAAGTAAAGGTCTTATTTTGCCATCTTTTTTCATTGCGACAAAATCGTAGGTCGTCTCTACATTTGCATGTAGAAACCCATTGATCTTGCCTTAACTGTCTGTTCTTTTGTATTTTTGATGCGACAATATGATAGGCCTAAATTTTCTTGCGAAACTAAAGCCCCATGACATTTTCGTCTTGCGACGAAATCGCAGGACGTCTTTACACTTGCATGCAATGACCCATTGATTTCGTCTTATCTTCTCTTTTGTATTATTGCCTCTTCAGGACTGTTTCACAAATATGACAAGTCTAAATATTCTTGCGAAAATATAGTCTCGTGACATTTGCGTCTTAAGACACTTATCATCTCCCTAATGGAGGGTGCCGCCCTTATCTTCCCTCTGGTTGCCCTTTCAAGGAGACGTGCTTCTGCCATACAAGACTAGATCCTCCCATCCAGTCTTAACAATAACCAGTTGTCTTCGCAACCTCTTATACCTTTTGCTTATATGGCTTATGGTTACGAGACTGCACCCTAAGTGGGGTTTTCTTCGGGCCGAGTGCATCATAGCCAAGACTTACCAAGAATGGCCAGGGTAGTTTCATACGCCCCGGGCACTCTTGGCTCAAACGTGTACCCCGGCGCCTTGGTCATACTCTACACCCCTTAGGAGATCTATTATTACCTTATTCGCCCAACTCAAGTCATATGCTCAAGTTGAGAATCCAAGGTGTCTCTCCTGGATGGGCTTTCATTGACCCCAAATCTCCATTAGTCAGGTTCCAGTAGCGGTGTAACCTTATCGCTGAGTCATGTAACAGATACCCCCTTGTATGACGTACTTTAGGTCTTACATTTTCCCATTGTGAAATTTTATTCGTGAACTAGGGTGTACGCCATAAAGGTTCGTCCCATTCTAGATCTTAAATGATCATTTCCTGCGAAATTTTCACATATTTGCAAGATTATTCTTTTGCATTTCATTTTTGTTATAATTTCTCAATCTCATTTTTATCACTAAACAAAATATATTTTTGAAATTTTTGCAACAAATCAATTATACGTCTTTTTTATTTTTCTCAATATTTCTTTCACTTCACAGTTTGAATTTTTTACCTTTGCTGTTTTCTGCCTCTGTTCTTTGGTTGCTTTTCGCAATAGTATTTTCTTCTGCGATATTTTCATTATTTGTTATTTTCAGCTGGCGTTGACTTCGCAGCATTCCTTCTTCTCTTTGTTCTACTAAATCAACCATTAATTTCTCACTTCTTTGTGTTTCTTTGATGTTATACTGAGTCAAAATAGATTCTTCGCCTTTGATCCAACTTCTATGACAAATGTTTCTCCTCCTTTTGTTGCATTTACTCTGCGAACTTCTAATGGTGGTGGTAAGAGTTGAGATTGTGGGTGCCCTATTAGAAAGTGATTTAGCTTTCCCTGGTCTATTATTCTGAGAATGATTCTCTTTATGTTTTTGCAGTCATTTGTAGAATGTCCATGAAAGTGATGATAAGAGCAAAATTCTTGACTTCTGTTATTTGGATGTGGTTCTTTTCCCATGTTCCAGGGTGTTGGTATATTTTCTATTAAAATTATTGCTTCCCAAATTTTTTCCACACTAGTGTTCAAAGGCGACATCTTGATCTCTTCCCACATTATTTTTTGAATTCCTAATCCTCTCTGATAATTTTGTCTTTGTCCTCCATAATTTTCCTGCGGCTGATCAAGTCTTTGAATTTTGTTGTTTCCACCTCGACTATAAAAATTTCTTTCTCTTTCGAATTCTTTTTGATCTCTGCTTCCCATAGCTACCAGCTTCTGTTAATTATCATTCCTTTCTTCTTGTTGTACCTACGAAGTGCTCGCTATTGTGTTTATCAATTTAGGCAATAAACTTACATTCGCTGTATTTGAATTTGTATTCGCCACAGGATACGATTCCATTTCATTCTATTTTTCTTCAAGGGCAATGTACTCTTCCTGTAGCTCCCGTAGTTCAGTCATTGTGATTGTATTCTTGATTCTAAAAATTTAAATGTATGATAGATTGGTTGCGAACATTGCATTGATGAATGATAAAATGAGATATCTCTCATCCACACGTCCAACCATCTCGCTGCGCATTGTCTTAAACCTTATGGTTAGATGCTTTAAACTCTCTCCAATTCTCTACTTTAATCCAAACACATCTTTTATTCCTGGTCGCGGGGAGTTGTTAGTTATATACGCCTCTAAGAACATCGTCTGCAAATGGTTGAAAGATGTTATAGTATTTCTGGGTAGACCTTCGATCCACTTTAACGCCTCTCCTTTTAGACTTGATGCAAAATACTTGCACAACACATCATCATGATTCTCCCAATGTAACATACATCTCACATAAGCTTTGATGTGTTGAATTGGACAAGTTGTTCCATCAAAGATGCTGGTTAATGAAGGCAAGCTGCACTTTGGTGGAATTCCTCCTAATTGTACTTCTTGCGAGAACGGAGTTTTCGCAGCTTCTTCTATGGCTTCATCCAATTGTCTCCTACCTCCTTCTATTCTGTTATTTAGCATTCCTCTCATTTATGCCAACTTTCTTAGGATTTGCTCATTTACCCCGGACGTTGATCCCGTTGGTCTCTTTAATTCTGCTTCCCTTCTCCCGCGTTCTTGTTTGTTCTGTGTTGCGAGATTTTGATTTTCTTCTCTATCATTTTCTTCTTGTCTTTCTCTGCGATCTTCTCTTTCATTTCTTTCATGAATTCGCACACCATTATATCTCTCATTTTCTCTTATGCGATTTTGTTCACTCCTTATCAATTCTCTTTGTTTTCTTTCGATTCTCCTTTGTATTCTATCATATTCTTCATTGATATTACCATTGTTGCGGTTTTGCTCGCGTCTTCTTTCTCAATTTTCATGATTGTTCTAACGTATTTATTCTTGGAGTTCTCTTTACTCCATTTATGCTCTCAATCTCTCTCTCTCGCAGGCTAAACATGCTTGTTCAGCATAATGTCTCTCGATTTCTTCTTCGATTACTTGCTCATTTCTACGATTTTCTCTCCCATGTAATATTTTTCTTCATTCTTCTTGATTTTCTTCATCACCTTGGTTATTTCGTTCTTGACGTTGTCTGTTTTGAGGAATTTCACCATGTGGAATGTATCGATCTTCAATTATTTCTCTATTTTCATGACGTTCTTCATCTGGATTTTGCACCTCCTGCCGAATATTTTCATCAATATTTTCTACAAGTGAGTTTTGTCTTTTTTCTCTTCTGATTGATCTTGAACTTGATCTTGTAGTGCTTCTTGACATTCTATTTTGTAATCTCATATTCTCCATTCTCAGCTCATGGTTTCGCCTTGTCAAATGAGCACGTTCTTCTACTTCTATTCTCTTTTCTTTATGTATTCTTTGTCTCAATGCCTCTAGTGCTTCAATTCTTTCATCTCCATGAATTATTCCTCCAATTGCTTCTTCAGCTCTCTCTTCCTGTCTTTCATTTCTTAAATATTGCTCCTCTTCTATTTCTTCCGCTGAATCTGATCGCCAAGTATGTACGCTCACTCTATCATAATCCAAAGTTCTATGTTGCACTGGTGTATGCTTAATTGATTGTTGAATTCGATTTTCTCCATCATTTCTTGTATTCATTCTTGACGATTCTCCGGTTTCGTTTCTTCTTTATCCAGCAATTCTCTTACTCCTTCTAACAGTTGTTGGTTGTCTTGAAGCATTTCTTCTTCTAGCCATCTCTTCAGTATCAGTGAATTGTTGAAAATTATATGAAACTTTTCACCAACTACTCCAAATTCTTTCAAATCACAATTATAATCTTCACACTAACAACAAGGAATGATCCATGTTTCTAGCGCCATTATGTAGTAGCTGGAAATCCCACACTACACCCCTCACAAGAATTCATTCAATTAAGTCATTTTTAGATCATCAAATACAGATTTTATTGATTAACCTCACAAATTTTACAAGGTAGAATGGAAATAAAGCTAAGGAATTAACAACCGCTCTTGAATTTCTCTCTCCTAATGACTTGCTCAATACTCGAAAAAGATCTCCCCTTCCTTACGCTTGTTCAACTCTTTATATAGGGAATTACATAGTGGATGACAGCTAATATGTCCTTTATTTTAGGATCTGACTTGCGATATTCTCGCAAAAATTCTATTGTCAACCTTTGCAAGCACTATAATCAGCGCAGAGTCATCACACTTTTCTCATGTTTCTGCAATCGTCATCTGTTACATCATTCTTCAAATTATTCTGCGACGCTCGCAATGTGTTGCTAGCCAAACTTCGCAAATGTGTTCTTCTTGCGATATTATGATCTTACAGTCATTTTTCCTCCGTTTCATCTGCTGAATCTGACTTCCAGGTGTGTACACCCACTCTATCATAATCCATAGCTCTGTTTTGCGCTGGTGTATGCTGAATTGGTTGTTGAATTTGATTTTCTCCATCATTTCTTGTATTCATTCTTGATGGTTCTCCAATTTCGTTTCTTCTTTCTCTAACAAGTCTCTTACTCTTTCTCACAGTTGTTGGTTGTCTTGAAGTATTTCTTCTTCTAGACATCTCTTTAATCTTAATGAATTGTTGAAAAATATATGAAACTATTCACCAACTACTCCAAATTCTTTCAAATCACAATATTAATCTTCACACTATCAACACGGAGTCCATGTTTATAGCGCCAATATGTAGTAGCAGGAAATCCCACACTACACCCCTCACAAGAATTCATACAATTAAATCATTTTTAATTAGATCAACAATCATAAATTTTATTGATTAATCTCACAAATTTTACAAGATGAAAAGGAAATAAATCTAAAAATTAACAACCGCTCTGAACTTTCTTTCTCCTAATGACTTGCTCAACCCTCAAAAAAGATCTCTCCTTCCTTACGCCTGTTCAACTCTTTATATAAGGGATTACATAGTGGATGACAGCTAATCTGTCCTTTAATTTCGGATCTGACTTGCGATATTATCGCAAGAGTTCTATTGTTGATCTTCACAAACACTCTCATTATCGCAGAATCTTCACACTTTTCTCATTTTTCCGCCATCGTTATCTGTTACGTCATTCTTCAAATCATTTTACGACGCTCGCAAAGTGTTGTTGATAAAACTTCGTAGATGTGTCTTTCTTGCGATATTATGATCTTACAATTTATTTTCCGCATTATATTTTGTTATATAATTGAAATATCACAGGTTGTGCGTTGAATTGATCAATTGTTAAATCCAACCTTTGGTTGTTGATTGAAATTGATTGATCCTTGAACATTGGTCTTTGGTACCGTTCAAGTTATTTATCTTGTATTCAATCAGACTCACAAATTCTTATTTGTTTGATTGTGGATTGAATTGAGAAACTAAGATATAACTCTTTGAAATACTTTTCTTAAAATTGAGTCTAACTTTCTAGTCGATTCTCTTGTAAGTATATTGGAGTTAGTCCATACAGATTTCTAAGAGAAATATTGGGTGAGGTTGTTAGACCCACGCTTTTTCATAAGTGTTATTACTTTATTATAATAAAACAATTATAATGTGAAAGTAAAGTAAATGACATAACACGATTTTTCTAACGAGGAAAACGCAAATGCGTAAAAACCCCGAGACCTAGTCTAGTTTTGAATACACTCAGAATTAAGCCGCTATACAATGAACAGAGGAAACTTCGTATAGTTAAGACCATGTAATCTACCCCTAATTACTTAGTTCCATCAGTATCCATGCGTCTACGACTGTCTATTCACGCGCGTGAAATCCATGATAAAAAATCACTATCTAGAGTTGCTTTTCGATGTAAAGTCTTAAGCACTCAACTCCTTTTGACCGTCTTCCAAACAATAAAGAAACAAAGCTGTTTGGTAACTACTCCAGTAATATTTTAAGAAAATATTCGTTGAGTTCTGACAAAGGCTTTTCCTTTTAAACTAGTAAACTCCTTTGTCGGGTAGGATCAATCCAAATCAGTAACGTAGATTCAGATTCACAACTATCAGATTTGGATATTGAAAAATATCGACAAATGATAGTTACCGATCAATACTACTATATGATCAAATCTATTAAAGATAAATCTAATCTAAGTTGGATCCCAGCCGATCAAGATGTGTGCAAAAATCATGAGATATAAAAACCAGTCCGCAAATCTTCAATTTCCTTCTTATGTACCTGCATACCAAAAACTTGAATCCATTTATGACTGATCACACATAGAACAGAGTCTGTTAACAAGTGAAATCCATTGATGATCACAAGTTGTCTTCAGATATAAAAACAATTCTAAAGATCCCGTCAATACTTTGATCTAGTTTGAGTGACCCTTATGTCAGAGGAGAAGGATCTCAAGAATAATCAAACTAAGTGCAATCAAATTTTCAACACCCGTTAGTCAATCGAATCAATAATCTAAAAAAGAAAATAAGAATGCAATTATCTAGTTTCCTACCAACGGTACTCGTAGAACTTCTTGATCCCACAGAGGTCTTTAAACGAGCAGTCGTAAGAGATTTTGCCTAATCAGCTTACTTTCCTCTCCGGATAAACGGATCCACCATAAACAACATGAATGGAGTTTTCCTGGATCTTAGGATAATTTTCAAGAAATGCAAACTCAACTATTTATAGACCAAGGTTGTTTGGAAAACAAAGAAATTCCAAAACCGAAAATATTCTCAAAATATGCAATAAGTACTTAATTTCGGTTTTCATATTTCCAACTAATATCCAACATTTAATTCCGAAATCTCTCATTATTAAATATCTAATATTAGTTTAGCACTTAACAAATATAACTTTCCAAGAGATATGTTTTGATTTACTGGAAAATCAAAAACATATAATCAAAAATCTTAATTAAAATATTCTCAATATTTCAGATTGGGATCACCTTGAGTATCAAGGAATTTTTTGAACAATAAAACATAAGAATTATATTCATGTTCAAATTATGTCGATATCTAAATTTCTTATTTAGAAAACCTTAATTCCAAACTCACACAGAACCGTAAGCACTATGTGAATGCTGGAAATTGATTTTTCTCTTGGGATCAGTTTTACCATGACTCCTAACATAGGTTAAGATCAGTTCTACCAAGTCTCCAAATATATGTAGGGATCAGTTGTACCATGACTCCCAACATAAGCTGGGATCGGTTCTACTATGACTCCCAATATAGGTAAGGATCGGTTCTACCAAGACTCCCAACAAAATCTAGGATCGGTTCTATGATGTATCCCAATATAGGTAAGGATCAGTTCTACAAGGACTCTTAACATAAGTCAAGATCGGTTCTACCGTGTATCTCAAACTAGGTAAAGTTCGGTTCTGCCATATTTCTCAACATAAGTCAAGCCCGATTCTACCAAAGTTCTTAGGTTCGAATTGGCCATCCAATATATATATATATATATATCTTCAATGAAAATCGGACCAAAACGCATATTGATTTGTTTTCGATTACGAAACAAGTTTCGTATATGTACTTCCTTTAACATATGTAATCAAACATAGTTTCCTAGGATGAAATCACAACTATATCAAATACACAATCAAGTAACATGTTACATAGATTATGTCGATGTCGCATTTACGAAGTTCAAAAGATAAACGTTATACTTCGTAATCAAATATTCTTCATTGACACTGATCATAATAAAATGACCAAGTCTAATACTAGAGTTTTAAATATAACCTTGCATGTTATGTTTTCAATCTTAAACAACTTGAAAGCAATAATAGGAATGGAAACAAGTCAAGTCAGTATCACTAACCTCAAATGGAAGGATGACGTCTTCATTGTGGTCGATGGGTCTTCGCGATATTTGGATATTCAAGGTAATACTTGTATTCTCAACATTCCTATACTTTCTAGTCTAACCTAAACGAAGCTGACTCTAATACATTTAATCAAGTGACTTTAATTAAGTTTTAATACTAAATATGACTACCAAACTTAACATACCCACCATTGGTGGGTTCAACCGAGCAATGCTCTAACTGATACTATTATTTTTCTTGATGCTAAGAGAGAACAAGTTGCTGCCCTTCGTTGCCTAATTTTTTGTTTCAAGTTAACTTCCGGTTTGAAGATAACTTTCTCTAAGAGTCGCTTTCGAAGAGGGAATTGAAAATTATGCTAACATGTTAGGTTGCAAATATGCTTGGTTTCCTAGTATTTATCTTAGTCTTCCCTTGGGAGACAAAATGGGAGGCACAAAAATGAAAAAATATCATTTAATCTTGCACGAAGAGAGTAACTTCTTGGAACGAGAAAAAAATAACAAGAGGGGTAAATTAACTCTCATCAAAATTAGTTTGGCTAGTTTGCACATTTATTATCTCTCAATTTTTCTTGTTGTATGCCCCACAACTAGGAAACTCGATAAAGTTGTTAGAGACTTCTTATGTGATGATGCTCACAATAAGAAAAAAATTCACAATAGTGGTTGGACAATGGTTAAAAATTCGAACAAAAAAAGGTGGTCATGGTATACAAAGAACTAAGAAAGTCAATTCGGGTTTGCTAAAAAAATAAATAGTGGTGGCGTTTTGGTTTAGAGAAAAATGCATTGTGGAGGAAGATTATGGTTGAGAAATTTGGTAAAACCTCTACTGGTTAGGAAACTCTCCAACCCAAAGGATCAAAAGGTGGTAGATTGTAGTTTAATATCTATAAATATCTTTGTAGATACCCCAAAATTAGGGGAAGGATATAATGGTAATTACACATTCGAAATGGCTGAGATTTGGAAGAATGAAGGGATATGTGCGAGCATCACCAGCTAGACACCCTTGGGTCGATGTGCATAGAGTATTAAGATGAAAATAAGGATGAAACAATGAATGAGTGATATGTGCGGAGATCCTCACCCCTCTTCGCGCCAGTAAGAGACCATGATGGTCGAAATAAAGACGATGCGGGGGGATCCATCCCTTCTCGTGCCATTGGCTATAGTGACGATGGGTGATGTTGGCGCGGAGAGCCTTACCTTCTCTGTGCCAATAGTGAATGATGTTGGTCTCTAGGTGTATGGTGACCCAGTGGTGCTTTGCGAGTATGATAAATGAATGGATTCAATGGTGGTTTCCTTGAAGATAAAATGGAGTGCTCCTTGCTCAAGAAGAATAGCGCCTGTAGCGAGTGGGTCCCAGTCATTGTCAGCTCCGATTGAAAGATGAAGGTGGTTCAGGATGACATAGGTATCAAGGACACGTGTACGGATTTAACGTACAGAAGTGACAAAAAAATCAAGATTGTACACGCGTACGACGTCAGATGATTAAAAGGAATTGAAGGATACTATTAATACTCATCCTGGGAGATTGAAAGTTTAAACCATCTTTGTGTAATTTTAGCAGTATCCTACTTTATGGATCAGAGTTATTCCCTTTCCACTTTTGTATGACCTGGGGGTTGATCCTATTGAATTTATATTATTTTACAAGCTTAAAGATTTTAACAAAAGTATTAGATTTAAGATTGGAGCGAGTAGGGAAACTAGATTTTGGAGAGACTCTTGGATTGGTGAAGGAAGATTATGTGATATGTTTCCCTTGATATATGAAGCCTCAAATACCAAGGAGTTTGTGGTGGCTAGTATGTATGAAGTGAATGAAGGTGGTATAAGGTGGAGAATTTATGTCTAAACAAAGATAATCTCAAACCCCTTCAAGTGAAGTTTTAACTATCTCAAATTTACTTTCTTCCATCACTATTCAAGAAGGCATATCGGATAGTTGAATTTGGGTCGGAAATAATCATGGTAAATATACGGTTAAAAATGGTACTAGAAACGAAAAAAATCAAGATGAGACAAATTTCCAATCGATGCTATTTGGAGTCGTGACTATCCTTGTAATTCAGTTTTTTCCCTTGGCTTCTTGATCATGATAATATAGTGATGGCGGATAAGCTTTTCAGAAGAGGTATGGATATTTCTAGTTTTTGTTGTTTTTGTGACGAAGATGATGAAACTATCTCACGTTTATTCGCTGCTAGTATGAACTATACAATTACAGAGATAAGTTTGTGAGACAGGATATCTAATTCTATTTTTTTGCTCTGAGGATCGGGCGACATCAATGAGTCGACTCAGTTATTTTTTTTATCCATTCTATGATCTGATTTTCATCACCTTAGCCTTTGTTTTCTCTCTTGTCTACATTCTATTATGTTTACTCACTATTGTTCATGTTAAATTCTCATTTTCAGATTCTTTTGTCCATTAAAAGTAAGATTTTAAATTTTAAGTCTTCTATAATATTTTTCATGAGTTACTAATTTTTTGTCTCGTGTCTCCAATATGTGTTTGCAGCTTGTCTTATCATTAATGACATTTGCCTTCTCGTTTGTTTTGATCAATGTGTTTGCTGAGAGTTTTACTAAGCGTTTGATAGCAGTAGTTGTCTATGATGATATCAGTTGTATAAAATGGAAGAAGAACAAAGGTACGGATCGGGTTAACTCGGAAGTTCACATTGGAATACTATCCCTCCTGGAAAGTTTTTCAAAAAAAGTCAAAAGGTGTAACAGTAGGGTTGATTGTTTTTTTTTGTTGCCTATTTTTGTTCTACATGCAGTTACACATCTGTAAAACCAACCATGAAAAAGTCATTCCAAAATCAATTAGTCCCCATATTTGTAGGGATCTCATTCCAAAGAAAATATCCTTATCTCTGTCACATACATATAAGCTACACATCTCTTTTCCATATATCACAATCACTTATCCTGTAACCACATACACCCTAAAACCATCAAAAAAATATGGAGAAGGGCAGTACAAGCCAACTTGGAGAACTTGTTAATAAATTCAAACAAGCTACACTAGATTTAGGTGATACTTCTGAAGTTGTTACTTTCCAGGCAAGCAGTAATATTGAAGAAGGTGAAGAAACTCGATAGGAGGCAAGTGCAATAGGCAAGGTGATAATATAAGGAAGAATGAGTGCATAAGTGGTGGAAAACTACACCAAGTTCACATGGCCTTTTATTTATGAACAAGAGGTCAAAATAGTTGAAGTTGAGCCTAACATGATGATCTTCAAACTCAGCAACTGGGTTCTCCTCAACAAAGTTATTGATGAGAGGCCATGGAACATTAACATACACTTATTAGTTGTTCATGATTATATCCCAGAGATGATTTACACAGAAAAACATTGGGGTTTCCAATTCTTTTGGATAAAACTCAAGTTCTTATTGCCTGAGCATATGAATGTTGATGCAGTTTCGAAGATGGGTAGTATTCTGGGTAAAGTAATAGCTATTCAACCAAAATATGCAGTGCCAATTGGTAGCGACCTGTCAAAGTCTGTGTTAATATAGATCTCTCATATCCACTTATAAGAGGGGTGAAAGCTATCACTAATGCAAGAATAAGTCGATAGATCAAATTATTTCATGAAAGACAACCACCTGGCATCTGCTCCGAATGTTATGTTACCAAGCATTGCAAAGATGCAAAGGAATTCTTACTTAAAGATCATGAAAATCCATATTTCTTTGGAAAGGAAAGTAATATCAGGAAAAACATAACTCAGGTTGTAACCAGTAAATCTCCAGTAGCAAAGTCCAATCCTAAGAAATTTATCAAGCCTGCTTCCTTTGTTCCACCTAAAGATGGTGAAGTCATCAATATGGCTAAAGAAGGGTGAGAGTGAAGACAATGAAGCCACGAGACTTGGAAAAAGGATTAGAATTAATGAAGGCTCTACTACTATGACTCAAGAAGATTCTTCCATCGTCAATGCTTCTGACATCAACATAGACAAACAAAACTCTTAAGTGATCAAAGAGAAAGATATACAAGCTGCTAATTCACAGAAGGATATGCAGGTAAATAAATTTTCAACTAATTCTCTCCTTTTATCTTACAATATATTTAATTTTTTTAAATTCATTAAATTTTTGAGCTCATCCGCTGTGTTAAAATTTCTACGTAAACACTATGTTTTATGCATGGCATTAAATGCTCAAAAACCCTAGCTTTCCATATTTTGATAGTTTTAGTCTTTTCAAACTTTTTATTTATTCATAGTATAAGTAAAGTGTTTACAATGAAGATCATCTCATGGAATGTCCAAGGATTTAATAAGGCCAACACTAGAAATCATCTGAGTGATTTAATTAGAGCTCAAAACCCAGATATCATATTTTTCTGTGAGACCAAATTAAGCCAACTCAAATGCCTCCCTATTTATAAAAAGTACAATCAATACCCAAATATTACTTATATAGAAACTGTAGGACTTTCAGGTGGTCTGGTCTTACTCTGGAAGAATGGCTTTACTTGTGATGTGGTGGATTCTTATAGTAACATGTTCAATGTGAAAATGCAGGGGTCTAACAACCACACCCAATATTTCGATTAGCAATTTGTATGGACTAACTCCAATATACTTTCAAGAGAATCAACTAGACAGTCAGACTCAAGCTTAATAAATAGTATATCAAAGAGTTATATCTCAATTTCTCGATTCAATAATTACTCAAGCAAATAGAAATCTGCGAGTCTAATTGAATACAGGAGAAATAAACTTGGATTGTACCAAAGACCAATATTCAAGGATCAATTAATTTCAATCAACAACCAAAGGTTTGATTTCATAATTGATCGATACAACGCACAACCTGTGATATTTAAATTATATAACAAAATATAATGCGGAAAAGAAATAACACAGACACCAGAAGTTTTGTTAACGAGGAAACCACAACTGCATAAAAACCCCGGGACCTAGTCCAGATTTGAACACCATACTGTATTAAGCCGCTACAGACTCTATAGCCTACTAAAAATTAACTTCGGTCTGGAATGTAGTTGAACCCCAGTCAATCTCACACTAATTTAAGGTACAATTGCGCTCCTTAGGTCTCTGATTCCCTTAGCTGATCTCACCCACAATCAAGAGTTGCTATGACCCAAAGTCGAAGATTTTAATAAACAAATCTGTATCACACAGATAAGTCTATGATAATAGATAAATCTGTCTCCCACAAATAAAAATATAAGCTTTGTTCCGTCTTTTAGTAAAATCAAGGTGAACATGAACTAATCGATAACCCAGACTTATATTCCCAAAGAACAGCCAAGAATTATCAATAACCTCACAATAATCTTAATTGACTAGCGAAACAAGATATTGCAGAATCACAAACGATGATACGAAGATGTTTGTGACTTATTTTATCTTTCATATCGGATATATAATCTCAAGCCAATCTTACGATTAAAACGGAAAGATCAGATCACTAAATTACAAGAGAAGTATTTCGTTTTGGCTTCACAATCCCAATGAAGTATTTAAGTCGTTAACCCACAGGGTCTCGAGAAGAAACCAAAGGTTAAAGGAGAATCTACTCTAGATTAACAAAACTAGTATCACACAGGAGGTGTGGGGATTAGGTTTCCCAGTTGCTAGAGTTCTCCTTTATATAGTTTTCAAATCAGGGTTGCAATCAATGTTAGCTTAGTAACAAAGTGAAAAGGCGAGGGTACCCCAAATATACCTCAAGCTATAACTTTTCCTTCCTATAAGTCCTTTCCCCGAAAGTGATTGTCTATAGACTGAGTCGAGACAATACAACAAATCGGTTCACACTTTGTGTGATCGTCTATGGATACGAGATCGAGACAATACAACAACAAAGTATGTTTACTTGATATAAAGGTTCGGACTTAACCAAACTCAATAGGATTCACGTATCAAGTAAATAGGAAATAACGTTTGTGCAATTTACTTTAATTATAATAAAACAATTATAATACGGAAATATAAAGTAAATGACACAACAAGATTTTGTTAACGAGGAAACCGCAAATGCATAAAAACCCCGGGACCTAGTCTAGAATTGAATACTCTCAGGATTAAGCCGCTATACAAAATAAGACAACTTCGTATAGTTGAGACCAAGCAACTAAACCTATAGTTCACCTAGTTCCGTATGTATTCCCACGCTTCCAACCTATAAACAAGTCACATACTTGGACCAATTCCTTTATTCGTATTCCAAACAGTAAAGGAACAACAAATCTGTTTGGTATCAACTCTCTTCAACCAAGTGATATGAGTTGCGCAAAGGTTCCCTTGTTTATCTTAACATAAACTCCTTTGTCAAGTTCCAAGATCTATCTTATGTTCAATCACCCAAAGGTAATCACTAAGATTAAGCCAACAACACTCTTCAATCAAGTGATATGTGTTGATGCCGATCTTCCTCAATTAATCAATCCAATCTACCACAAGGAAAAACCGATTATTAATTGGATCCTCTTTTTCCCAAACAAGTATTGTGCACACCAAAGATTATAAAAACACCAAGTAAGAAATCTTCAATATCGTCTTTGTCTTCAAATCTTCTTAGATCTTCAATAAACACCTGCACATAATCACTTGAATCTCTTGTGATCAATCACACACAGAAAGGAGTCTGTTAACAATGAATTATCACAAGATCGTCTTTAGATCTAACAACAATCTAAATATCCATGTCGAAACCTTGAACTAGTTTGAGTGAATCTTATATCAGAAGAGAAGATTCTCAAGCATAAACAAACTAGGTGCAATCAAGATTCAAACACCGTTAGTCAATAAAATCAATACGAAAATTAAATATAAACCGTAATATCTAGTTTCCCACCAACGGGTCATGCTAGAGCTTTTCAATCCCAAAGAAGACTTTAAATTGAGCGGCCGTAAGAGATTTCACCTAATTAAATTACTCTCCTCTCCGATAGGAGGATTCACCAGTAACAAAGACCAAAAAGTAAGTCTAGGTTACGCAGGATTAGTTTGCTAGAAATACAAACTCAAAGTATTTATAAACAAGGAAGTTTGGACACCAAGGAATTTCCAAAACCGAAAAATTCTCAAGATATTATTCATTACTCCACCAAATTCAGTTTTCATAATTCATGTGAATGCACTGTCCAAAATTAATGATCGAAATCTCCTTGGAAAATCTTTAATTAACAAATGCACATTACTAATTCTTATTTTCCATATATAATTAAAAATCCTTAATTAAAAAGATTCTTAATTTATTTAAATTCTATCTTGGGACTTACTTCCTTCTTAGCCTTTAAGGAATATCTTTGAAAAAAATAGAATAAGCATTAATGCACCGTGTTCAAAGAGTGACGACATCTTACTCTTGCAAGCCTTTACCATGCTTGCTCACTTGAAACCGATTTAACACACTTCCAAACAATTTAGAATTGGTTCATCTCACTTTCAAGAACTACGTGATTGATCAAGTTCCACTCAATCACAACTCATGGGTTTATGGTTCTACCAAAAAAAGTTTCAGCTCTACCTCCATGTGTATACTGTGCATAGTTACACTAGCTTACCAAAGATACGGCTGACTAGGTACTAGGATCGGTTCCACACATATATTTGGTATCTAACTTGTATGCACTTCACATGTCCATAGGATCGGTTCCCCCTTCCCAAAAACATGTTTCACATGTTCATAGGATCGGTTCCTCTTTCTTCCATAAACCTTGTTGCACCTCATACAAGGATCGGTTCCCCTTGTGATGCACTACACCTCTTACTAGGATCGGTTCCTCTCTTCCCAGTAATAAGTTCAGACATACACAACTCGATCATATCCCAGGTGATTACTTAAGATTGGTTTCACTAATAAAAGTCATACCAATACATAAGTCAGGCCTCATGTGAATAGTTCTACCAAGAACACAAACAAGTCGTGAGCGGTTATACTAATCACACATATTGGTCGTTCATAAGATATGCAATGAAGAACAGCCCCGATAATGCCTGGAGATTTACTTTTCGGTTCACAACACATATCATGAACTTACTTCTTTAAAACACATGTAAACAATGTTCCCTAGGATGAAATCCTCACCTCATACCCATACATAATCACAATAGCATTCATACGATTATGTCGATGTCTTATATACAAAGTTTAATGGTTAAGCAAGAAACTTCATATTGTATTCCTTAACATTATGTCTATCTAGAGTGTTCATGCTTCAAAGTTTTATGTTTTCAATATACACGACTTGAAAGATACGTTAGGGAATGAAACAGTTCAAGTCAAATATCACTAACCTCAAGTGGAAGGATTATGTTGTCGTTGTTGCTCCGTAGTTCTTAACTTTTTCAAGTCTTCGCAATACTTGTAATGTCTCATCCTAATAATTTCAAGCTAACCTATACGAAGTTGACTCTAGTACATTTAAATCAAGCGACTGTTAAAAGAGTTTTGCTTCACTAAAATATGACAACCTAACTTGACATACCAATGCTCGGTGGGTTCAACCGAGCAATGCTCTAACAATCTCTCCCTTTGTCAATTTTAGTGACAAAACTCTTACAATCATATGGATTAACAAATTACAATATTTCATTACACATACGCTTGATTCCCGGATCCACAACACATAACCTGCATTCATTCGATCCTAAGAAATGCAGTAGTTGCACTATAATAACAACGCTTATACTCCTCCTAAAGGTGAGCTAGGTAGATATTCAATCCACACATCTTTGTTAACCCATTTATATGATATGTTACTCCCCCTTAGTCTATGATTTTCCTCATTCGTTAGATAAACGTTCAAGCACCATTGTCCTCTTCCCCAGTGACACCAATCAACCATAAATTGATACCAACAACACTTGTTTACTCCATATATTTCTCCCCCTTTTATTCACAAAAATGACAAAGCAAAGAACAAATAATGGACAACACGAAAAGGATCTTACAAATCTAAAAAATAGATTTGCAACCTGTTGAGTCAAGCACAAGGGTTTTACGCACATTTTTGATAACCAATATCAAAACTGAAACTACAAGTAATTACGTTTTGATATGCTATCATGGAAATAATTGCCTGAAGCAATTTTCCCAACTAGTTTAGCAAACCAAAAATCAACTAAGTAACTTAGTTCCTTTGCTAAAACAATTGTATAAATACAACCGCTTCATTCGATAAGACCAAAACCAAGATAGACTTCATTTTTCTCATCAGGTTCTAATTATCCATATAACTTAGACCTTTTAGATTTCAAACAAGCCATATAATAGGTTAGTTAACTAGTATTTCCTTGTTTAGGCTTTCGGCTAGACTTGAATAACCAAAACCTCTACTTTGATAAGTCTAACTAAGATCAGAATTAACTTAGCTTAGCTTATCTAGAATCGAATTGGACTAAACAACTTGTCCCGTCAATATATTCATTCGTTAAGCCATAAATAATTCATACAAACCAATAAATCAACTTGCATAATTATTCACCTCAACAGGATACAAGAAATAACATATATAAACCACAGTTTCACTATTGCACCGAAATTTTGTAAGCTTAAACAATTTATACTACACAATAAAGCAAAGTAACAATTGTTTTACTTAACTAGAAGCAATTGAATTAACATAGACATTAAAGCACCGCAATTGCACCAAATTTTGTAAGCCTAAACTATTGATATCACACAACAAAGCAAGATAACAAAAGTTTTACTTAATCGTAAACAATTGAATAACACACATATCCATACATTCATAATGGAATAAACACATCAATTGTACCAACAATTTCTTTTAAGCAAAAGCAATATATATATCAAATAAAAATAGGCTTTTCTTAAAACAGGAAAACAATTAACTAACAAGATTGTTACCTCAATTTCGCATCCAACTTCTCCAAATATGATTTCATCGCTTTCTTCTTCCGGGAGAATTGATATTGAAATACCATCATGTTGTCATTCTCATGCCAAAAACAAAAGAACAACAACAACCAACCTTTACCAGAGAAAGGTTTAAAATTGGTTTTAATAATTGCAAGCAAAAGTTGAAAACCGTCGAAACACATATGCTTTCATGCTAAACCAAAACCGATTCAACATATTGTGACTTTTTCACATATTGTTTCTACATGAATCCCTCATGATCCTTTGATAAAGCCTACTAACATGGTCTAGAACTTAATCCTGCTAAATCAAAAAGTCACCCAAACCATAAGGGTTCACAACATATTATGAGATTGAATATTAGGGTTATGAAAACTGTAATCAAACATCCCATAAACACTTTGCAATACACTATAAATATTCAACATAAAATCAAGTATTTCAATTACCTCAATCTTGTAGATAATTAAATTTTGAAACCAACGCAAAGAGAATGAGGTCATTCCGATTTCGGACGAAGAAGTTATAGGCAAAACAGTTTTACACTCCTTCGTATTGCACCTCTCACTAGGATCGGTACCCCCATGTGTTTCACATCTCACAAGGATCGGTTCCCTTGTGTTGCTAGTGAAAGATCACAATACTAAACTGTTTTCGACATAACTTTTGCATACGATGTCCGAATTTAGTGATTTTTGGCTCGTTTTAATCGTAAAAACAAGAAATACACATATATGATCAGTAGATATCAAAATCCTAAACTCACAATTACCGTTTCTATCAAAACTCAAATATAGATAGATAAAGTATGAGTATAGAAGAAAAGAAATCTCCTAAAGATGTTAATTAGTCATATAATTTCCCGAGAGATCATTGCTCAATTTTACGTGCTTCCTCACCCTTCATAAGATTGAGCACAAGGGAGATCATGAACATTCCAACACAACTAGGTTGCGTTTAGTTGATTCTTGTCTTGTTCGTCACAAGTGACTAAGATCGAATCATCATTCTTGACCTCTTTCATGGTTTGTTTTCTCTTGTTCCATATCTTGTTTTTCTTCTTTCACTTGTTATGAAGAGTGTCATAATCACAATATTTACTAGTACAAGAGATTTCATACATAATGTCTTTCTTTAGTCTTTCAAGAAGACTCTTGTAATTATTGTCACCAATAATTAACAGCTGAGAGTCATTCTTGTGACTAAATTTTGGTCCCTTCTTGACTAAGGAGGACTTAGGAACCCATTTAGAATTGGGTTTCGCATGAGAAGCTTTCCCCTTCATACCACTAGGATCAATGTCCTTTTGAATATTTTGCGAAACACCCTTTCTCCAATTTGGAACATAAGATCTTGTTTTTGCATTTAAAAAATCATCTCTCTTTGTATAATTGGGTCTTTTATGAAATGATTTTGACGAGTAATATGCAAAATTTTAGTTATCATTATAATAATTCTTTTTCCTTAATTTAGGACAATACCGATCTGAAATCTTATGAGGAGAAAACTTAGCCAATTCGTTTGATACAATAGAAAGTGAATCTTGCATCTTACGAACTTTGCATCCCCATTGCAAGTGTCCTTTAGTACCACAATAATAAAAATGCTTAGTATAAATATACGAAGTATAATTTTTAGTGTTACCTTTTTTGTGGATCCTCTTGCATTGGAGCTTGACGAGTTTTCTTCTTCTTCTTATCCTTGTTCAACGTTGTTGCTTTCTTGACATTAGCAGAAGTGCTCTCGTTGATTGCTGCTGGTTAAACACAATTCTTAGGCTTAACTGTCTTTACTACAAGAAATGGTATCATTTTGACATCAGTGGAATCCTCTGGTTTAGAAGAATTAGTAGCTTTAACAAATTTTACCTCTTTGTTAATATTTGAAGCATCTATTCCCTTATAGACCAATCCTCGTGTATCACGATGATTTCTACTTGCTTCTAACATTGAGGTTAAATTATTTGAGCTAACATTGAACTTTTTAAGGCCCAAAATTTCTTCTTCCAACATCTTGATTTTATCAAGAGCACCGGCTAAATCAGCCTCAAGGTGTTTTTCTCGTGAGAGATATACACCTTCTTTCTCTTCAAAACTCTTTTGTTAAGTGTTAATCCTTGCATCAGATTCAACAAGTTTTTCTTCAAGACCTTGTATTTGTTGAGAAGTATCTTCCCTAAAATTCTTGTGATCTTGATGCATCCTTTCACGTTCAATCTTAATTGCTTTAAAAACATCCTGATTTTCTTCAATTACCTTTTTGTAAATAAGCAATTTTTGTGAGTATTCTTTTTCCAGCAAGTTATGCTCTTCATTGAGATTTTCAAACTTTAAAGTTAAATCTCGTTCTCTTTCAAGTGTTGAAAGAAGATCATTAGAATAAATAAGAAATTGTTTTCTCAATTCCTTTAGTTTAGATGTTTTTACACTTGATGTTTCATCGGAAATCTCCAATATAGAACTCAAAAAGTTCTCGTTATCAAAAAGACATTTTTCAGAGTTTAAAACATTGCTTTCGAATACAACGCTTAACTTAGTCTCGTATATATAACATTCAGACTTATTCTCAGAGGACCAAGTAGAACTTGATGAAGAAGCTCATTTTAAGCATTTCTTAAAGTCAAAACTTCCAATATCTTGCGATACGTTAAATGAGTTTTTCTTTAGTTTTCACTCTCGATTAACTCTACTTTGACTCATATCTTATAGGTTGGATCGCATCAAACATAGATTGTTAGATCTTTTCGTGTTTGCCCGCTCTGATACCAACTGAAAAGGCGAGGGTACCCCAAATATACCTCAAGCTATAATTTTTACTTCCTATAAGTCCTTTCCCCGAAAGTGATTGTCTATAGACTAAGTCGATACAATACAACAAATCGGTTCACACTTTGTGTGATCGTCTATGGATACGAGATCAAGACAATACAACAACAAAGTGTGTTTACTTGATACAAAGGTTTGGACTTAACCAAACTCAATAGGATTCACGTATCAAGTAAATAGGAATTAACGTTTGTGCAATTTACTTTAATTATAATAAAACAATTATAATGGGGAAATATAAAGTAAATGACATAGCAAGATTTTGTTAACGAGGAAACCGCAAATGCAGAAAACCCCCGGGACCTAGTCCAAAATTGAATACTCTCAGAATTAATCCGCTATACAAAATAAGACAACTTCGTATAGTTGAAACCAATCAAATAAACCTATAGTTCACCTAGTTTCGTCTGTATTCCCACGCCTCCAACCTGTAAACAAGTCACATACTTGGACCAATTCCTTTGGTTCGTATTCCAAACAGTAAAGGAACAACAAATATGTTTGGTATCAACTCTCTTCAACCAAGTGATATGAGTTGCGCAAAGGTTCCCTTGTTTATCTTAACATAAACTCTTTTGCCAGGTTCCAAGATCTATCTTATGTTCAATCACCCAAAGGAAATCACTAAGATTAAGCCAACAACACTCTTCAATCAAGTGATATGTGTTGATGTCGATCTTCCTCAATTAATCAATCCAATCTACCACAAGGATAAACCGATTATTAATTGGAACCTGTTTTTCCCAAACAAGTATTGTGCACACCAAAGATTATAAAAGCACCAAGTGAGAAATTTTCAATATCTTCTTTGTCTTCAAATCTTCTTATATCTTTAATAAACACTTGCACATAATCACTTGAATCTCTTGTGATCAATCACACACAGAAAGGAATCTGTTAACAATGGATTATCACAAGATCGTCTTTAGATCTAACAGTCTAAAGATCCATGTCAAAACATTGAACTAGTTTGAGTGAATCTTATATCAGAAGAGGATTCTCAAGCATAAACAAACTAGGTGCAATCAAGATTCAACCACCGTTAGTCAATCAAATCAATACGAAAACTAAAGATAAACCACAATATTTAGTTTCCCACCAACGGGTCGCGCTAGAGCTTCTCAATCCCAAAGAAGACTTTAAATTGAGCGGCCGTAATAGATTTCACCTAATTAGATTACTCTCCTCTCCGATAAGCGGCTTCACCAGTAACAAAGACAAAAGAGTAAGTTTAGGTTACGCAGGATTAGTTTGCTAGAAATACAAACTCATGGTATTTATAGATAAGGAAGTTTGGACACCAAGGAATTTCCAAAACCGAAAATATTCTGAAGATATTATTCATTACTCCACCAAATTCGGTTTTCATAATTCCTGTGAATGTACTGTCCAAATGTAATGATCGAAATCTCCTTGGAAAATCTTTAATTAGCAAATTCACATTATTAATTCTTATTTTCCATATATATTTAAAAACAATTAATTAAAAAGATTCTTAACTTATTTAAGATCTTGGGATTTACTTCCTTCTTAGCCTTTAAGGAATATATTTTAACAAAATAGAAAAAGCATTAATGTACCATGTTCAAAGAGTGACGACATCTTACTCTTGCAAGACTTTACCATTCTTGCTCAATTGAAACCGATTTACCACACTTCCAAACAGTTTAGAATTGGTTCACCTGACTTTCAAGAACTACATGATTGATCAAGTTCCACTCAATCACAACTCATGGGTTTACGATTCTACCAAAATAAGTTTCGGTTCTACCTCCATGCGAGTACTGTGCATAGTTACACTAGCTTACCAAAGATATGGCTGACCAGGTACTAGGATCGGTTCCCAACATGTATTTGGTATCTAACTTGTATATACTGAACATGTCCATAGTATCAGTTCCCTTTCTTCCATAAACCTTGATGTAACTCATATAAGGATCGGTTCCCCTTGTGATGCACTACACCTCTTACTAGGATCGGTTCCACTCTTCCCAGTAATAAGTTCAGACATACATAACCCGATCATACCCCAGGTGATTACTTAAGATCGGTTTCACTAATAAAAGTCATACAAATCAATACATAAGTCATGCCTCATGTGAATAGTTCTACCAAGAACACAAACAAGTCATGAGCGGTTATACTAATCACACATATTGGTCGTTCATAAGATATGAAATGAAGAACAACCCCAATAACGCCTGGCGATTTCCTTTTTGGTTCACAACACATATCATGAACTTATTTCCTTAGAACACATGTAAACATTTTTCCCTAGGATAAAATACTCACCTCATACCCATACATAATCAAAATAGCATTCATACGATTATGTCGATGTCTTATATACAAGGTTTAATGGTTAAGCAAGAAACTTCATATTGTATTCCTTAATACTATGTCTATCTAGAGTGTTCATACTTCGCAGTTTTATGTTTTCAATATGCACGACTTGATAGATACATTAGGAATGAAACAGTTCAAGTCAAATATCACTAACCTCAAGTAGAAGGATTATGTTGTCGTTGTAGCTCCGTACTTCTTCACTTATTCGCAATACTTGTAATGTCTTATCCTAATACTTTCAGGCTAACCTATACGAAGTGGACTCTAGTACATTTAAATCAAGCGACTCTTAAATGAATTTTTATTCACTAAAATATGATAACCAAACTTGACATACCAATTCTTGGTGGGTTCAACCGAGCAATGCTCTAACACAAAGCATTCAATATTCACCGTTAGATGAAAACCTGATTAGATTCAAGCTAATATCTTTCAACCGTGAGATCGAATCTTAGCTTGTTATACACAAATGAAATGTATTTCATTTAGGTTTGAGTAACCATACCTAAATGTGTACACTTAGTTGGTTCAACAATAGTTAACCAATTGTTAGCCATATGAGCACTTCCATATTAACCATATTCATCTTTATCACAACTAGTTCAAATGATTCCAAAAGAACTAGTTGGAGAGTTGTTCAATTGCTTAGGTATTTATGAATAGATACAATTGAAACAAAATCGGTTTGACAATTCATGAATATTCTAGCAACGGTTTGCAAAGATTGCATTCCTTATAATTTATTTGTTTAAGTTCATGAACCACTGATTTGAGAAAATAACCAGCTCAAGTATGCGTACTTAAGCAACCGGATTTGAGTTGGTTTTGGTTTCCAAATTCGGAAAAAAAAATCGGGTAGAAAAGTTCCGCCAGTATGCATACGGGTACGCATACTTAAGGTGACCGGCTAAGAGTTTTTAAACTCCAAACTCAGCAAATATTCACGGATGTGAGCTTCCGCCAGTATGCATACGGGTACGCATACTTAACCTGTCTCCTTCACCAATTCCGTATACACATATATGCATACACTTGGTTCCCGGCTTATGGATTTATACACTAATGTGCGAACACACTATATATGTTTATATCCAAAGATGGTTACATAATCTCAACTCTACATCTCAATCATTGAAACATTCTTAGAGGATGTTATATAGTTGTTATTCACAAACTATTTTTCATCAAAGCGATTTTCAAGATATTGAAATGTCATCATGACATTCGTCACGAGTAAAGATGAACTTGGTTAAAGCAAAAGCTTACCAACACGTATTTCGAGAAATAGATAGGCGAAATAAACTCAGCTCGAAATAGCAAATGTGAATAATTGAGATATATATACTTATACGACTTTTGTCTTAAGAGTATGAGATAGAGTAGATAGACTTTTGAGTGATAGATAAGTTCAAGTCTCCAAATACCTTTTAGTCGGATGAAGTTCCACTAGTTCCTTGAGTAGTTCTTCGTCTTCGTAAGATGATCGCGGTGGAGTTTGGAGCTCAACTACACTTAACTATCCTAGTCTGAGACTTAACTATAAATAGAATAGAAATCAATACATATAGTTTTGACAACTAAATTTGACAAACAAGCTTGAGATAGCAACGCTTGCGAGTTCAACCGAGCAACGCTCTAACACAATGTTTTAGTTCAGGGAGATCCTAGTAAACCTGAATTTCTTTTAACATGCATGTATGGATATAACAACTACAGTAACAAAAAATAACATTGAGACTTTATTCATAGAATTAGCAGAGCTAATAATAATTCTTGGATTGTCTTGGGAGACCTGAACTTCCATCTCATTTAAAATCATAATGTAGCTTCATCCTCTTCAGATGGTCTAGTTAATGGAATCATAAAAAACCTTGGCTTAGAAGATATTGGCTTTATAGGAAAAGACTACACTTGGACCAATAACAATTTATGCACAATAGATATGGCTCTAGGTAATGGTAACTGGTCTTTTTATTTTCCTAATTCTAAGCTCATGCATTTGCCTCAAGTTGGAGTGATCATAGTCCTATAATGCTTGTAACTGATGCCACCGTTTCAAACTATTGGAAGCCTTTTAAGTTCTTTCTAACTTGGTTAAATAACCAAAATTGTTCAATTGTTATTGCTAATTCTTAGAAATATAGTGTCAAAGGTCCTGCTTATCAGTTTAATCAGAGACTTCATATTACAAGGAAGAAACTTTCTCTTTGGAGTAAGGAACATTTTGGTAATATTAATCAAAAGGTAGACATTCTACAAAATAATCTGAAGTTACTTCAAGAAGGCCATCAATACTCTAATGTTCAAGATGGTATTATTACTAACAATAACGAGCTGAACAAATGGCACAAAGTACAAAGTGATTTCTATCAACAAAAATCTAGAGATAACTTCATAAAGGAGATGGATTACAACAACAAATACTTTCACACAAAGGCAAATAAAAGGAGAACAAGGAATAACATAGATTTTATTCAAGACCATGAAGGCAACTGGCTTCAAACAAGAGATCAAATATCCTTACATCTCACTCAACACTTAAAACAAATCAGCTCAACATAAAATCCTCAACTTGAAGAATGTCTTTATAACATTTTGCCTATAATTATCAATGAAGAGGACAACATCTATCCCACTTGAATTCCTTCATCTCAAGAAATATTTGATACTCTCAAAGCATGGAAAACTGGTGTGTACCAGGACCAGAAGGCTTTCAAGCTGGTTTCTATAAAATCCAATGGAATGTAGTAGGTAATGATGTTTGTCTGACGGTCACTAGATTTTTTGAGTCTAAGCATATCTCAAGATAGATCAACAAGATATATATATATTTTACTCATTCCAAAAAAGAAAAATTTCATGTGTGCAGCAGATTACAGACCTATAGGTCTGTGCAATAGTTCATACAAGATCATATCAAAAATATTAGTGAATAGAATGAAGCCACCGATGTCCAAGATTGCGTCTCCTTTTTAAGCTGCATATGTTTCAGGTAGACTCATTCAAGATAACACAGTTATTTCTCAAGAAATTATACACTCTATGAAGAAACAAATAGGTCAAATTGGTTGGTTAACACTCAAGCTAGACATGTCCAAAGATTTTGATAGATCGGAATGGCCTTTTGTTATTGAAAGTTCTTCAGTACTTTGGTTTCTGTGTATAATTATGCACTCTGGTTCATCAATGTATCAGCACTACTACTTTTTCAGTAATGCTCAATGGTAGCCCATGTGAAGAATTTACACCTACAAGAGGAATAAGGCAAGGAGATCATGTTTCTCCCTATCTTTCATCTTAGCTATGGAATTTCTTTTTAGGAATATTTCTGCTGCTCAAGAAAACAAACCATTCCTGGTATTAAAGTGGCTGCACTTTCTCCAGCCATTAATTATTTTCTATTTGCATACGACTGCTTAATTTTCACTCAAGCAAACTTTTCTTCAGTTAATAATTAATTGGAATTACTTCACAACTTCAGTACACAATCTGGACAGGTTATCAATTTTGATAAATCTGCAGTTCATTCCATCAAGAGAACCAAGCTTGAAGTTGCAGAAACTCTCACAAATATTCTTGGTGTTAAGGTTATGAATTCTAAAGAGAAGTACTTGGGTTCACCTCTCATTATTGGGCATTCAAAACAAGATACTTTCAAGAGCATCAATGACTGCTTTGAAACAAGATTCTCTACATGGTATTCTATCAATCTCTCTCAAGAAGGAATGGGAATTATGATCAAGCATGTTCTTAATTATATACTAGTACATCAGATGGGTACTCTCAAGCTTCATAATAATCTCATAACTCAGCTCACAACTATTGAAAGGAAGTTCTTTTGGGGCCATAAATCTAATAGAGGTTCAAATCCAATTGCATGGCATAATGTTTGCACTTCTAAAGACATAGGTGGACTTGCCTTTAGAGATATGGAAAAACTTAACTTAGCTCTTCTCACCAAGTTAGCTTGGAGGATATGCAATGAGTCAAGCCATCTCATGGTACAAATTTTGAGCAGTAAATATTTTAAATCTAAAGACATCATTCACCAGAATATAAAAGCAAAAAACTGCTCCTACACTTGGAATGGAATTACTAAAGGTTTGAAGATTCTACAACAACATTTTTTCATGGAGATCAATAATTGTGAGGATAAAAAAATATGGTTGGATAAATGGATCTCAGGTATGAATCATCCACCTATTCCCCAAAATGAAAATTTCTGATTTTATGGTGAGGTTACCGAGCTCATGTTTCCAGATACAAATCAATGGAATATTCCTCTCCTTTATAATTTGTTTGATGCTAATACTTCAAGAAGAATTCAAGATCTTTTCATTGATAAAACTAAGAAGGATGTTATGATCTGGATGCCTGTTAAGGATGGCAAATTCTCAGTAACAATCACTTATAGGATACTCACTATGTCTGTTAAAGAAGTCCAAGTTAATGGGGTGCCGATAAATAATTTAGTGTGGAGAATATTATGGAGATGCAGTGCTACTCACATAATCAAGTTGTTTGCATGGAAGTATATCAGGGAACTTCACTCTACTAAACATAGTCTAGCTAAGTATAATGCAGACATAGATAATCATTGTGACACCTGTGGTCACTATAATGAAACTATGGAACACATAATATTTGAGTGCAGTCTGCCAGGAAGGTCTGGAAGGAAATTAACATCAATATAGATTCAATTAGAAAGCTTTATCAAACAGTCTCAGCTTGGGTAATAAGTTGGTTCTCAACTGATTCACATATAGAGGAAAAAAATTTGTACACTTTTATGATAAGAGCTTGGATGATCTGGAAAGACAGGTGTAATGTAGCTTTCCAGGGAGTTACTTTAAACTAACTACTTCTATGCATAAGATTATATATTACTTAACTCCGCATTTACATAAACCTGCATCTCATTCTTGCACACATAATTCTGATAATCATTCACTGTGGAAAACACCTTTGAATTGTATTATCAAAATTAATGTTGATGCTTCATTTGATATTGATGATAATTACTTGGAACTGATCTTGTTTTGCGAGATCATACAGATACCTACAATGGCATCAAAAGGAGTTACTCAGATGGAGCATTAAGTGCAGAGGCTGGAGAGTGTATGGCAGTACGAGAAGCTTTATCTTGGGCAAAGGAAAAGCATTTAGAAAATATTCATATTGAAGCTTACACAAAGCTGGTCATACAATCTATTACGGGAAGCACTTTGCTAGTTCAAAGGGTGAATAGGGACATAATAAAAGAGATTAAACACTTTATCTCAAGTTTTAGTAGTTGTGTTTTTACACTTATTGGTAGCAAAGACAATCAAGTTGTTGATTCTTTATCTAAATCAGTAAGAGAGACAACTTCAAGTATTAAAGCATATGAGTCTTTCAATACTGAGTTTTGTAGTCTTATAGCAAAATACGTGCAAAACATTACAAGATGAATGCTCAATAAATTTTGTTCTTATAAAAAAAAAAACTCACGTTTATTCTATGGATGTTAGAGGACCCGAAGAGTTTGGGATTTGAAGGATGTCTTTCTCGGTGGACTATTGAGGTAAATATCACCACAAATGTGATGTCTTGGAAGTTTGATTGGGAAGACAAAAGACTTAGTCGAATATGGAATAACATCCCGATTGCAATATGGTGGAGCATTTAGAGAGAGCAAAATTCAAAAGTCTTCGAAACCAAAAAGAATTTGGTAAGCCTCGTTAGAAACGTTAAACTACAAGCATTCTTTTGGGCCGAATTAAACACAAGGATGGTAGTTAGGTCTTACCGCGAATACAGTGATAGCATCATGGGACTCTTTTTTTCGGCGTTCGTGTGCTTATTGTTTGTAGTCCTAGATATCTCGGTTCCCTTTTCTTTTTTTATTTCTGTTTATATTCATTGAGTTGAGATACCCCTCTTGAGTACCCTTTATTTCCAATGAATTTTCTCTTTGACCGATTAAAAAAAAAGGGCTATCATGAACCATCAAAACACTGAAAAATTAAAACCACCGCACAGGATCCCAGAGTTCCAAGCTATATATATATATATATATATATTTTTTTTTATTTTTATATTTATATTTTTTTTATAGACAAGGGCCTTCAAAAAGGCTAATGGTCTTCCTCAACTGTTGGTAAGAGCCTAACGTGGGGGACATACCAGTACATAGAAGAATGGTTTTTCTTAGCCCATAAGGCTAGTTCATGAGCTACATAATTATAAGTCCGAGGTTGAAAACTAAAAATACAAGAAACTAATTTAGAAGAAAATAAGTGAATATCCTTAAAGATAGTATCCGTACGCGAAGTTCCATCGAAATTTCCAGCTAAAAATTGATCGATGAGAGACTTCGCATTACTTTCTACAATGATATGAGTGAACTGTTGCTCCAGAGCTTTCTTCAAGACTGCCCAGATGTCTCTAGCTTCAGCTTCTTCAGTAGATTGAACTTCAAAGACTAAGGAGGCACAAAAGGTTTCTTTTCTTGAGAAGTCTCGCATCACATACACTGCACCACTTGATCCAGAAGTAACATCAAAGGCACCATCAATATTGCATTTAATCCATCCAAAAGAGGGGGCATCCATGTATCACAAATACTGACAGCACTGGTGGATGAAACAGTAAGCCTAGTTTTCCTAGTAAGTAACATGGCTCTAAATCTAGCTAGGACATAGATATGAGTTTCAGAAAGATTTTGGAAAATAAAATTATTTCTGTTAGTCCAAATAGACCATAAGATAGCAACAAAAAGACTTTGATCTTCATCAAGAAGTTTATACATGGTGTCAGTTAACCAAAACAGAAGCCAGTCAGTGAAAGACTTGTTTTGAAAAAACTGGGTATTTATATTAAAATCAGAGATAAACCAGATTCTGCTAGCAAAGAGACAAAGGACCAAAGCATGCATAATAGATTCATAAGGATCAGAATACCTACGACAATCCATAGAATGCATATGCATTCTAGTGTGAAAAATAGTTCTGGCAGGCAGAGCACTACTAGCTGCTCTCCGGACAAACACCTGAATTCTGTGAGGAACTCTAATTTTCCAGATACGCTTCCAAAGATTTTTACAAGGGAAGGGCCTAAGACCTCTGAGCCCCATGTAGGAAGATTTAGAAGAAAACTTGCCATTTTTTGAAAGATCTCAAGCCCTCCTATCAGGAGTGCAAAGCTGGCTTAAGGGAATGGTGATAATCTTCTGAACATAAGCATTATCAAAATGGGTGTTGAGATGAGAAATATCCCAACTTCTAGTTTGGGAGTCAATGAAGTAAGACACTTTGATACCATGGTCAGGGGGGACAAGAGTGTTGGGTATTGCAGAACCCAGAGTGGGTATCCATTTATCACACCATGGGTCAATAAATTGACCATCCCCAACTATATCCAAGATATGAAAGGCTTAATTAATTCTTTACTGGCATGTAAACACTTCCAAGTCCAAGAGCACTTACTGGTACACTTGGCATTCAAGAAATCAGTTCTAGGAAAGTATTTAGATTTTAAGAACAGTATCTAATAAGCAGTCAAGATTTTCTAGAATCCTCCAAGAATTTCTAGCCAGCATAGCCAAGTTGTTTAGCTCAGCCTTTCTAAAACCCAAACCTCCTTCTGCCTTGGGGGAGCATAAAATATCCCAACCAAGCAGGTGTAATTTTCTATCCTTTGAGTCTAAAGTTTCACCCCACCAGAATTTACATAGATGAGCATCCATTTGTTTACAAAGGTGCTTAGGAATAAGAAAAGCTCCAATTTGAAACATGGGGTAGCTTTCCCTATATGCTTAATTAGAGTAGTTCTAGCATCTTGGGACAGGATATTATGAAGCCAGATAGATATTCTGGCATCAATAGCTTAGATAATACCCATATGAGTCTGGATTTTAGATGCTTGGAACAAAGTAGGAGTGCCAATATATTTTTCTCCCAAATCTGAATCTATAGAATGTTAGCTAGAAGAGCTTTCCTATGTTCAGGAATCTTTCTACTAAAGAGAATACCAGATTTTTCAAAATTTATTTCTTGCCCAGATGCCAGACAATATTTTTGAAGGTAGTCTTTTATGACTTGAAATTTTTTAAAAGTAGCTTTTGAAAACAAGAGAGAATCATCATCAAACAAAAAATGTGTCATTTCTGGAGCATCTTTACAAACTTTGATACTTTCTAAAGTACCATTTTTTGGAGGTTATCAATGTAAGAAGATAAAGCTTCAGAGCATATGATGTAAAGATATGGAAAGAGGGGGTGTCCCTGTCTCAGTCCTCTTTCGGGTCGGAAAAACCCAGTAGGGCTACCATTAAGAAGCACAAAGTAAGAGACAGTAGAAACATAATGGTTATGAGTTTAACCCAGTGGTTAAGGAGACTCATTTTAGTTAAAATATTTTCTAAGAAATTCCATTCAAGTTTGTCATAAGCCTTAGACATATCAAGTTTAATGGAAGCTATGCCTTCAACTTTGTCATTGTGGTTGACAACATATATGGCCTTATTATCTAACAGAATATTATCAGTTATACTCCTTTTAGGGATAAAGGCACTTTGATTTTGGGATATTATGTTATTCATGAATGGTTTAAGTCTATTAGCAAGGGTTTTTGAGAGAATTTTGTACATGAAATTACAGAACTGTATTGAGAAACCAGTTCAGCATGAGGAACTTTTGGGATAAGGGAAATATTAGTATGGTTAAAAACCTTAGCAATATGCCCAGTTCTGAAGCAGGGTCTGAGTCATATCAATGACTGCCTCTCCCACAATATCCCAATATTTTTGGTAAAAAAAACATGTGAATCCATCAGGACCAGGAGCTCCCCCCCCCAAATTTGGAAGACATCATTCTTTATTTCCTCTAGGGATAAAGGAAAATTCAAAGCTGTATTATCCTCATCAGAAAACTTGATGGGGTGGTCAACAATAATTTAATATTGGAACTGTTGAGGATGAGAAGAGTATAAAGTTTTAAAATAGTCTATGAAAGAAGTTCCTATACTATCCCTATCAGTTTGAATGGCATTTAAGGAGTTCTTAATCCATCTAATAACATTTATCTTTCTCCTAAAGAGGGTTACTCTATGAAAGTAGAGTGAATTTCTATCACCTTCCATGAGCCAAACCTCCCTGGATTTATCTTTCCAATATATCTCTTCTAAATTATAAAGGTACTCATGTCTAGCTTTGAGTCTAGAAGTAGTACTAGTATCAGTAGGATTGTAGACTTATATCTCAGCTAAGTCTTTCCTAATGGTATATATATATATTAGTTTGAATATTACCAAAAGAAGACTTATTCCAATCCCTTAGCCCTTTCTTAGTACTTAACAGTTTAGCTTTAAGCTTGTAAGCAGGGGATCCAACCACATTGACAGACCAAGAATTAGCAATAATGTTTATACAAGTAGGATCCTCAATCCATATAGCCATAAAGTGAAAAGGTCTAGGCATACAAATATCCTCGTAGTTAAAACATATATGCATAGGACAATGGTCTGAAGAATCCCTAGGAAGATTGTTAACACAAAGTTTAGGACAAAGGTCTTCAACAGTTTGGTTTACAAGGCATCTATATAATCTTTTAAGAATTAAATCAGGACCTTGTTGCATGTTGGACCAAGTGAAACGAGGTCCAGAAAAACCAGGGTCATGTAAATTAAACACAGAACAAAAATTTCTAAGATTTTCAAAATCAGGATCATCAACTTTTAAACCACCATTTTTATCCTTGGAACCTAAGAGAGTGTTGAAATCTCCTATAAATAAAACAGGTTCATAAAATGGGGGCATTAGCTCATTGGAATTGTTGTTCCCAGAAAGCATGTCTCAAACTACTATTAGGTTCACCATACATAAAATGAATATGACAGGTGTAGGATCCGAATCTCGCAACAACAACGCTCTTGCAAAAATTTCTACCACACATTGCAAATGTCGCAAATTAATTACAGAAATGATGGAATAGATGACGATAGCAGAAACATGAGAAAAGTGTAATGATTCTGCGATGATTGGAATGTTTGCGAAGATTAGCAATATAACTCTTGCAAGAATATCGCAAGTCAGATCCGAAAATAAAGGACATATTAGCTGTCATCCACTATGTAATTCCCTATATAAAGATTTGAACAAGCGTAAGGAGGGGAGATCTTTTTCGAGTGATGAGCAAGTCATTTAGGAGAGAGAAAGTTTAAAGAGCGACTGTATTCTTGTTTTCTCCTATTTCTTATAGCATTTATGTGAATCAATTAATAAAAGTGTTGTTCTTTATCTTTAAAAGATGTGTTGATTATTATGAATTCTTGTGAGGGGTGTAGTGTAGGATTTCCTGCTACTACATATTGGCGCTAGAAACAGGGAACAAACTCTGTTGTTTAAAGATTGTGGAAATTATTGTGAAAGCTGTCTAAATCAAGAAAATGATAGAAAAAAATAATAAATCAGCTGGAGAAAGGATAATTAAGATCAATAAGGATGAAAGAAGGTTGGAGTGCAACTTTATCACAAAAACGATGGTTAATGAATTTCATGAGAACATTAGAGGGAGAATACATAAACGAGATTTTGAAGGAAATAAGATTATGACGGTAGAAAAAATATCTCCGTTGAAGGATTGGGAAAAGCATAAAATTACGTTCACAGCAGCAGAAATACCAAAAGAAAATTTGAGCCACACATCTCCTTTGGTAATCACAGTAACAGTTGCACAAAAAGAAAAAGAAGAATCACCGAAATTTATGGAAAAAATGGGCGGTGAATAGAACTCTAGTGGATACAGGGAGTTCAGTGGATATAATTTTTTATCATGCGTACAAAGGAATGGGATACAAAGATAAAGAAATGTCTCATTCAACATATCATATTCATGGTTTCGGAAAATCTACAACTAAACCAAAAGGGGAAATAGTAGTAAGAATTTCGCTGGGGGAAATTGAAATACAAATAACGCTCTGTGTGGTGGATATGGGATCGCCATATAACATGCTATTGGGAAGACCGTGGATACATGCAATTAAAGCCGTAGCATCAACGTCACATCAGTGCATCAAATTTTCAATGCCAAGCGGAATTGGTGAAATAAGGGGAGATATTGATAGTGAAAAATCATGTTATCAAATTGAAGTAAAGCATCATGAAGAACGTCCAAGAAAGCGAAAGCTTCGCAGAAAATTGGCGAAAGAAGCAAAGAAAGAAGAAGAGTTTAAGATTTACATGATTAGAGCAAAAGAAGGGAAAGGAATACCCAGCGAGATTTCAGAAGAAGGAAACGAGCTTGCGAAAATGATAAAAGAACCAACACAAATGGAAGAACCTAAGGCTAGCTACACTGCAGTAGAACCAACAAAGGAAGTGAATATTGGAATTAATGAAGAACCCAAAGTACTAAGAATTGGGACTAAGATGGAGGCAGATGAAGAAGAAAGAACTATTAATCTCTTGCGAGAATATAGAGATATCTTCGCATGGAACATGGATGAAATGTCGGGAATAGATCCATCTGTGGCGTGTCATAAACTGGAAATTTACAAAAGTGCAAGACTATTTAAACAAAGGATAAGAAAAATCGCAACAACATATCACTCCCAAATAGAAAAAGAGTTTCAGAAAATGCTTAATGCAGGAATTATAAGACAAGCCAAGTACCCGGAGTGGATAGCAAACATGGTTGTAGTCCCAAAGAAGAACAAGGGGATAAGGATTTGTATAGACTTTACTGATCTAAATAAAGCTTGTCCGAAAGATAGTTTTCCATTACCAGATATCCCACAATTGGTTGAATCAGCAACGGTGAATGATAGGATATCTTCCTTAGATGGGTACAAAGGTTATAATCAGATTCCTCTCGCTGAGGAAGATCAAGAACATACTGCCTTTCTCGCACCAAGGGGATTATACTGTTATACAAAAATGCCATTTGGTCTGCGAAATGCTGAGCAACATATCAAAGAATGGTGGAGAAAGTGTTCACAAAATGGATACATAAAACACTAGAGGTTTATGTAGATGATATGTTAATAAAAAGTAAAGAAGCAAAGAATTACGTACAAGATCTGAAGGAAATATTTGAACAGATGTGACAATTTAATATTAAGGTGAATCCTGAAAAATGCGTTTTTGGAGTTGCGTCAGGGAAATTTTTAGGTTACATTGTATCCAAGGAAGGAATACAAGTTGATCCAGAGAAAGTGCAAGCAGTTCGCGACATGCCAACACCAGCGACGGGAAAGGATGTACAGAAATTAAATGGACTCTTAGCCTCGCTGGGGAGGTTCATCTCGCGATCATCTGATAAATGTAAACATTTCTTCAGCATACTAAAAAACGGAACGAAATTTAAATGGATGGATGAATGTGAGAAAGCTTTCCAAGGCATAAAAGAACATCTAATGAATATATCTATTTTACAAAAGGCAGAACCAGGAGAAGAGTTATTTATTTACCTTGCGACAACTTCGCATGCATTAAGTGTTGTATTATTACGAGTGGACGCAGGAGTGGACAAACCAATTTATTACATCAGTAAAACATTCAATGCTGCAGAAAAAAATTATTCAGAGATTGAAAAGCTAATTCTAGCTTTGGTATATGCAACATTTAAGCTTCGCATATATTTTCAAGCACACAAAGTCAAAGTATTAACAAAAGTACCAATTGAATCGGTAATGAAGAACTCAAAGAGTTCAGTCAAAGTTGAGAGGTGGAATGCACAAGTAGGGCATTTTGAAGTTAAATATGAAGTGTTATCTTCGCCAAAGTCACAAGTTGTCGCAGACTTTTTAGTAGAATTTCCTTTAGAAGACGATGAAGCTATGGATATAGAAGAAGAGCATGGAGATCCAAAAGACTTGTTAACAGAACCAAATAGATAGGAAATATTGGTAGATGGATCCTCTAATTGAGAAGGTAATGGAATTGGAATTGTCTTAATCTCGCCAGAGGGAATGAAGATGGCTTTTTTATTTAGATTGGAGTTTACATCCACTAATAATGAAACGGAATATGAAGCTGTGATACATGCCTTAAAATTCGCAGTAGAAATGAAATTAGAAAATGCAAGAATTACCAGCGACTCACAGCTAGTAATTCGCCAAATAAAAGGAGAATACACAACAAATGAACCATCTTTGAAGAAATACAAAAAGCTTGTTGAAGAATTGTCAGCGAAGATCCCCTAAATAAAATGGAGGCATATATCAAGGAAAGATAATAGGCTCGTAGATGCTTATGCTTTCATTTCAAGTATGATGACAGATCCAACTATGATATGCATAAAAATATAGACACTCATATCTCCATCAGTCAATAAAGAAAAGGAAGAGGAGGTGGATGTAATGATAATAGAAGGTGGAGAAGAAGACCCAAAAGACAATATCACAGACTGGAGAACATAACTTCATGCATATTTAGAGAAAAAGGAAACACCAAGAAATAGATTGGAGGCACACAAATTAAAAAGCCGTGCAACAAATTATGAACTGAGAGATGGAATATTTTATCAAAAATCACTTAATGGGCCATCACTTAGGTGTCTAACACGAGAAGAAGGAGAAAAGGTGTTAAAAATGCTACACAGTGGAGACGCTGGTAATCACAGTGGGGGAAGATCTTTGGCATACAAAACAAAAATGCAAGGCTATTACTGGCCTTACATGCATGAAGATGCGAAGCAACTATCAAGACGTTGCGAAGATTGTCAGCGACATGGAAAGAGAATACATGCACCAGGAGCACCATTGTCATCCTCAACTAGTATATGGCCTTTTGGAAAATGGGGATTGGATATTGTGGGACCATTTGTACCCGGTTCTGGACAAAGAAGATATTTGATTGTCGCTACAGATTATTCACAAAGTGGGGAGAAGTAAAGGCCGTACATCATATTCGTGATAAATAAATTTTTACATTCATATTTGAAAATATAATTTGCATATTTGGAATTCCTGCACAGTTGGTATCTGATAACGGAAAGCAATTTGAAGGACAAAACATAGAAATGTTACTTAATGCATTTAAGATCAAATGTGGAAAATCAACACCTCTTTATCCACAGGCCAATGGGCAGGCAGAAGCAACCAATAAGACAATCGTAGATATATTGAAGAAGAAATTAGAGGGACACCACAGGGCATGGTGTGAACAAGTGCATAATGCAATATGGGTCTACAATACAACTAGGCGGGAAGCTACTGGAATGTCACCTTTCTGTTTGACATATGGAGTTGAAGTTGTGCTACCAACAAAAGTTGCTATTCCAACAACAAAAAGTGAAGCTTGGGAGAAACACCTCAGTGAAGGAATGATATTGACCAAACTAGATGAATTAAAAGAAAAAAGAGAAAAAGCACTACAACATATGTAGAATTATCAGCGAAGATTAGCCCGAGAATACAATAAACACCAATATACCAGCAAGAGAATGGGGGAAAGTTAGCGAGAAAATGGGATGGACCTTATATTATTAAAGAGATAATTGGAAATGGGGCGTATAAATTGATGGATCCTGAAGGTAGAGATATGGGTCAGAGGCTTGGTAGACCATGGAACAGATTATACCTAAAAATATATTGCCCATAAGAGATTTTGCGAAGAAGTGAATTGCGAAATAATGAATGATTAAAATGGAATTGTTGATGGTGGAATTATGTTCAGGGGTAAAATTGTAAAAGCTAATTTTTGTAAGTTGACGTCCTGCAAAGGATAAAGCCTTAAGGAGATGAATACTTCTCGCCATATTAATTCATTGGAGCATGTGCAACCATCCCTAATAATTAAAACATACCCAGAACGGAGCATGTGGCAACCATCCCGACGGAGCATGTGGCAACCATCCCGGTTTTCTGTAGGTATACAACATTACTATTAATGCTTTAATTAAAGCCTTGTGTTCGACATGCAAACACCCGTAGGATACCTGACGGCAGGTTATACTAGCCCCGTTGAACGCATGCAAGACTACCCGTGTTAGTCTCACTTGCTGAAAACAAACCCAAAAATATATCTCATCCGTCCAACTCCGCAAGCATAGATGGAGGGTGTAGATGTAGATTCAGGGGGTCCTGAGCATGCTACCATGATCACCTTGGACTCACCTTCATACATGACCGAATAGTCAAGACCAACTACAGTTGTTCCTTCCAAAACGTGCGCTCAAAGTGAGCATGACGCACGGCTAGGGTTCCTTTTAATCGTGAACGTCCAACTTTGCAGGCATAGTTGGACGGCTTATATTATACCCTAAAACAAGTAGTGAAGTGATGGTACACCATTAGCGGGCCCACTTTATACCTACATGACCGACTACCTCATAGGCAAGTCGTGGTGCAAGAAACAGTTGCCCGAACAAGGCTAGGTTAACGCCTTATGTAGGTTGAGAAGATCCAAAACGATCACGACCATCCGACTTCGCAGGCATAGTTGGATGGCTTAGATTGCGCCTAGGGTCATAGAGCAAGCATGTACATGTTCAATGTCGACCCAAGATGTTGCATACATGGTCGGTCTCTCCAAAGGAGGCGCACGCAACCCAAAACCGATCGCCCAAAGTGGCCGGTCCAAAACCCTAATTAGGGTTTGCGGCGCAGAAACATCTCGAGCGTCCATCTTCGCAGGCTTGGATGGAAGGCCAAGATGGAGACTTAGAGGGAACTGAGCATGCTAGCATGACCACCGTGGGCCCGGCTTCACACCTAGCTGATCGGCCAAGACCGACAGTGGTCAAGCTCCTCGGTACGCGCGCCCAAAGGTGGCATGTCACGGCCACTCCATAAGTTCTAATCTCGACCACTCGTATTTGCCACCTGAGTCGAGTGGCTCAAATTAAATCTTTGCTAGTCAAGCAGGCATGGGCGTGAACATCATTATACCGCCTCCATGCAAGGCTGATCGGTTCCTCCATTGGAACTCTCTAAGCATACAAACGTTTGGGCCGAAAGAGGCGGCATGCGCGCCTCCCATCCAACGGTCGCAAGCAAGGCTACGAGCCATCTCGTCCATCCAACTTTTCAAGCTTGGATGAATGACTTAGGATACGAATCAACCAACAAACAAGGTATCACCATGACCACCATCCGTCACTCTTCTTCATAGGGTAACCGACCAAGGAATGGACTGTTTATACAGCCTCCAAACGGTCACCTGAAGATGGCTGCATACGATGTTATACCAAGTTCACGGTTCACCCTGCACTATTTTCTGTGGGTCCCGCGATCCACACACTCATGAAATTAATCACGTCATAACTGGGGGATACAAACTGGGGTATTGGTCTGGCGGTTTACAGCGTGCAGCGTGCAACACGCCATCACAAGATCGTGTCAGGGAAACATGGGCGGTTAGCGATGATAGGAGAAGTGGGCAAGCAACCGTGTGACACTAACACACAACTCCACTTCCTCCATCACTCCACTTCCTCCACTTTCCCACGAGAGACGTAATGAAGGCTTGTCGACTTGTATAAATTGGTTCTCCTCCCTATTTCCAAAAACAGAGGTTGGAACAACACAGAACACCAAGTGTTAATACCATCGTATTAAACACCCAGAGCCTGTCTGCAACATTTGCTCGCCTGCTCAACCTTCTGTTAACAAGTCATCAAATAGCCTTCATCTTCATACTCTCAACACCTTCTTCGCTTCCCTCCCTAAGATCAACCTCACATCCTTCACCTGTGACCGAAACAAATCTGGAAAGGCCGTGTCTTCGGTTTAGGCAAGAATTGTATAGATTATCTCTCGAATCAAAGTGCTCATCGTGCAGCACATTTGTTGAAGGTTTAAACTCACTTCTCATCCACACACACCCAAAATTACCTAAACCGACAGAAGTAGTTTTCTCCCACAAACAATTGGCGACCACAGTGGGAGGTTAATCTCTCGGTTGTGAAGTCGATTTCTTCAATACCAATTCAATTTCTCTGATTTCAAGAATGGTGGATCTTAGGTCTGGAGCAGCAACCAACGATGGAGTTAGCACCGACAACGCTTCTGGTGGCGCTGATATCCCAATTACTAGTGTTACAGTGCAACCCGCCAGTGCAACCAATGTGTCTCGTGGAATCGCGTCTTCTATCATCAGTACCAGTGGAGCAGGAGCAGACATTCCAACAGGCGTGACACCTCCCATTACAAGATCCAGAGCGGCCGCAAATCCAGGCATTTCCTCAAGAATGACACTTCCGTCTGTCACCAGAACAACTGTTACTTCCCCTTCAGGACGAGGATCTGGAGGACCTAGAGGAGGAAAACCTCCTATCACCATGGTGGACTTGATGGAGAGACAAGAAACCCTCGCTAAAGCTCAGGAAGACATGGAAACCGCTCAGAAGGAGGTACTCACCTTCCTTAAAACATTAACCGATCGATTACCACAAGAGTCGGGACAGCCTCAAGGGCCAACAAGAAATATGTTTAGCACACTTGGAGCAGGTGCCTCAGTTACGCAAGCCTACCTGAACGAAGAGTCTTATGTTGCTGACCACGCAATAGAAAGGGACGAGCGTCTCAGGGAAAGAAGCCAATCGTCCAACTTTATTACACGTGAAGATCTGGAGAGACTCCTCCAAAATCGTGGCAAAGAAAATCCGATGGACGCGCATCGACATCAGCCTCCATATCCACAAGACGTGCAGCGGATTCCTCTTCCCAGGGGATACACCTCCCCTCAATTCATACTTTACGATGGTACCGGTAATGCTCGTGAACACGTCTCTCGATTCTTAGAATCCTTAGGAGAACATGAATACAATTACGTTCTCCGCCTGAAGGAATTCTCCAAATCACTTACGGGGAGAGCCTATACGTGGTACAATAATAACACACCCGACAGCATATCCAATTGGAATGAGATGGTCAGCGCGTTTTACAAGAAGTACTTCTTTGTATCTGAGCAAGTTACTTTCTCAGACCTGGGGAGAATCTCCCAACGGAACAATGAACATCCAAATGATTTTTTCAAAAGGTTCAGAACACAAGTGTTGGACTTCCATGAACCAAATGTCACAGAACGACAGCTGGTGGAATTATGCATCAACGGAATGATACCCATATATCGCGCCCTGCTGGAAAACTTGGGATTTCAGACGTTCTCAGAGCTCCATGAAGCATCCAAACGTTCGGCCACTACCGCCCCAGCATTATTGGAAAGAACCAGAATTGTTCGGAGCGACAATTCACGAGATAATCGGGGAAACAGGTGCCTCATCAGCAAGCAGTATAATACTGGCCCTTCTGTCAATGTAGTAGGCGAAGGCGGAAAGATAAAAGCTCCAGCGGCGGAAGAACAACTACCCAAGCGTGCGGCTCAAAAGCATAAAGCTTCGCCTCGAAAGGGAACATGCAAAGATCCTGCGCAGAGCACCGAAGACACAGGCTTCCCATTTCCGATAAATGAAGTAATAGAACTCTTGGAGGCATGGATTCAGGATGATGCTATCAGACTACCTCCTATCAGATGTCCACCAACTGAGAAAGACATGGCAGACCCTAAGTACTGTCGTTATCATAGGTTTGTTCACCACCCAACTAAGGATTGCAACAAGCTGAAAGAAATATTCAGGGAGAAGATAGCAGCAAGAGAGCTTCAATTGGGAAATGAAGGAGTTCACAGAGACCCCCTTCCTGTCCGAAGTTGCATGATCTCTGGAAGCTCTGTGCGCAAGACTGTACAATCCATGATGGAACACCTGTGTGAAATCTTGTACCTTTTCAAGGTACAACGTCAAGATATATTCATGGCCCTCAACCGTATTGTGTCAGGCAGGCGCTTGTATCCAGAAAAGGAAGTCGTTCCAGCATCTCAAGCCTCCTTGGAAAATAGCACCAACAAAGGAAACTGGGGACTTTTGACCGTTGCCCATCTGAAAAATGTCAAGTTCGATAGCACATTAATCGATGCAGCTTCTGAATTCAACATCGTTACTATCAAGACCCTGCAAGCTGCGAAAATATCAAAGCAGGAGGCTACCCGTGGTCCGACTGTGATCAAGAGCCCAGCAGGAGAATTTGTGGATGTCTACGGATACATCGACCTTGATGTCAAGATTGGTAACACTCCAACACAAGCTAGATTCCATATAATTAAGGAACATCCGGATTACGACATGATTCTGGGGCGCCCGTGGGTACACAAGGCGCATTCCTTACCAATCTCAGTACCTAGAAGAATCTCCAACAAACCAGCTCCGATGATTTCCAACAAACCTTGGAGACTCGAAGACTGCCTGTTGCTTCCATACCAACAACTCACAGGCATAACACAACTCCCTGGTGAAAGCTCTTCGTCCTGCGTCAAGAGATTCCGAGCCCAAGTAAGTCTTATTGAACGACCCTCTTTGCAAGTAGTGGATGATTGTCTTGCTAGACCACCGGGGACTGTTTCGCCTGACAGGCAGGCCACCACCAAGAGATGTGAATGGAGTGCTGGCCCCTTTAAGCGCTTCACCAAAAGTTTGGAAGCAGTCAAGAACGACACGTGTCAGAAGCAAGCTGTTATACCAAGTCCAAATCCGTTTCAAGTCGGAGATATGGTAGCAAAGGTAACCACGTTCCAAGTTGGAAACATGGCAGTAAGAATAACTGCCCAGTCTGCAAAGGAAGAGGAAATATTCTTAGTGGAAGATGTTATCTTGGGAGGTTACTGCAAGATCATCAATGCAGACGAACTCGAAGGTGTGGTTGTTCACTCACGATGGCTCAAGCCCTACCTTACCTGAAGACACGACATCACCTCTCTAATTCCCCGGGGGGGATTCCTCCAACAATATTCCTTTTCACAATATTTGTAATTCCTTCAAAATGATGGCACTGCTGGCCTTCATACTTATTAGGGTTTCAATATTTCCTCAAGTAATCAAAATTTCATTCCTTTTATAATTTCTCATAAAATCACACAGAGTTATGAGTCACCTTCAAACCACCATTACCCAGAAAGAAAACCCTAAACCCTCGTACCAAATCTTCATACCAGCCTGGTAAATATGGGAGGAATAAAACATGTGAAAGGGGAGGAGCAAGGTATCCTACATGATCTACTTCAACAGAGCCAGACTCACGTCAAGGGGCACAAGCAGAAAAAGTATGCATGTTTCGAAAGCAACACTGAATAAAACTTTGTTCAAGATAAGTGAGCAAAGGAGAAAACTTCAAACTCAGCCGCCACTGAGTATAAAAAAATACAAAGAAGAATAACAGGGAAACTCAATTGCTGGTTGCGTCTTCATCACCGTTGGGATCCACGTCTTGTGTCGCTTTCTCCAGAGACGCCTCAACTTCTTCTGGCACAGCAGCTACCGCCTCAACATCTTCAGCATGCGTATCCTCTGCACCTTCTATAGAATCCATTGCAACCGCGGAAATCGCGCCAATCACTTTCGGACGTTCAGTCTCATAAGTATCATGGTCGAGGATTATCACACCACCACGTATTGGGTAATCACACTTCCCATCACCCGCAGGACGTTCGTGTTCAACCCTCCATCTCTTCAACCGAGCCGCAAACCTTTCAGCTCTCAAGCTTACTGGTGCTTGTGACGCCTCGCGTTTCCACTTCGCTCGCAACGCTTCTTCATGTCTTTGTTTCTCCTCCATATCGATTGCAACTGAAAGAGCACGGAGCCGCCCCCTGACAATGGTTAAATGAAAGACAGATATTCCCTGTACGGCATGGCCGACTTCACGAAGTGGCAAATCAATTTTATCCATCACCTCTTCATGTGCGTTAGCTTCTGGTTTATCAACTTCAAAACTTTTTTCTGAAGAAGCTGCAGAGTGATCATCACCAACTCCTTTCATGATTTACTGCAAAAAAGAGAGGAAGATGAGTTACGGCGGCACATAAAAAATACTCTAATCATAACTATCGCCGATCGATTAAGAAATAAACGTGTGAAGCAATACCTGAGATGTTGAAGAAGATCGCCTAATGAGAAGAATACATAAAACTTCTTTATATGCTTCACGATCCAACAAGATCCCCAGGAGAAAAGAAGTCCGCCTTGCCGCTTTCTGAGGCTGTTGAGTCGGGATTGTGATCAATAATGCTTATCGAATGCACGATGCTTGCTAGGCATATGAGAAGGCACACAGAAAGAGGAAGGCCATGGTGGATCGACCCATCAAGCTGTACTTCCCCAGCCGAGCTTTACCGTTGGAAGGATTAACTCAACCGGCTCCAAGGCGTTTAGCACAAGTGACATACCTTCTCCCACACGGTAAACATGTATTTTACTCTGGCTTTAATTATTTTTGTATGAAAATTGTCACCATCTCATGCCTACCCTACAATAGTGTAACCATTGCGTGCTAGGCAGGGGACTTAATGTTGATGGTGGAATTATGTTCAGGGGTAAAATTGTAAAAGCCAATTTTTGTAAGCTGACGTCCTGCAAAGGATAAAGCCTTCAGGCGATGAATACTTCTCGCCATATTAATTCATTGGAGCATGTGCAACCATCCCTAAGAATTAAAACATACCCAGAATGGAGCATGTGGAAACCATCCCGGTTTTCTGTAGGTATACAACATTACTATTAATGCTTTAATTAAATCCTTGTGTTCGACATGCAAACACCTGTAGGCTACCTGACGGAAGGTTATACTAGCCCCGTTGAACGCATGCAAGACTACTCGTGTTAGTCTCACTTGCTGAAAACAAACCCAAAAATATATCTCATCCGTCCAACTCCGCAAGCATAGATGGAGGGTGTAGATGTAGATTCAAGGGGTCCTGAGCATGCTACCATGATTACCTCAGACCCTCCTTCATATATGACCAAACGGTCAAGACCAACTACAGTTGTTCCTTCCAAAACGTGCGCTCAAAGTGAGCATGACGCACGTCTAGGGTTCCTTTTAATCGTGAACGTCCAACTTCGCAGGCATAGTTGGACGGCTTAGATTATACCCTAAAACAAGTAGTGAAGTGATGGTACACCATTGGCGGGCCCACTTTATACCTACATGACCAACTACCTCATAGGAAAGTCGTGGTGCAACAAACGGTTGCCCGAATAAGGCTAGGTTAACGCCTTATGCAGGTTGAGAAGATCCAAAACGATCACGACCATCCGACTTCGCAGGCATAGTTGGATGGCTTAGATTGCGCCTAGGGTCATAGAGAAAGCATGTACATGTTCACTGTCGACCCAAGATTTTGCATACATGGTCGGTCTCCCCAAAGGAGGCGCACGAAACCCAAAACCGATCGCCCAAAGTGGTCGGTCCAAAACCCTAATTAGGGTTTGCGGCGCAGAAACATCTCGAGCGTCCATCTTTGCAGGCTTGGATGGAAGGCCAAGATGGAGACTTAGAGGGAACCGAGCATGCTAGCATGACCACTGTGGGCCCGGATTCACGCCTAGATGATCGGCCAAGACCGGCAGTGGTCAAGCTCCTCGGTACGCGCGCCCAAAGGTGGCATGTCACGGCCACTCCATAAGTTCTAATATCGACCACTCGTCTTTGCCACCTGAGTCGAGTGGCTCAGATTAAATCTTTGCGAGTCAAGCAGGCATGGGCGTGAACACCATTGTACCACCTCCATGCAAGGCTGATCGGTTCCTCCATTGTAACTCTCTAAGCATGCAAACGTTTGGTCCGAAAGAGGCGGCATGCGCGCCTCCCATCCAACGGTCGCAAGCAAGGCTACGAGCCATCTCGTCCATCCAACTTTGCAAGCTTGGACGAATGACTTAGGGTGCGAATCAACCAGCAAACAAGGTGTCACCATGACCACCATCCGTCACTCTTCTTCACAGGGTAACTGACCAAGGCATGGCCTGTTTATACAGCCTCCAAATGGTCACCTGAAGATGGATGCATGCGATGTTATACCAAGTTCACGGTTCACCCTGCACTATTTTTGTGGGTCCCGCGATCCACACACTCGAGACATTAATCACGTCACAACTGGAGGATACAAACTGGGGTATTGGTTTGGCGGTTTACAATGTGCAGCGTGCAACACGCAATCACAAGATCGTGTCAGGGAAACATGGGCGGTTAGCGATGATAGGAGAAGTGGGAAAGCAACCGTGTGACACTAACACACAACTCCACTTCCTCCATCACTCCACTTACTCCACTTTCCCACGAGAGACGTAATGAAGGCTTTTCGACTTGTATAAATAGGTTCTCCTCCCTATTTCCAAAAACAGAGGTTGGAACAACACAGAACACCAAGTGTTAATACCATCGTATTCAACACCCAGAGCCTGTCTGCAACATTTGCTCGCCTGCTCAACCTTCTGTTAACAAGTCATCAAATAGCCTTCATCTTCATACTCTCAACACCTTCTTCGCTTCCCTCCCTAAGATCAACCTCACATCCTTCACTTGTGACCGAAACAAATCTGGAACGGCCGTGTCTTCGGTTTAGGCCAGAATTGTATAGATTATCTCTCGAATCAAAGTGCTCATCGTGCAGCACATTTGTTGAAGGTTTAAACTCACTTCTCATCCAAACACACCCAAAATTACCTAAACCGGTAGAAGTAGTTTTCTCCCACAAACAGGAATGAATGAATACAAATTTTTATGAAAAAGAGGCCGCGAGATTGCAAATTATCAAAAGCAGAATGAAAATATGAAAAAAATTCTCAAGAAATGATCATTTAAGATCCAGAATGGGACGAACCTTTATGGCATACACCTTAGTTCGCGAATAAAATTTCGCAAGAGGAAAATGTAAGACCTAAAGTACGTCATAGAAGGGGGTATCTGTAACATGACTCAGCGATAAGGTTACACCGCTGCTGGAACCTGAGTCATGGAGATTTGAGGTCAATGAAAGCCTATCCAGGAGAGACACCTTGGATTCTCAACTTGAGCGTATGACTTGAGTTGGGCGACTAAGGTAATAAGAGATCTCCTAAGGGGTGAAGAGTATGACCAAGGCGCCGAGGTACACGGTTGAGCCAAGAGTGTCCGGGGCATATGAAGATACCCTGGACATTCTTGGTAAGTCTTGGCTATGATGCACTCGGCCCGAAGAAAACCCCACTTAGGGTGCAGTCTCGTAACCATAAGCCATATAGGCAAAAGTAGGGCTATCAATGGGTACCCGTTACCCGGACCTACTAGATCGGATCCGGTTCTGGGTCCTAAAGTTGGACCCATTAGAAACTTAGGACCCGACGGGTAATTACCCGATTGGACCCGAATGTTAACGGGTAATATGCGTCGGGTACCCGCGGGTAATGGGTACCCGTTTATTTAACCTTTTGATCATTTTTTAGCAAAATTATAGGTATTTTGCTAGTTTCGGCTTTGATTTTTTTTTTTTTTTTTGATTTTTTTTCTTACATTTAATCTTTATTTAGTACATTAATAAATAAATAATAATAAATTTTTGCAAAAATAATTTATATTCAAGTTAAAAAGAGAAAGAAATTAAGATTTTAATAGTTTTTTTAATACCCAACGGGTACCCGGACCCGACGGGTATCCGAGACTTTAAACGGGTCCGGTTCTGGGCCAACACATTATGGAACCGGACCCGGAACCGATGCTGATATGCCGGGTCCGTTTCTGGGCCATGCACTACCCGGGAGGACCCGGACCCGTTGACAGCCCTAGGCAAAAGGGATAAGAGGCTGCGAACACAACTAGTTGTTGTTAAGACTGGATGGGAGGAGCTAGTCTTGTATGTCCGATGTACGTCTCCTTAAAAGGGCAACCATGGGGAAGATAAGGGCGGCACCCTCCATTAGGGAGATGATAAGTGTCTTAAGACGCAAATATCATGAGGCTATATTTTCACAAGAATATTTAGACTTGTCATATTTTTGCAACATTCCTGAAGAGGCAATAATACAAAAGAGAAGATAAGACGAGATCAATGGGTCATTGCATGCAAGTGTAAAGACGTCCTGCGATTTCGTCGCAAGACGGCAATGTCATGGGGCTTTAATTTCGCAAGAAAATTTAGGCCTGTCATATTGTCGCAACAAAAATACAAAAGAACAAAAAGTTAAGGCAAGATCAATGGGTTTCTACATGAAAATGTAGAGACGTCCTGAGATTTTGTCGCAATGAAAAAGATGGCAAAATAAGACCTTTAACTAGGAAGGCAAAATAAGACCACATAAGAGAGTATGCAAATAAACTTGTGAAGGTGGTTATATGTAAGTAAACAAACTTGCGAACATGTATAAAGAAATGAAATTGAGATAATGAAAATGATGCACCTTTGATATTTTGATTATATTATATTATGCGGTACTAATAGTGCATGAATAAACAGTGGAGACAATAAAACAATGAGATACAATGAGGTAAATATGGACAAAGAATAAAAGTAAGAAAAATGAAGCACCATCAAATGAACTTGCGAGAACAATAAATGCGCAAAGAGGAATGCACATACTAGAGACAAAGCCAGAGAAATAAAGAATGGAAGCGATTTAAAGTTACAAAAATTTTAGCGTGGCAAAATGAGCTAAAACTTAGCAGGGTTATTTAGAATCTCTCAGGAGTACTATTCATAATTTCGCAAAAGTATTCATAATTTCGCAGGATTACTATTCATAATTTCGCAGAATGAGCCAGAATTTCGCATAATGTGGTTATTTCGCACAATTAAAAGCAACTTGAAGAGATTATACTATCGCAAGAGCACAAAACAAGAGACAGAGGCAAGATAAAAATAAAGAAACAATTCGGTCATTTAACACTTTCTCGAGGATTCTACCTTCATAGATAAAAAACAGAGGCAACTAGGGATTACCAAGAATTTTTTTTATGTTCTTTATCTTCTCGGCAAGAATCATTTCCAATGTAGATAAGAATCCTCACCAAAAATGGAGTAATAATTTCGCATGAATAGAGGCAATACTTATGACTTTCATTCAAGGACGAGTACTTCTTATATTTTGAGGATTGATTACTTCTTATATTTCTTCAAGGATACTCCATACTTCTCATACTTCAAGAGTTGATACTTCTTATTTACTTCGCAAAGCTCCGGAACTTCACAAAAGAATAGAGGCAAGTACGTACTTTTCAAGTCCAGTATTCTTTCGCTCGTTCCTTCGTCAACAAAGATCAAAGACTACTAAACAACAGATTTTTCCTTGAATATCGCTATTCAAGCAATATTCAAGGGAAAAGAGGCAAGATGTAGGATCTGAATCCCGTAACAACAACGCTCTTGCGAAAATTTCTACCACACATTGCAAATGTCGCAAATTAATTACAGAAATGACGTAATAGATGACGATAGTAGAAACATGAGAAAAGTGTGATGATTCTGCGATGATTGGAATGTTTGCGAAGATTAGCAATGTAACTCTTGCGAGTATATCGCAAGTCAGATCCGAAAATAAAGGACAGATTAGCTGTCATCCACTATGTAATTCCCTATATAAAGAGTTGAACAAGCGTAAGGAGGGGAGATCTTTTTCGAGTGATGAGCAAGTCATTTAGGAGAAAGAAAGTTTAAAGAGCGACTGTATTCTTGTTTTCTCCTATTTTTTGTAGCATTTATGTGAATATATTAATAAAAGTGTTGTTCTTAATCTTTAAAAGATGTGTTGATTATTATGAATTCTTGTGAGGGGTGTAGTGTAGGATTTCCTGCTACTACAACAGGTTTTAGAATGAATGATGTCAGTAGATGTAACATAGATACCCCTCATGATGGATGCAACAATGTTGAGATGAATTTCCTTTTTCCAAGCAAGAACCAGCCCACCATTTCTACCAACACTAGAAACATTAAAAGTGCATGGGAATCCCATGTTTTTGAGTTTTCTAGCAGCCAAATATTTATTCATTTTTGTTTCAGAAAGGAAAATAATATCAGGGTTAACATTCCTACAAAGCAAACTAAGTTCCTTATTAGCATATTTTTTTCCCAAATCCTCTAATGTTCCATGCAATCAGACTAATGTTATTGACAGGGAATTGGTTTATTGTGGTATTAGTAGTATCAATTAAGGGGGTGGTTGTGAAGAATTTACCTAAGTGTTAGAATTAGACCCACCACAAATAGAAGCACTGGTATCATCACCACTTTGAGAAGCATTTTGGGAAGAATTGAGAATAGAAGTAGCAGCATTGATAGGAGAATTATTGCGGACACCATTGTTGACCAAAGAAGTATCAGCAGGTACACTGTAGCTCCCATAAAAATCAGCCAAGGGTTGGGTATTGAGAGAACAGTTGTAAAGGTTAACAGCAGGTAATTCCCCCAATTTAGTGATAGGGGGACACAATTGGGCGTAATCTAGTTCAGAATTATCATGTTCTTCCGGAATAACCACAAGACTAGCTAAACTGGAATTAACACGAGTTCTTTTCTTCAAATTAGCTATGGGGTTGATTTTTCTTTTGAGATTTGATAGATCCTCTTGTTCAGCAGAAATAAGAGTACCTCGAGTTATAATTGGAGAAGTGCTAGGAACTGTAGCAATTTTGAATCTTCTTGAATAATTAGAGGTACGAATCAGACCACTCATTACCGGTTCCGTGCCAGAAATTGAAGCCTCAACAGTGACATTCTGAGTAGTGACCTGTTTAAAGATAACTGGTAAACCATTGTTCAGCTGAGTTGATTTTTGTTGAATCGGTCCAACATCAAAGATCTTCAAAGAAGTGGATCGATTAACAAAGGTCTCATTTGGAACATGTTGGACAAGCCTTTTTGTATTTGATTATCCATCTTCTGCTCATTAATCTCAGGTTTTCCTGTATCACGAATAGGTGTAGCGGATTCAACTTGAGAATCTGGAACAATTTAAGTTTGTTGCATGACAACATCCATGATAGTATTGGTAGTGGAAGTAGCTTGATTATTTTCAGGTACAGGTGTCATCATTAGTCTTGAAACTGCAAGGAGAACGTACTTACTACTAGATGACGCAACATCCTTGACGACTCTCTGTTTTAGTTTCCAAGATGGACAATTCTGATTTTTGTGATCTAGAATATGGCAAGAAGTACAAAAATATCTTGGTACTTTGATATATCTGCATTCAATAAGATTTTTTGCACTGAAATTCTGACACACACCTTGACATTCTTCTTCAATGGATGCTTACCATAAGGGTCTAGAGATTCAATAAGTTCTCCCATCTTGGATGTAAGTTGTTTGAGATCTTGAAATTCAGTACACTCTTTAGGAATATTACATAAAATGAACCACATAAGCTCTTCAGTGAAAGTAAGTTGATAATTTTCAGGCCATCCTTCTGTTGGTACAACTTTAAGAACAATTAGGTAGCCACAAACAAACCAATGCCTCTGGGTATGAATCCTATTAAAGTCTTTTTCTGATAAGAAATGTATAAAAACTTTGTTGCGCAATCCATTAAAGGTAGTAACTATAGGAGATTGAGCTAACAGCTATTAGTTTCAGATGTAGAAGTGGATATAAGAAGTGGGTACCAGAGTTTCATAACATATGTATCCCACCATACACCATTTCCAATTGTTATCAGACTCAGCAAGAACAACTTTTTTGTCAATGAACACAGGTTCAAAGAAAGTGGATGGTAAAGATAATTTCTCAGACATTTGGCTAGACAAGTTTTGGATATCTTGGTCTAACTTTTGATTTATGTCTGATTGATTAGGGTGCTCCATGAAGTATGATATCTGGATATATATGATAATAGATTGATTGAACTAGGGATAATAAATGATCAATATAATATTCAGATGAATGGAAAGGATTCTTTTTTTCGTATTATACTTGCTATGATCACAGGTCATATGGATGAAGAGATGCCAGAGAGTTTGTATTTGTTTATGTTTTTGAACCTTAAAAAAGGAATAAGAAGACTGTTGGGTAAAGTTTGAAAAAAAAAATTAGGAAAGATTTGGTGTAAGGTAGTTGTTGTTATGGCACTGCTATGACTGTGTTGAGGACAAGTTTTAGCATAAAAGATGTCACTGTTGTTCCAAGACTTTATAGGTGACATCAGGGTGGAGTTGCTAGTACACACGTGAGCTTGATAGCAAGGTACCCTAATAAAGACAGTACCACCGGCTCTTTTTAAACATTTTTGGCACACAAGAAAGAGGTTCCTTTTCTTTATAGAATCAGAAGTTGGTGGATTATTAATGTGTTTTTATTTTTTTGGACTAGCCAAGGTATGGCTGAGCAAACTGCCAAATGTCATAATGGTAATGAATTTACAAAGAAATAAATGAGGGGATGGTTAGAGGGAAAAATTAAAGGAAGGGTGGTGGTTTTGGTTATGGTATTTTGTATTGGTAGTGGGTTTGAGTTTGATGATAGGGATATAAATCCATCTGGAAGACATACCCCGGAACACAATGGTGCCTCTCAACTGATGTTGCATTCTTCTAATCTGCATAAAATATAACATTTTAATTAGACCCCGAAATGCCTTGTAAGAGTTAGATGACCTACCAATACTCCACTTGAGAGCAGTTCCAAGGAGAGTTATGGCTAATGAAATGGTTAGGTGTTGAAAATAGGGTTTTATTATGATGAAGAAATTGAAGGGAATACGCATGGCTTTGAAGGGACGTGAATAACCAAGAGACGGGACTATTTACCAAGAGCCATAAATAACAGTTAATAGGCAAAATTGTATCTTTAAAGGGGTTATTTTGGGGGAAATTAGCATAGCCATTACCAAATTTACCAGAAAATGGAAAAATTAGGGAAAATATCTCAAGAAATGGCAAGTTCCAGTACCCCCAATACGGCAATTTCTGCCAATTCCGATCAATACAATCTAGCCAGAGCTCCGGCTTTTTTACTTCACATAGAAGAGTTGATGAGGTTGAGGAATGAAGTTCAAGGAGAGATAAATAAACGAGTAAATGAGGAAGTTCAGAGATAGGGAGAAGTTGAGGAGAAGAGAAAGCGAGAAGAAGAAGAAACTGAGTCACTATTTGCTGCATGGGTACCCCAAGTATTATGAAAGGACTGATCGGAAAGAGGTAGAGAAATCACTGAAACGTCAGAAATGACCCAAGTATGGAAATTCAACTGAAAGTGATTCCAATGCTGGTTCCGATGAAGAATATGAGTATCCATTGGAGGAGATAAACACAAGTGATGAAGATTCTGATGTTCCAGGTGACAACAAGAAAATGCAGAGATATCTTGATTGGAAGCTGCGAAGGCAGTTTGATTTTGAGAGAGCCAATCCAAAGATATTTGACAGAACCATGCAGGAGGGAGAACCCATAGATGAAGAGCAAGCCCTTGTGAGAGTATATCTCAGAGCCCCTCTTGGAGAAGCAACCAGTGGATCTGATGGAGATCTTCTTGAGGTTTCCAGAGACGGAAGTGATGAATAAGATAGTGATGATGAAGAATCTTCATCCGGTGGTATTGATACTTCCCCTGCATCGACAAGCAGCAGTCGTAGTGAACGCAATGAGGAAGATGAAGATTGTAGTTATGATGAGGAGGACTTTTAAAGTTCTCTTATGGGGTATTGAGAACATCCAGGTTCTCAGACTTTGAAAAGAGTTTGATAATGATCAAAACGTTTTCTGAATTTTGCTGTTGATGTTGGTAAAAAGGTTTCTGGTGTTTCTCTCTTTTCGTCCGGTCTTGGTAAGATAATTTTGTGTTGCTTTTTGTGGATAACATATGGTATTAGTGTTTTTTGTGAAGTTGGTGATGGATGGGTTTTGTTTAAGAAGTTCAGTAGTGTCTTTGTGTCGGGGTTTGTTATTGTAAGTTTGGTGATGGAAATCAATGTTTTGGTCTGTAAGAAAAAAAGATGGGTTGGGTACTTTGAAATTATATATGATACTTTGAAAATTTGTGTTGATGATCTTGGCTATGTGAATGTATTTAGTGTTGAAACTAGTAATGGAGAACCACAAATTGGTGAGAAAAACAATGAAGAAACTTAGTAAAGTGCTGATAATTGAGTAAGAAATCTAGGCTTTGCAATGGGAAAACATGAAAATGCAACACAGAAGCTTAAGAACAGCTGAAGTCACGATAACGGGTCAGATCTCGAACGACTAGCTTATGGACTTGTACTAGTTGGTGGATTGAGTTCCAAGCTAACATGTGAAGTCTCGTTTTAAAATTTCAAACCCAACCTTTCCTATCAATCTTGGTAAAGGGGCGGCATGTTTTGGTAGAGGGGTGGCATGTGTGATACCAATGTCCCTCATATTGGTTAGGGGGTGTCTTATAGGGGTGTAGATTGACTAGTTTACCCTTTTCACCTCAAATGGTCTAATTTACCCTTGTTTTTTTGATTGAAAATACTGAATTATCCTGCATCCTATAAACCTAATTATGTGAAGAATCAAAATCAGTTTTTTTTTTGTTTCATCTTCTCCACTTCCATTGTAACCGTAAGCACCACCTCCATTAAAGTTTTAAAATTCATCGTCTTCGATTAATCGGCGATTCGAAAAATTGATAATCGTTGATTGAAGTCTACATTATAGATGACGAATAAGAAGAAAGTTGACGAAGATTGTAGCGATTCCAATCAAGCAAATGTTCCATTAGGTGAAGAACAAAAATCTCAACTCCAAACCCCTCCACCGATTCCAATGACGTACATGAGGTATGTTTTGCGGAACCCATTTAGGGTTTAGTTTAATTTGTTCATTTTCATTTCAATTTCTATCAAATATTAGGGTTTTAGGTGAAAATCAAGTTTTCATAACCTGGGTTTTGGTTAGATACGGTTGAAATTAGTTAATTTTTTGAACCGTATGAAGCTCATACGGTTGGTAATAATTGAACATTTAAGACATACGAACCGTATGTTCTTGAGTTTCAGGAATTTTCACCAGATACGGTTGGTAATGTCACTGAGTTACCAACCGCTTATCTCTCTGCATGTTAAAAATGTTAACCTACGGTGCTTATTGTAAGATAGTTACCAACCGTATTTCATTCTGGTGCAAATGTAAAAGAATTCCTACGGTTCTTAATACAATGTTAGTTAGCAACCGTGTATTTCCTACGGTTCCATGAAGTATGTTAGTTACCAACCGTATGTTATCCTATGGTTTGAATACTGTTAGTGCGGTTTATGTACGGTTGATAACGATGATATAGTTACCAACCGTTTTAATATACGGCGTGTTTAGTTGTTATTTTTCGAACTGTATCAATTATACGGTTTGACACGATTATAGAGTTACAAACCGTATATTATTTTGTTCACATTGTTGTTGGTTAGTTTGTAACACCTTGTTTGTTCAACCCTTAGGAATTCATTTAAATTATTACTTGTGTAGGAATCCTGATAGGGTGAAGAAAAAGAGAGGGAATAACTTAACCCCGATTGATCATACACCCACCCCTCATGGTGACAAGCATTTATGGGTAGATCATAGAGGTGTCCCCAAGAATACGAAGAAGAAGAATCAATTTGAGATTAGGCTTAGAGAACCATCTGTCGGTAACTCTGATGTTGAATTAGAAGGAGCTGAACCTAATGATCAAGAAATTGAAGAGGTAAGAGTTGAAAATAACCTTGAGGATGAAGAAGGAAATGGTGAATATGAGGAAGAGGAAGGAGGTAATGAAGATGAGGAAGAGGAACCAAATGATGACGATGAGGAAGAGGAAGCAAATTATGATGAAGGAGTACAAAACAAGGGGAAAGAAATTGTTGTATCTACAACTCCAGCTCCAGCTAAACCAAGGAAAGAAAAGAAGCCGAGAAAGGAACCTGCACCAAAAGGGTTGCATATTCCTAAAGGAAAAGACTTGTTGTTGCCAAAGAAGAAGAATAAAAGACCTTGGGGCGAGGCACCAGATAAGTCCTCAATATTATTTGGTTATACCAATTCATGGGCCGTAAAAGTCTGTGAGACTAGGGTATGTTTCTCTTAACACATTGTTTTGTTTTAAGTTATTTTTTTTTATTTTTTTATATTTCATTAATCTCAGTTTAACAAAATATGTTTGTATGTTTTTAAGGATCATTAAATGGCAAAAAAATTGGTCAAGCATCAAAGATATAGGCATTGGCCTTTAGGTGTGGAATGTGGTGATGTTTTTCGTACTCTAGTGACAAGTTCAGGATTAGGGCCTGGAATTCTGAATACCCAATCGGAGTATGATAGTATAACGGTATCTTCCTTCAGGGAACGATATTGGCCAGAAACCGATACTTTTCACTTCCCATTTGGAGAGATGACAATAATACCGGACGATGTGAAGCAAATTCTTGACTTAGAAGTTGAAGGAAAATCTTTGTATGAAGGTTTTGATAACAACATGTCTTGGACTGATCTTTACAGCCTTGTTGAAGAAACCCTTGGGTGGGGTAAAGACGAGACTGAGATGGAGTTTATGTTGGCTGGTGGTTATGACCCTTCGGAACCAAACACGATTAACAAGGTAAAGAAGTTGTTGTTGAAAAATTTGAGGACGAAGTTTGGAGACACCCTCAAAAAGCAATTGGCAGGTGAGGTGATAGATGACACAAGGGATAGGCGTACAACCACATCATATTTGTTGTATTCTATTGGGACTGTATTCATGCCCGATAACTCGGGAAATAGGGTGAATGTCCATTACCTACAATTGTTGAAGAATTTGAAGGAGACCAGAGAGTACTCATGGGGCACTGCCACGCTTGCATATCTACTTGAAAGTTTAAGAAAGGCCTCAAGGGCTGGAGCTACTGAAATCGCTGGAAATGTTGCGCTTCTAATGGTAAGTTTGGTTTCATTTTTTTTATTTTATGATTGTTTGTTATATTTATCTTTTGTATTCATGTCTCAACTGCTTAAATTATTTTATATTTTTCTAGGCATGGGTGTATGACCACTTTCCGAGCTTGAGACCTCCTACTGAATGGGAATAAGATGATGAGAGACGTATATGAAAGAAGTTTATGTTCACTGGTAGACAAAAAAGGAACAAAGAAAAGAGGCTCATTCAAGTGAGGCAGGAAATAGATGTTTTCAGTGTTGAAGATGTTATCTTTGACCCTTATTTGAGGATTCGAAATGGAGTTGATGTTCGTGAGTTCACACATGTCTCAGGCTATAATGGACCATTGTATCATGCCACGGGTTATGTTATGACCAATCCTCGTCGAACTCTACGCCAAATTGCTCATATTCAAGAAAAGGTAGTCAAGGAAAACTTCAAATTATCCAAGGATGGATCCGAAACAAGAGGCCCCACCATTGTACTTAACTACCACCCAACTCCGACGGTTGATGCTTGGAACAACCGCCATCAAGCAAGATACCAACTCGCAGCGTGAGAGGGAACGGCTTGTAACAACACCAAAGAAGCTGTTGATGGTTACATAGATCGGTATTATTATTTTGGTCATCCACATGTGATTAATAATGATCCGGAGGCGCAGCCACTTATTAGAAAGGCAATACAAAAAAGGATGGCTGTCGAGGAGAGCAAAGAGACAAAGGGACTATTTGGTATGACTTGGAAGAAACTATATTTCATGACGGTACGTAACTTTGTTATCCACATGACTTGGAATTTAGTTCTAATTTATATTTCTTAGGTTATGGAATAATCTCTTAAGACTCTTTTTAATGTGTTAATAGAAAGAGCGAGGAGAAAAGTTGGCAAATAGTATGACTTCATGCATCCGTTGTAATGGTGTGATTAACCTCCTCAACAAAGGACCTTACAAGGGCAAATAAGGAACATGCATGATCCTACCAGGAAAGAATTGTATGAGGGTTTAGGTACCGAAGAAAGAGGCTTAAAGAGGGGAAGAAAGTCCGTTGGAGGTGCGAGCACTAGCCATAGTCAGCCGTCATCTAGCAGCGAAGAGACGCCTTTGGAAGAGGATGTGCATGGTGTGGGTACTAGACAAAGAGGTGGTCGTGGTCGCGGTGGGGGACCTCGCACTCGTGGTGGTGGTACTACCAAAAAAATAGGTCGTGGTCCTCGTGGTTAATTATGGTTATGTGACATTTGATAGCAGGACAACTTCTTATTTCTTAGCTTTGTGGGCATGTTTTTAGTTTATGGATATTATCAAGAACTATTGGTTGTGTGGTTAGCTTTTAGATTATGGATATTATCACGAACATGTTATGAATTGAGTGGTTATGGATTTTAGCTTATGAATTAAAATTGTCTGGTTAGTTACTAGGAATGCATTAAAATTGATATTTTTTGAAGTTAATCTATGTGTTACGGTTGGTAACAAAGGGATAATTAATCATCGTATGCTAGTTACGATTGGTAATGAAAAAAAACCCAAAGAACCGTATGGAAGATACGGTTGGTAATTAACCAAATATACACACCGTATTTTACTCTGTAACTTTCAGAGGTGATAGCTACGGTTGGTAACTATCATCTATGATGCACCGTAACTCTAGTATAATCAAATTTTGCAGAGTTACGGTTGGTAACTATCATTAGTTTTGAACCGTAACTCTGGTGTAAACAGATTTTGCAGAGTTACGGTGGGTAACCTTTATCTATAATGCACCGTAAATTAGTTATAAACAGATTCTACAGAGTTACGGTTGGTAACGAAAAATAATTACGAACCGTAACTATGTAATTAAAATCACTTATCTAAGAAGGTGGTCAACAAAATACTTCATATATTTTCTAATCAAATAAACATGATATTGTCACTTTCAATCATATCACATTTAGTCAAAATACCAACATACAAATTCAAAACATTTAAGCATCCTCTTCATCATCGGTCATAACTACGAATTGCTTCGGCATAGACAACATTATGGCCTTCCATAATTCAATCATTTTCTCAAATCGATTGCACCAAGTCTTGGGGAGTTCACCGTCACAACCAAATTCCCTCCACAATGGAGGTAATGGACTTCCTTCATGCAATTGAAGGCCGATGTAATGAATTCCTTCCACGTGCCCCATGACAACAGTTTTTTTGATTGACAAGTCTTCGTCAAACGGTATTCTTGTTGGTGCAAATGTAGTGTTCATGTCTCTGGAGATTAAATCAATGACGCAATTGAATGCGTTGGCTAGTAGTTGGCCACATATAGGCATGCGCATCCAATATTTTCTTGTCAAACATATATTACCGGTTAACCGGCTTTCCATTTCCTTGAAGCTCTCATTTAACACCTCATCGGTTTCGTTTCTTTCAACTCTCATCATCGGCATATAGAAGTCGCGGTGAGCACGTAGTTCCATTAAGCATTTTTGCCTTACGTAAGTAACTTGGTCATAACCCCACCCTATCGCGTCTTCAAAGGGTCCAAGTTGATCCACGAAGACGTGGTAACCACAATTCCCATCACCATCAACATCCTCCGTAGCCTTGATATAACCACGAATATAGTCGGGGGGAAAACGAAGGTAATATTTATAGAGAATGTATTGGTTCCGGCTATATCGACCATTATTGTCTCTAGGTGGTGGTTTAGGCACTCCTTTTAGATGAATCGTCTCCTTCTCCTTTTCAACCATCGGACTCTTTCCATTGTTCCTTGCTAATTGTTTAACACCAACTTTACCAATAAGTTTTTTTATTGAACTATCTTGGGAGGAAACCTCGAGTCCGACATAGGAACCTTAACCTTTAACTCCATCATCCTTTTTTCCACTCTCTTTACGACCATTTCCTTGAACAACAACTTTGCTTCTTTCTTGTAGTTTAGAGCGAAATACCGGACCTTTTCCTTTAACATCAATTTTGCTTGTTGCACTTTCTTGAGTAGGAACATTGATACATTTTTGTTCTACATTTCGACAGCTTGGTTCTCCTTTATCCGCTTGACCTCTTTTTCGTTTGTTTCTACCTTTAACATCATCCTCTTCGAGCTCATCCTCCGCTTCATATTCCTTTCTCAACCATTCATAACCACAAGGATCTCTTTTCTTTGATTCTTCCGCCAATTCTCTTGCTTTTTTATTTCCTACGTACCTCTTTTTTTTTGGTAGGAGGCCTCCCCTTACCCTTCCCCTTTGGTGGTTCCTTGATATCATACCTAAATTGTGGATATACGAATTCTCTCAAGTTACTCAACCATATTTGCCTTTGGCCTTGGCTTAGTGTAGCATATTTCTCGGCTAGAGCTTGTCCAATCTCGGTATCAGCAAACGTTCCTCCAAATTGTGGATCAAAAATTATTTCACGGAATGTTAATTGTTGCCAAAAGGGATCAACATCTTGAATCGGGATCACTTTTTCTTGATATGTGGCGATAACATGCCGACATGGGAGTCCCAAACTTGTCATGTTTGGACAAACACACTCTTCTTCATAATCCCCCAATTCATAATGTTGTACTTCATACATTATCTTCTCAATTGCTTTGTGCGAAACTTGATGTGTAATTCCCCTTAGCCACTCATTATTTATCCATTTACTGTGATTTTTACTTCGGCTTTTCTCAAAAGACTCTGTAACTCTATCGTGATCACGGAGGAAATACGAATGCATTGCTTCAAATAACGTAACTAACCCACCATTACAACTATGAAGTTTTTTCTTCAACCGGTTGTGAGAGGACTCCGCCGTACTTGTAGCTTGGTTGTCATAGTGCCTATATTGGTTAGTGAACGCCGATACGAACTTCTATTTGTGAGGATCCAACCAATTATCAAACAAATACTTCACAACACTTGGATAACCTCTTTTCCAATGAGCAACTAACATACGAGCTCTATCCTCATATTCATCCACGGTGATAGAATAGGTCAAGGCTCTCCACTCCGTTTTGAAACATTCCCATTTTAGTTCCGCCAACTTGTCACCGTTCTTAAATTTCTCTTTGGCCTCATCTTGTTTATGTAATGGTAGTTCCTTTATTCTATCCATTTCGCTTTTTCGGGTTGGACGGACAAGGCGCATGCACTTAGTTTCAATACTTTTCCACAAGTGGAACGTGCAAAGAAGGTTATGAGCTTCCGGGAAAACCCTCCTTATTGCATTCAACAAAGCTTGCTCCTTGTCAGTAATAATCACCTCTGGAGTATATCCCTCTACGTAGAATAACTTCACTTGTTCTAGTGCCCACACATAGCTCTCTTCGAGCTCATCTTTCAAGAAGCAAAAACCAACACTAAAAGGAGCATTGGTAGAAGTTTGCCCGACAATGTTCAACAACGGCATCTCAAACTTGTTGGTTTTGTATGTGAAATCCATTATAAGCACTTGATGAGAGCACCGTGACAACTTCACAAACTCAGGATTAGCCAATAAAAGATGTCTTATTCGTCCATTATCGTCATCATCGTGGAAAATCGAGTAATTATGCAACTCCCCCAAATTCCTTAATTGTTGCATTTCGTTTCTTTGTTCCCATTTCTTAGCCTTCCATTTTTTTCTTGCATTGTAGATGTTATCCAAAGTAGAAGCATTTTGTGGGTTTCTTTCCTTTAAGTGAGCGAGGATATCAACAGGCTTCATACGAATTTGTGAAAGTGATTCTACGATCTTCTCTTCTTCTTGGGTAAGGCGTCCAACATAAGCGTGTGATAGCAAACTCTCCGGTATAGGGTGGTTATGACTACCACATACAACTTTCTCCAAAAACCACCTATCTGCCGCATTCTTTTTAAACTGAAGCTTGAAGGGACATCGGGTCTTCTTACTGAAAGTAGTATTCTTCCTCTTTTTCTTTGCTACTTGCAAGGTATCCTTTTTTGCGTGACTTCTATGTTGTCCACTACACTCGCAAACCATTTGAAAGGCAATATCACTAGTGGTACCATTACAAACTATGATACACATAATCAACTTTCCTCGTTCTCTAGCCCACTTCTTTGCATCGTCTTTCACCTTCCATGTCTCCTCGGTTAAATAGTGAGAGCTAGAATCTGGTGTGAGAAGTTCTTTTGCTAAAGGTTGGTCATCCATTATAGGAGGTAAATAAACGACATGGACAAAAATAATAGTCAATCTTTGGTTAGTCTAAACGAGGCAATAAAATGAAAACATATATGAATATACGGTTGGTAAATAAAGAAAATAAACAAACCGTAAAAGAGTTACGGTTGGTAAATGTCATCCCAAAACATACCGTAAATACATCAAAAATACTAGTGAAACACACAGTTAAATATACGGTTGGTAACTAAAAGTCAACAACGCAACGTATTCTAGAGTCGGTTGGTATCGATTAGTATATTAGTAACCGTAACTATTGCATTGAAACACAGCAAATATTCGCATGCACAAGATAACTTACGGTTGGTAAGTGTGGCACGTACTTAGCAACCGTAACTACAATACGGTTGGTAATCCAACAAATTTAACCAACCGTGAATCGTATAATTTCGGTTTTCCCAAAATTCAAGAACTTTACGGTTGGTAACTATATATTTTTGTACCGTAACATGTAGTTACTGGTTGGTATTGTGCTCAATTCCAACCGTATGTTGAACTGAAAGTTTTAAAACAATGATATTTTTACGTGATTTAGAGAATTTTAAGCAACAAAAAGCTAATGAGAACTAGTTTAGAAGTATACCTGGTTATTTTCAGTGCTGGGTGCTTCACTTTGTTGGCTAATTTCTTCAATTGGTTGAGATTGACATTCACTTTGGTCTAAAACATCTCTACCATCTAAAAAATACTCCATATCAGGATCTCCATCAAGAGGTATGTAGTACTTGTTTTCTTTATCATATAGAGATTCACCCACCTCAAAATTGCCACTGGAATCACTCATTTTGGTGGAGTGAATCAAAATCTAGGGTTTCACAAATATCACATAAGTTTTCTTCTCCTCAAAATTTTTTTTTTTTTATAACTCTAAAAATCTGATTTTAGAGTTATAATACACTAATCTTGATTATCAACACTAATCAAGATAATCAACACTAATCTTGATTATCATTACTAATCTTGATTATTAACAATAAGGGTTAATTAGTCATTTACACATTTTCATTGATAAGGGGAACTTGATTTTACTTCTAATGACCTTTTTTGTCTTATTAGATTGTCGCCCCTCTACCAAAACATGCCGCCCCTTTACCAAGCTTGTTTCCTATACCGTATGTTTAATTGTGAAACATAATAAATGTGAAGTATTGGTGTTCATAGGGAATTTGACAGGCTTTCTTCTTTCCACGGCTACAAATCTTTGCTTAAACATGCTAAGCGTAAGATAACTTGCCGTTGCGTACTCCAAACAATCAAATTTTCACTTTTTTTTTGCTTCTATTTGCTTGAAAAGACTTCAGGTTAAGAAACTAATACTAATAACATTACAGCTTAGTGATGGAGACAATTCACAGTACAGTAAAATGTGGTTTGGCATAATGAATATCGCAAAATGGGAAATGAGGTTCACCCCCACCGTCTTGGAAATGGGACCTCACAGTAAACTACTACAACTGAGACGTATTTTCTTCCTTCTCAGCATCTTGTTGCCCAGCTGATGATTCATCTTCTGTAATACTGGATTCAGAACTTTCCGCTTGTAAAACTGGACCTTTATCAATAACATCATCTTTTTTAGCCATGTCTTCCTGCTTTTCTTCATCTTTCTCAACTGGTCTAGTGTCTTCAGATTGGTTGTCAGTTTGGGTGGAGATTTGTGTTTGAATTTGTGATGTAGACAAAGGAGGGGGCGGAGAAGTAACAGACATTCCTTTAGAAAGACAAACATATTTCAATACGAGTTGTTTGTAACTGTTAAGCAGGCCATCCACGTCGTCAATAGTCAAATCACCAACTTGTGCATAAAGGTAAGGATAATCTTGGAAGGCAGTGCTCATTTGATCCTCCTTCAAAAGTTCAGATGCACCTGTCTGCTCCAAATCTGAAATGGAGGGCTTTTTCACCATTTTGTCTTTAGAATCTTGAGCCTCGAGTTGTACTGGAGATGTCTGGGGTGAAGGACGGTAGAGCATTGCAGACAGCAAATTATTCCGTTCCTTATTTGAGGAACTTTGTTTGGAATCCAACGATTCTGTTCTCGATGAACGACTGAAATCTCGGTTACTATGACTTGAAACTTCAGAATCATCAGCAAGGCCTGATAGAACTGCACGAGCAGATTCCATATTACTTTCAAACTCGGCTTCATCCATTGAGATGGCATTGGCATCAATGTTTGATATGAAAGACTCTGCAGAAAGCATGTTTGTGAAAAAGTAAGCTGCTTCTGAGACTAGTCGCGATTGAGACCTGTATCTTTGTATATATAGCAAGTTTGAATGCAATTGTGGAGGATTAGCCTGCATACAGAGTAAGAAGTTTCACAGAGGTAATATGACAAAATTGAGACAACGCATGTATACAAAACAGAACTAAATAAGTAGACTGAGCATATACACGCAGCTTTGAACTAGGTGTGGCATTATATTAGAAGATCTTAATACTATATCAACCAGTAATGTATTTTCATTAATCCTATACTCATTTAAGAGATGCGTTTCAGTAGCTTTAAAATTTGAGCAGTAATAGAGATTTTTATCTTATTTTTGTATGGGCAAGTGAATTGCTTCTAGAGGTGAACTCGTGTGTGATGTTACCTTTTTCCTAAATAAATGTCTAAAGGATCCGTTAGCTTCGGGATTAAAAAAAACCTACCAAATTTTTAGGAGCGCAGTTCACGACATAACACGAGATGTGAGTGGCAGATACACAAAATAATAAGAATGTATCTCATTCGTCATATTTTTTCGAACATCCTCTGAACAAAAATGCTTTGATTTACTCGTTACCTCGGTATAACTCTAAGGAGGCTGGGATGCTCGATAGATTATCTTCTATCCCCCAGAGTGTTAGAAACTCAAACTCAGTAATTTCAAATGAGATGGTGCTTTTCTAAAAAGGAACAACGATACACAATATTGTACAAGAAAAGTATATGTGGAGTAATGGATGGCCGTGATTACCTTTATAGTGACAAAAATTAAGACAGGAAGGAACTCATCAGCTCCAGGAGGATTCTCATTTGAAGCAACTGAAGCATTGTGAAGTAAGTTGTTGATGACCTTGCAACAATTGAGGATACAAACCAATTTATCTCTTGGTGCCTTGTACATATTGATCTTCTGTAGCTCTTTTTGAGCAAGCTGAGAAAACAAAAGATTAGCACAATCAGAAATTGACGACGACATAGAAAAATCTCATAAAATACTTTTCTGGTTGGGAGGATTTTAAGCTTTTGAGAGAAATATGCAGACAAGAAAAGAGCTTTTTCTAGCTTTTGAGAGAAATATGCAGACAAGAAAAGAACTTTTTCTAACATAAAAACAAATCCTTATGCATTTATAACAACATTATCCAAAGCTCACTAGATATGGTTTCAGGACAAAGATATAGAGAAAATGAAATATCACTAGCTGTGTTCCACTGACATTTCATAATTTATAAGGAACTACTTGTTTAACCAAGACAGGGTAGTTTTTTGTGCACAACAGATAACATCCATACTCACCAGCCATGATGTTTCATTTTGGAACGCTGGCTTTATATCCAAACTCTCTGGCCGAATGAACTGTTGTATTAAAGCCATCTTCTCAAATAGTTGCTCATCAAACTTTACATCTTCCTCAAGTGATGCGAATACACGAGGAAATAATTTAGTCATGACATACTTCTCCAATCCCTACAATAGAAAGGAAGAAAAATCAGAAGACAAAAACAAGAATCTGAACAACACAGCTATCTACAGCCAGCCAAAGTATACTTTGACGATCAAGGAACCCATACAGTGCCAGAGATCCAGTCTACCAGGTGAAATGAAAATACATCAACATAGATTATAAATTATCATGTAGAGGAGATTGATTGTTGAGATAGATGCCAACTCCATGCATGTTATCATTTTGTTCTACTGATACATTTATCTCTAGGCTGTGGAAGGAAACAAGCACCTTATATATGCAAGTTACGCAAAAACATGTAAGAAAACTTACCTCACCAGCACTTTCTAGCTCTTCGTCCGTGCAACCAGCCCAAAGAGAATGAGCCCTAAATGCACCTTCCATGTTTGCAAGAAACTCCTGCACAGCAGCACTGTCTCTCTCCGGATCCGAAGCATTGTTTGAGAAGGAAACAATGAAGCTGCAACGTAGAAAACACACATAAACAACCTTAAAAATTTGTACTCAGTGAATCGTGATTTACTGTAAAAGACAGTATAAGCTAATGAATGATGCTAAAATATTTGTACATCCTACACTTCATATTTAAAAGCAGCAATTTTCACCAAAATGTACAAACAGTGTCATCTTCCAAAAAGCTTGGCGACAGTAAAACATCTGAGCTAAACCACATTCATGCCTGGGGTTAAAATTAGTGATTATGGACAAGAAAAGGGTTAGCACCAGTGCTCACAACGCCTCCTTAATACCCTAGTTTATTGTGTGTTCATAAAAATTAGTGATTCAACAGTCATGTTTGTACAATGCACTCCCCAACTACCCCTTCAGAAAAGGGTTCCAATTTAGAGTGAAATGCGTATCCAGATCACACTAGCATAGGGTTTGCCCTAATTTGAGCTTTTAATAGATTGCGATAACATAATAAAAACAAGAGCTTGAACAATGATGAATAAAAAGGAGGAAAAAAGGAAAAACCTTTTAATGGATTTGACAAAATCAGAGGCGGATGGATGCCTCATCCGCTCAAGAAAATCATGCCATGTAAGCGGAGCCGTCGATGAACCGAAGACATCCGCGTTCTCCATCTATTCACCTAATACAACACTCAAATTTGATTGAATACAGTGGAAGGCAGGGAGAGTTGACTAGTGAGAAGGAAATTGAGTATGTGAAACTGAAAATCAAGAGATTATGGACAAGAAACAGTATCGATTTGAGAAAGTAGATCAAAAGTTTATACAGAATGAGGGAGGGAGAAGACAGAAAGATTAGTATATTGTGTTGTTGTTCATCTATCTGTATTGATTGTATTCTTCTTGTTTGGTTGTTTTTAACTTTTAACACCTTCCACTGTTTTGCTGAATATACTCGGCCAACTCATTCACTTGACAACCCAGCGATTTACTCAGCGTGTCTCGACTCTCAACTCTCGTTTGCTGCAACTCAATTTGATTCGTGGCTTTTAAGACCGGGTCCTATGCTGATTCCCAAGTGCTTCCAAGATCACTTTCCATATTGTCAGTTTGGGAAGGATCTAGGCACAGTGTCGATTCTCGATTTTCTTTGGGGATGGACAATGAGTATCCGTTTTTTGATGAATAAAACGGGCAATGGTTGTCCGTTTTCCAATAAATAGATCATGGTTGTCCGTTTCCTCTATATTGACAGGTCAACACCACCAAATCCAGATAATGATTATCTTGTTTTTGGAATACGTTAGCATGAAAAACGGTTTCTCCTTGCTCGAAGTTTTTTATTAGTGGAGTTGAATAAAAACGATTATGTAACATCCAAGTTATGTACTACTACTTCTTTCAATTCTTTCGTTGGGTTTATCACTGAGAGTTTGAATTGTTAATTCCAAAAGTTTTTGAGGAGTTTCATCAACTTAATAATAAAATCTAAGCTTATAAACTTAAACCGGCGCTAACCTTTATTTTGTGTTGGATTCATATGATTATTGTTAGGGTTTTTGGTTAGTAACATGAATTCAATGAATGTATGGTTAGGGCTGAACATGGTTTCGGTTTTCCGCTGGAACCGGACCAAACCAGACCAATTAGGAAGAAACCAAACCGAACCATTTACTAATGGATTGGTTACGGTGTAGAAAGTGGAAAACCGATAGTGTTGGTTTTGGTTTGGTTTGACCTCTAAAACCGAACCAAAAACCATTGGAAAGCCGATTAGTTTTTAAACTTAGTTTCTACCGTTGATTTACAAGTATTAGATTCTACCCATTAATTTAGAGGATAAATTGAAACCCTAAATCTAATATTTCATTATGATACTCTCCCTCTTTCTCTCAGTCGCCTCCCTTCTCCACCCCCAACTACAGCTGCTGCTACTCGTCTTTTTTCTTCCGGTCTTCCTTCTTTTTTATTTGTCAATAACTAAATTAAGCTTTAACTATTCTTGATTTTTTTTTTTTGTTTGTAAATTTGTGTATCTTTTTTTTGGTTTGACATAATTATTGGTTAACCAAAAACCACCGGGACAAACCGAAAACAACTGGAACCATTTGGAAACCGAACTAATGGTTAATGGATTGGTTTGATTTAGATTTTTAGAAACCAATAGTATTGGTTTCGGTTTTGGTTTGGCTAGAAACCGAACCAAAACTGACCATGAACAACCCTGTGTATGGTAGTTGCGTAATGATTTGTGGTTGTTTGATGAGGAGAAATCTTACTTGTGATGATTTGTTAATTAACACTAGTAAATACGCACGTTCCATGCACCTGCCGACTTGTCTTTCCGTTATAAACTTTACGGGATAACAAACTATAATACTAAGGCGGAAATTCCGCCTTCAAGATAAAAATTATTGTTTCACAATTTTATCTCTTGTAATCAATTAGAATAGATGCGACTTACATTTCAACGAGTGAAAAATTCATACACAATAGACACCAAAATGTAAGATGAAACCAGAACTAAAACAATAGAGGAAAAGAAAAAACCATAAAGTAAAAAACAAATACAACGACTAAGAACTTTGTGGACAACATCAATTCGTAAGACATTAAAATATTTATTTGTGTTTACCTAAGCTAAGATGATGTAAGAACTTCCTTGTACAACTTTATCAGCAACACCTCCTTTCTTGATTAACACCTTAGTGTTGTTGCTGGAAACATCCATTGAAATCCCAACATATAATTTTCCGTGGATAAAGACATGCTCGGGAAGATAAATACCGGTGCTTTCAATTATTTGTCCTTGTGCTTTATTGATGGTGAATGCAAAGCACATACGTACGGATAATTGCTTGCGAATCATCTTGAACGGCATCTCAAGATTCTCTGGTGGGCTCATTGGTATCCTATGGAGGAATACTCTTTTACCCGCGGAATTTACACTGAGGATCACTAGATTGATACAATTTGGAAAGAACTTCTTTATAATAAGCCTAGTACCTTTGCATAAGTTGTTCTTAGCACTAACATTCCTCAGTAACATAATGGGTGCTCCTAGCTTCAATTTCAACTCATGAGGAGGTAAACCACCAGGGGTTATTCCGTTCAACTGTTCTTGAAGATAAAGGTTTTGGAAATCATCTTCCACAGAATCAAATGAATAATATGTATGCTCTAGGCATGATAAAAAGTAGTCACAAACATCTTCGTCTCATCGTTTGTGATTCCACAATTTCTTGTTTCTCTACCATACGATTAAGATTATTGTGAGGTGATTGATATTTCTAGGCTGTTCTTAGGGAATATAAGTTTGGTATATCAATTGGTTCTTGTTCACCATGATTTATCAAAAGACGGAACAAAAACTTCTAGGTATTTTTGTGGGAGACAGATTTATCTATTCAATAGACTTTTATGTGTGAGACAAATTGGTTTATCAAGTCTTCGACTTTGGGCCGTAGAAACTCTTAGTTGTGGGTGAGATCGGCTAAGGGAATCAAGTGCGTAGAGTCCTGCTGGGATTCAGAGGCAAAAGGAACGTGATTGTACCTTGATCAGTGTGAGATTGGTTAGGGCCCAAATACATTCCAGTCCGAAGTTAACTTGTAGTAGGCTAGTGTCTGTAGCGGATTAATACAGTGTGGTATTCAAATATGGACTAGGTCCCAGGGTTTTTATGCATTTTCGGCTTCCTCATTAACAAAATTTATGGTGTCTGTGTTATTTCTTTTTTGCATTATATTTTATATATATTCAAATATCACAGGTTATGCGTAAGTTCAATCAATTGTGAATCCGACCTTTGGGTTATTGATTAAATTGATTGACACTTGGATATTGGTTATTGTTATCGTTCAAGTTATTTCTTATATTCAATCGGGATCGCAAATTCCCATTTGTTTGATTGTAGATTGAATTGAGAAATAAAGATATAACTCTTGGATATATTTTTCTTAAGATTGAGTCTGACTATCTAGTTGATTCTCTTGAAAGTATATTGAAGTTAGTCCATACAAATTGCTAAGCGAAATATTGGGTGTGGTTGTTAGACCCCGCTTTTTCAGTTTGTCTCAAGGCTAATGTTGATATGCGTCTTCTCTAGTGGAAAATAGGGTTTTGTCGTTTCCGAAGGGATCTCTTTGTACCAGTTAAAAAAGATGAGTATCAAGATGAAACTTATGGTATCTTTTCTTTTGGAAGAGAGTTCTATCAGATGATAATTAAAAATGTTGTTTTGAGCTATGAATCATGCATCACCGATTCAAGTTCTCCCGTAAAGGCGGGTGTTATTGTTCGACTGTTACAGTTTGATGGTTTGGTGGAGATTTTGGATTCAATATTTTGGTTACGAGATGATTCGGGTTACGAGATTCAGTTTGTAAATTACTTAACTTTGGACTCTGTTTGTTTCGGATTCTAAGTGTAACATCGCGTTTTCCCGGTTTATTTATTAAAAAAAAATAATCATTGAGTTAATGTTTGATTGCAAGTTTGTTATTGTTGTTAGGTGCACCATGACTTTAAGAAGATATTTGGAAACCGAGTACGAGGTTCCATTTGGGGATGATTTTGATGATGATGAAACAAATTAGAATTTTCTCAACCTTTATCAGGTGAATTAACAAGCATGTTTCCTAGAGAAGAGCATGCATATTATTCATTTAATTATGTGGAAGATGATTTTCACAACCTCTATCTTTGGGAACACTTGAATAGAGTATCCCCGGCTGTTTTTCCTCCTCATGTGTTAAAATTGAAGCTAGGAGCAATCATTATGTTACTAAGGAATGTTGATACCAAGAACGTCTCATGAAATGGTACTAGTATTATGACAAATAAGTTCCTTCCAAATTGTATTTTTATGGTGATCCTCGGTGGGAATTTGGTGGGTAAAAGAATATTCATCCATAGGATGTCGTTGAGCCTGCCAAGGAATCTTGAGATTTTGTATAAGATGATTCGCAAGTAGTTTCCATTACGTATGTTTTTTTGCATTCACCATCAAACAAAGTACAAGGACAAACAATTGAAAAACTTGTATTTATCTGCCCGAGTATGTTTCCAGCCATGGATAATTGTATGTTTCACTTGGGGTGTTTCCAGCAAGAACACCAATGTATTAATCAATAAAAGAAGTGTTGCTAATAAAGTTGGAACGTTCACTAATAAAGTTGGAACGTTCACTAAGAACGTTGGGCAAAAGGAGGTTCTTACGACATCTTAGGTAAACAAAAATAAATATTGTAATATCTTATCATTTGTTCTTATTTTTAAATCTTATGGTGTTAGGTCGATTAGCTATTCTTATCTGATTAACTTTTTTTTTCTAGGAGTACCTGTAGCGTGTCTACCGACGGTGCAGATTCGATCAATATAGCTCTCTCACATGGTTGCAGAATTTTTTTTCAGTATTTGCACCTACAACAAGCTTGAGTCATTAACTTATGTTGCAAGCCTTGTCATCCAAAGTTGTACATTTCATTCTTAGTTCATTTGTAATGATATACATTTAGATGTAACACTTTACTTTTAGAATCAGTAATACTTTTACAAGTTCGAACTAGCAAAATAACTATCCTTTATATAACTTTTGGTTAGATTATTCAGTAATACATACAGGTCCTTATGAGTGGCAGGCTTATTTAGTTGTACGCTGTCATATTTATTTTGTTGGAAAGTAAGTGACTGGGTTTGCATTGCACCATCACTTTTGGAAATTAAGAAGAGTGCTTTTTTGATTGTTGATAGTGATAATATTAGTTATAATCCTAGTGACCATGGTAGTGATAATGTCTCATATGTATTCTAGCTAATATACAATTGTTGATGATGTTGAATGTTTAAAGCCTTACTGGGGATGATGATGAATTAGGTTTCTTATAATATTGTTAATAGTTATTTACTGAGTTATTGCTTGTTACAATTTTGTTATTTTTCATGTAGTTGAGTGGACCGTTAAAGAGGATGCCTTATTTGTTAATAACTTGATAATGTAGTAGTACTTCTTTAGTTGAGTCTGTGGATATGCAACAAGCGTTTATTTGGAATGGCCTATCTTAGGTTTAAGTGTGGGTCTATATAATGTGTAAGTGAGTTATTATCTTCCCATGATTATTGAACTATTATTAAGGCTGAGTTCTCTGAATCATACCTTCTTCTACATCCTTATCCTTCTCTCGTTCATACCATTTATTCTCCTCAACTCTTCCATGTTCATCTCTGATTCTTCTCTTTTCCTCTTAACTCTCGGATCTCTTGATATAAATTATACTAAGAACATTACATTTGGCATTAAAACCATTTTTATTTTCAATCATCGGGGGTACGAGTAACTTCACAATCAAAAAATTATCTCATTATCAAAGACAAAATCAATAGGAATTTAATGATCTGGATACTCAAGTAACAAAACTGTTAAAGCATTGCTCGGTCGAACTCGCAAGCGTTGCTATATCAAGCATGTTTGTCAATGTTAGTGATCAAAACTGTAAAGTCTTGATTTCTAGTCTACTATAGCTAAGGTCTCTGACTAGGATAAAAAGTGTAGTTGACCTCAAGAACTCCATGGCAATCATCAAACAAGACGAAGGACTACTCAAGGAACCAGTGGATCTTCATCGACTAAAAGGTATGTGGAGACTTGAACTTATCTATCACTCAAAATTTTACCTACTCTATCTCCTATCTTGAGACAAAAGTCGTTTTACTATATATACTAAAGATATACACATGTGACATTTAGAGCTGAGTATATCTCGCTTATCTATTTCTCGAAATGTGTGTTGGTAAATATTTCGCTTTAGCCAAGTTCATCTTTGCCTAGTGACGAAATTCATGTTATGTTTCAATCACTTTGGAAATTGCTCTGACGAAAACTAGTTTGTGAATAACAACTATATGACGTCCTCTGAGAATGTTTCAATGATTGAAATGAGAGTTTAGACAATATAACCACTGGGGGATATAAACATTATTGTGGTAACACATATATGTATAAGTCCTTAGCACTTGAACCGTAGTTTGCGAACTTTGTTGATCAAGTGAAAATTGGAACTTGAGCAGTCAACTCAGTCCGCGAATGTGCGTAGTTCTCAAACCAGAGAATTTCAGTTAGAGTTATAAATCGGTTTCAATCCATGAACTGACGGAAGTTCTTGAACCCGAGAATTTCTGCTGGAGTTTATGAACTCCAACCGGTTACTTGAGTCCGCGAACTTGAGTGGTTATGTCTAAAAACGATGTTCATGAACTTATCTAAATTATCTAAGGAATGCTATTGCAAACTGTGGCTTTATAGTTCATGAATCGATTCGAGTGAATCACATCGTTTTTGCTTCAATTGTATCTTGTGTAGTACATAAGATCTCATAGCAATTGAACAACTCTCTAACTAGTTCATTTGAGTCATTTGGACTAGTTATGGTGAAGAAGAATATGGTTGATATGAAAGTTATCATTTGGCTAACCATTTGGTTAACTAATATTGAACCAACTATTGTACACGTTTAAGTACGGTTACACAAACCCAAAATCTTCAAGTACATGTGTGTATAACAAGCTAAGTTTTCGATCTAACAGTTGAGAGATGTTAGCTTGTATCTAATCAGGTTTTTATCTAACGGTGAATATTGAATGCTTTGTTACTAAGCTAACATTGATTGCAAACCCTGATTTGAAAGACTATATAAGGGAGAACTCTAGCAATTGGGAAACCTAATCCCTACACATTCTGTGTGATACTAGTTTGCTAAGCTAGAGTCGATTCTACTTTAACCTTTGGTTTTCTTCTTCTAAAACTAGGTTAACGACTTAAAGACTTCATTGGGATTGTGAAGCCAGACCGATACTACTTTTTTTGTAGTTGTGTGATCTGATCTTGCTGTTTCCATCGTAAGAGTACAATTGTAATAATTGGCTTGAGATTTCTATCTCCGATAGGCAAGATATAAAAGTAATCACAAACATCTTCGTCTCATCATTTGTGATTCCACAATATCTTTTTTTCGCTGCATCGATTAAGACTATTGTGAGGTGATTGATAAAACTGAGCTGTTATTCTGGAATATAAGTCTGGTTTTATTGTTTGGTTCCTATTCACCTTGATTTATCAAAAGATGGAACAAAACTCATAGGTTTATTCGTGGGAGATGAATTTATCTATCTTGTAGACTTTTCTGTGTGAGACAGATTTGTTTGCTAAAGTCTTCGACTTTGGGTCGTAGCAACTCTTGGTTGTGGGTGAGATCATCTATGGGAATCAAGTGCGCAGTATCATGCTGGGATCAGAGGCGTAGGAGCATAACTGTACCTTGGATCAGTGTGAGATTGATTGGGGTTCAACTACAGTCCAGATCGAAGTTAATTTGGAGTAGGCTAGTGTCTGTAGTGGCTTAATACAGTGTATGTTTAATCTCGACTAGGTCCCAGGATTTTTCTGCATTTGCGGTTTCCTCGTTAACAAAATTCTGGTGTCTGTGTTATTTCTTTTCCTCATTATATTTTTATATAATTAAAATAATACAGGTTGTGCATTGTTCAATCAATTAGAATATCCGACCTTATTGGTTGTTGATTTAAATTGATTGACACTTGGATATTGGTCTTTGGTACCTTCCAAGTTATCTCTCTTTGATTATAACTCGCGAATCATATTTGCTTGAGTAAATCAAATCGAGAGATTGGAATAATAACTCCTTGAGTATTTTCTATTTGATTGAGTCTAGTTGATTCTCTAGAAAACAACTCTGAGTTGTCCATACATATTGCTAATTGAAATATTGGGTGAGGTTGTTAGACCCCCGCTTTTTCAATTGGTATCAGAGCAGGCAAACACGTTTAAGACCTCATAAGTCTGTGTTTGTGGTGATCTGATTCTATGGACATAGGTGTTATCTCAATAAACATACCACCAGTCTTCGATGGCTCTAATTACTTATGGTGTAAAATTGCTATGCGAGCTTTTCTTCAATCATGGGTATATGTAGTTAATGGCTATGATCCTCCCGTAGTGGCAGTTGGAAACGTTAATGTTCCAAAAAATATTGGTGAATACACCCCTGCCGAAATTCTTGTTCCAAATCAAAATTCAGACGGTTTGAATGCGATCATACATGCCATTACCCCAAATCTTCATCACCATGTGTCTAATTGCACTAAGTTACAAGAAGCTTGGGATATTTTAGCAATCATATTTGAAGGCAACACCAGTAAAAAGGAAGCTAGGCTTCAAAACCTTAATTTTGATTGGGAAAACCTTCGTATGGCAGATGAAGAAACATTTGATGAGTTTAATCACAGAGTGTCTGAAATTTTTAATTCATCTTTTGCATTGGGTAAGACTATTCCTGAAAATGACATTGTGATGAAAATTCTCAGATCACTGTCATCTAGATACAATGCTAAGAAGCATGTCATCGTTGAGGGAAATAACCTTGATACTCTTTCCAGAAATTCTCTAGCGGGAAAGTTGAAAATTTTCGATTCTGAACTGGAACAAAGAGAGAAACGACTTCTATCTAGCAACCATGTTGTTGCTTCTAATTGTCATTCTCGACGTCCCAAATTGATTGACAAAAGGGATGAGAATTGATTTAATTTAGTTTTGTCATTGTTTATTCAACAGCTTAAGAAATCTCTTAGACAAACTAAAAGAAAGTCTCAAAAGAAAAAGAAGTCAATCAATAAAAAGGTTCAGAAAAGTTATGCTTGTTTCAAGTATTATAGAAGTTTTCATGATAATTCTTAACATCCAAATAAGGAAGTGAATGAGTTAACTAAAGCATGGATGGCCACTCTTGACTATTGTCTGAGGATGATATCTATGAAGGTTCACTCAATCTGTTTGCTGATAATCATGAATATCCTCCTAACAGTCCTGATCATTCCATGATAAACAATCTTACTTACCCAAAAGTCTTGCAACTAGATAAGGAAGTCATATTTAAAAAGATTGAAAATTTGGAAAGTGATTTGTCAAAGTTAAAAGTGAAGATAACTTGCAATCATGATTCTCAAAGCTTTTCAAAAAAAATCGTTAAAAAGTTGTCAGCAAAATTCTCCTGAGACTATACCCTTCTTAAGTCACTCAGACAATGGGGATGGTACAGAGAATCACAAGGACGTCCCTAATCTTGCAGACTCTACTTGTGATTATCAGGACCATGTGAAAGTTTGGGGCACTCAAAAACAGAAAAAACTCTCTTCTACAAAACGTTGGTTGCAGAAGAATAAAAAGAAATCTCATGCAAAATCCTCTGCCTTTGTAAAAGAGATTTCCAAAAGAATGCATAGTTTGCGAAAATCAACAATCAAGGTGTTCAAATCTATGATAAAAAAGGGGAAAGGATGATGTCCACTCATCTTTCTTAAAAGCAAGACAAAAACATACTATAACTTCATCACCTCAAAAAAAGTTACCCAATTCTGAGAAGAATTGGAATATGTATGGTTTATAACACTGTATTAAGGATCTCTTTGTCTATCCCTCTTAGACAAAGAAATCATAATCTTTGAGAGGGTTGTGATGAAACATTTCTGTTCCAGTTTTTAAGGTCTTGTTCTGAGGATAATCAAAATTTTGTTAGGGTTTTGGTCAAAGGTTAGTTTGGAAATTTATCTTCTCAGTTTCCTTTAAAATAAAGTTTTATTAGTTAAACATTTCATCTATCTCTTCGATCATGTCCTCCTCAAGCCTTTCTAGCAAATAAAGTGATGTATGGATTGTTCTCTTTCCATCAAAGAAGATACGCTTTGATTCTTCAGATAATAGTGTGAATCCTGATTCCTTCCTAGATGGGAACATCTCTGTTTCTCATTTTGATAAGCGCTCCTTGACTATGAATCTAGTCTTGGAACAAGTTCGTGCCCTAAAAAGTGAACTAGAAACTTCTTCCAAGAGACTTGAAGAAAACATGGATAATCTAGAATCTAGAATTGATCTGATCGAAGATGAGTTTGAAGAATACAGAGAATATGAGAAGAGTATACAAAGTAAGTGAAATGTTATTATCTAGTAAATGTTTCTCTTTTGTTTAGAAGAATAACTAGTGTTTTGGAATAGCCATTATTGTGATTACACATAGCTATATCCAATGTTTTTCATCTTCTTGTTTTTAGATTTATTGGTTTAAATTCTAAACTTGTTTGGAAGATGATGGTTGTAGTATTAATCTTTTGATTTTATATATTGCAATATTTTGATGGGATATGTGTGTTTACATCCGTGAACTTGATTGTCCCATATTTTGTCAAAAGTAAAATCATTCGTGAATTGATATGCAAATATTGATAAACGGATGAATGGACTTTTGACAAACACAAAAGTTAAGCCTATATTGTCAATTATTGATGTAATATAGGTTAAAATCTTTTGTGATTCAAGGATTATGTCTATTGTATGTCATTGTGCAAATGGTGATAGAACATAGAATGAATCCTTGTGTTATCTACGATATAGATCCTTATTTATTCATTTTGTATGTATTACCATGAAGGCTCCATTGTGTATCTTATGTTTAGCATGATACGACTAAGTCGATTCCTTATTGGCATGGTTGGTTGTTCCATGAGATGCCGAGCATTAAGAACTAAATTAATCAACTTGTATGGTTATTTAGTTAGCACTTCGTAAGTTATTCTCATGTTAAGCATGATTGACTAGGATGGTTATTTTTATGATTAACTTAGTCATTGCTTCATAGATATTCTTCTGTCGAGTATGGCCAATTAAATTGATTACTCTTGTAATTAGTTTGCTCGAGTATGACAATTAGATTATTTGCGAATTTTCTTGTGATCAATCTAATTTATTTTTTAAGTCTTCATAAGTTTACTTGTGTTGAGCATATTTAGTCAAATTAATCTTGGTTCGCTTGGGTTAATTTGATTGAATATTTCTTGTTGGATTCCAAATTCATACTTGTATGCAATTTGTTGAGTCTAAAGAAATCCTTCTTTTCTTTTGAAATTAAGGTCTCTCTTGTTGTTCCCTTGGGAATGACATATTATGGGGGAGAGTTCTTTTGAACTTTTTCTTAATTTCCAAATCTTTGTGGGTAATGCGGATGTGGAATATTATAGGGGTTATCTTGCGTCTTTATAAACTCCTTGATGAATGCATTTAGCTTCGGCTTTATAATTTCATCTAAACAAGATGATATACATTTACCTTTGGTCATGAAATGTCTCTTATGGAAATTTCATTAGGATCCCGTTCTTGTACCTTTGCCAATTTTATTGACAAAAAAGGGGGAGAATTAATATGTAGTTCACACTACAAATACATATGGTTTTCGGATCATTATATAAGGGGGAGTGGTTTCCATGTGAGTTTGAGTATTGACTAAGGGGGAGTGAAGTATCACCATAGTATCGTTGTTGAAGTTGTGATACAATTGGACTTTAACGATGTGTAATAATACTATGACATTGTATAACAATGATTGAGAACCGATGCTTTTCTCATTGTTATAGCTACGGATTTTCAACAACGATGATGCTAAACTTACAACCTTTGGGATCATTGGACCACTTGGAAGTGACGAAGATTTTGTGCATTGTTGAAGATTAGACATGTGGAATAGGAGCTACAAAGTTTATTTATATATTTTTTGTATTCCATATGTATTAATAGTTTTGCCACTAAAATTGACAAATGGGGATATTGTTAGAGCATTGCTCGGTCGAACTCGCATGTGTTGCTATATCAAGCATGTTTGTCAATGTTAGTGATCAAAACTATAAAGTCTTGTTCTAGTCTACTATAGCTAAGGTCTCGGACTAGGATAGAAAGTGTAGTTGAGCTCAAGAACTCCATGGAAATCATCATACAAGACGAATGACTACTCAAGGAACCAGTGGATCTTCATCGACTAAATGGTATGTGGAGACTTGAACTTATCTATCACTCAAAAGTCTATCTACTCTATCTCCTATCTTGAGACAAAAGTCGCTTTACTATATATACTAAAGATATACACATGTGACATTTCGAGTTGAGTATACCTCGCTTATGTATTTCTCGAAATATATGTTGGTAAATCTTTCGCTTTAGCCAAGTTCATCTTTGCCTAGTGACGAAAGTCATGTTATGTTTCAACCACTTTGGAAATTGCTCTGACGAAAACTAGTTTGTGAATAACAACTATATGATGTCCTCTGAGAATGTTTCAATGATTGAAATGAGAGTTTAGACAATATAACCACTGGGGGATATAAACATTGTTGTGGTAACACATATATGTATAAGTCCATAGCACTTGAACCGAAGTTTGCAAACTTTGTTTATCAAGTGAAAACCGGAACTTGAGAAGCCATCTCAGTCCGCGAACGTGCGTAGTTCTCGAACCTGAGAATTTCTGCTGGAGTTATATCTCGGTTTCAGTCCGCGAACTGACGGAAGTTCTCGAACCCGAGAATTTCTGCTGGAGTTTGTGAACTCCAACCGGTTACTTGAGTCCGCGAATCCAGTTCACGAACTTGAGTGGTTATGTCTAAAAACGATGTTCGTGAACTTATCTAAATTATCTATGGAATGTTATTGCAAACCGTGGCTTTATAGTTCATGAATCGATTCGAGTAAATCACATCATTTTTGCTTTAATTGTGTCTTGTGTAGTACATAAGATCTCATATCAATTGAACAACTCTCTAACTAGTTCATTTGAGTCATTTGGACTAGTTATGGTGAAGAAGAATATGGTTGATATGAAAGTTATCATTTGGTTGACTAATATTGAACCAACTATTGTACACATTTAGGTACGGTTACATAAACCCAAAATCGTCAAGTACATGTGTGTATGGCAAGCTAAGTTTTCGATCTAACGGTTGAGAGATATTATCTTGTATCTAATCAGGTTTTCATCTAACAGTGAATATTGAATACTTTGTTACTAAGATAACATTGATTGCAAACCCTGATTTGAAAGATTATATAAGGGAGAACTCCAGCAACTGGGAAACCTAATCCCCACACATTCTGTGTGATACTAGTTATCTAAGCTAGAGTCAATTCTCCTTTAACCTTTGGTTTTCTTCTTCTAAAACCAGGTTAACGACTTAAAGACTTCATTGGGATTGTGAAGCCAGACCGATACTACTTTTCTTATAGTTGTGTGATCTGATCTTGATGTTTCTATCGTAAGAGTACAATTGTAATAATTGGCTTGAGATTTCTATCTCCGATAGGCAAGATATAAAAGTAATCACAAACATCTTCGTCTCATCGTTTGTGATTCAACAATATCTTTTTTCGCTACGTCGATTAATGCTATTGTGAGGTGATTGATAAAACTGAGATGTTCTTCGGGAATATAAGTCTGGTTTTATTGATTGGTTCCTGTTCACCTTGATTTATCAAAATACGGAACAAAACTCGTAGGTTTATTCGTGGGAGACGAATTTATCTATCTTGTAGACTTTTCTGTGTGAGACAGATTTGTTTGCTAAAGTCTTCAACTTTGGGTCGTAGAAACTCTTGGTTGTGGGTGGGATCAGCTAAGGGAATCAAGTGCACAATATCCTGCTGGGATCAGAGGCATAGGAGCATAACTGTACCTTGAATCAGTGTGAGATTGATTGGGTTTAAACTACAGTCCAGACCGAAGTTAATTTGGAGTAGACTAGTGTTTGTAGCGGCTTAATACAGTGTATGTTTAATCTGGACTAGGTCCCGAGGTTTTTCTGCATTTTCGGTTTCCTCGTTAACAAAATTTTGGTGTCTGTGTTATTTCTTTTCCGCATTATATTTTTATATAATTAAAATAATACAGGTTGTGCGTTGTTCAATCAATTAGAATATCCGACCTTATTGGTTGTTGATTTAAATTGCTTGACACTTGGATATTGGTCTTTGGTACCTTCCAAGTTATCTCTCTATGATTATAACTCGCGAATCATATTTGCTTGAGTAAATCAAATCGAGAGATTGAGATAATAACTCCTTGAGTATTTTCTATTTGATTGAGTCTAGTTGATTCTCTAGAAAATAACTCGGAGTTGTCCATACAGATTGCTAATCAAAATATTGGGTGAGGTTTTAGACCCCTGCTTTTTCAAAAACAGTTAGGGGAGCACTCAATCACTATGCTACAAATAAAGGATAATCTCCAACTCTCTCAAGATTAGACGACTAAAAAATTTAAGTTGTTTCTAATCAGATGACCACAAAGGAGATCCAAGAATTTTGGGTACACCTGGACCTACTCCAATGGGTAGTAGTGCCACTTTGGTCATACATTTATAAGAGAAACATCTTATAATCCACAATGTACCATGAAGCTGGATTTTCCAAAGTTTGATGGTGAGAATCCGCGTGCATAGGTACAAAAAAGCGAAGGTATTTTCAGATCCACAACACTGATGAAAATCATAAGGTCAGTGTTGCATCTATTTACTTAGAAGGTAAGGCTCATAAATAGTTTCTTAACAATTGGTAAGCTTTTTCTGTTCCAGTTTTCTGAATACCAAGAAAAAATAAAATAAGTTGTGATGACTATTAAAAGTACTTAATATTTAGATAATTTATTTATAGGAATTTTAAAAAAATGCCCATGTGGGGAAACTCAATTAAAAAAACGCCCACGTTTTTTCGTAATATATTTAATGCCCATACCGTTAGTATTTCCGTCCGGACCTACCATTTCAGTAAAAACTCGTTTACTTGGTCAATTTCTCGTATAATGATATGAGATTTTTATAGCTGCAATTACAAATTATCCCATGACCAATGAAAGGATGAGAAGCTGGGTTTTAAGTAAAATGATTACCAACCCTTCATTACTATCATCTCTTTTAAAACCCTAAAGAATCGAAAAACCAACACAACACTGCGTTTGTTTTCTCGTTGATCTTCTCTGTTGCTAAACCGTTCCATGAGAAGCCAGGATGGATGCTCATGAACACCCGTTCACTAATTGATTCACGCTTTCATGTTTCTCTCAAGCTTATTATGATCTATCTTAATTTGGGTACATAAGCAAGTCCTTGTCTTTTTGCATCTTTGTTTGCATCCTTCAGAAAAAGTTAGACGACGAATTATAACTGCTATTGGAGGACTACTATCAAAGTTTAGTTCCTCTCTGAAGATGAGCAAGTTAATGCTTTTGCTGATCTAAAATTGACTACGCATGTGGATTTTTTTATTCTCTGAACCATCCTTTCGAGTTCACTAATTCAATTGAACATTTGAACTGCACGTTGATTTTCAAGAAGTTGAAATTGAATGGTAAGATCAGTTAATTCCATTTGGGGATTTTATTTATATCAACTTCTTTTGCTAATTATTAATTGGGTACTTGTGATTTTACATCAATTGATGGAATTTGATGTTTGGTGTTCACAATTTCTGAAACTAGGCTTGCTTGAGGTTGATTAATGAATACTGGGCATTGAGGAAGAAGATGAACAGTGATGGTTTTATACCATTCCAACTGGGTTACATTGACTTTTAACATGACTGATTTAGGCCACCTGTTTTGTAACGGCCGTTAACCGTTTTTCAATAAAACGGGACAGAAAAGGTCAATGAATGTACATTTAATATATTATGAAAAAAACATGGGCATTTTATTAAATGCATTTCCCCACATGGGTATTTTATTAAAACCCCCTTTATATTATTTATTATAAGAAAATTAGAATATAATTACGCGAGCTTCCTAGGACAATACACGATGAGCTTTGTTTCCTTCAACTAGAGTTATAATAAAAGTTTAGTTTTTAATGTTGATCCAATTGAATATTTTTTAATTGAGATATTAGTTTTACCATTTTTATTCCCGGTAAGTTCTTCGAAGGCTTGAAAAACTCGGTCCCAAAGCATGTTTCGTTGATTTTTTTCACCTGCTCCAAGGGGACCATAATTTGTAGTTAAAATCCAGCCTTCCACAATACTCAAATATTATTTAGTACTAAACCGCATAATTAATTTCTTACAAAGTTATGTATTGATCTTACAAGTTATTGAATGAAAGTGCGCTCACTAGTAGGTATTGGATGGGATTAAACATAAACATAAAAGGTGCAATGACAATGGTGTCTTTGCAAAAGACAATATGCATAAATACCAGTGATATAAAGTAATGACATGACAAGTCGGGAACATTGGTATACAGTTCGGACGAGACGTATTAAAGAGTGAGCGGAAGAGACGAGACACATCAAAAAGAGTGATACGAAAATTCAACCAGACATATCAATGATGATGATTTATTGGGACGAAACGATGCATGAAAAACAGTGATACAAAGTAATGACATGGCATGTCAAAAAAAAAGTTATAAATTATGAACAACACGTATCAATAAATTGATTTGAAAATTCAATAAAATACATCCTTAGAAAATTATCTATAAATCGAATCCTTTTCTACGAAAATAACACAACCCAATTCTCGACATATTATTTATTTTTTACATTTTCTTCTTTTAATTAGTTTTACAGTCTCGGTTGATAGATTCACTTTGGAGGAAGATACAACAATCATAAGAGCTTGGCTGAATATTGTTTGTGCGGAAAATGTTAGGCGAAACTTAATTTCTGGTGTAGACTTATGAGATTTGGCTATTCATGATTTATTAGTTAACTATGAGAATCCTCACTAAAGAAGTAAGATATATTCACAAAAAGAGAAGTGAAATGATATATTCACATCCAAGTTCCACTTTACTGCTACATGCTTGTAAATATTGTAAGTGAATTTCATTCAACTAATATCTTTAAAACACTCTTTTAGTGAAATACCAAATTAGTTTTTGTTTGTTTCATGTAGGAAATAATGACTAAATAATACTTTTCTGAAACATCAAGACATGAATTTGATTTTTATGAATGCTACTTACTCATGAAGGACAACCTTCCCGACTACAATCTGTGAGAATTAGCATGTGATCCTCATTAAGACAAAAACAAAGATTAAGACAATCGTACCAGTGACAATTTTTATAGATATATTTCTCTGTAAAAACTCACGAAACACAACTCATTCATTAGGGTCGCTTGGTGGTTAATTTAAGAGGCTTGTTGCACATATAAAGTGCAATTATGGTTCCTATGAAAGCGAGTTAGGCTTGGAATTCAGAATAGGAAATTACTTAAGTATAACAAAATTTCAATCGATATACTATCTTGTGATGTTTTTAAAATTAAGAAAATTATTTAAACCATATTTGAACTCAATTAAATTGATGATGCAATTGGTACTCTTCGTTCAAACTTTCATATCTTGATCACAATACGAATTATCAATATATCATTTGCGTAAAATACCGTTGATGACTCTCTTAACATTTTTATGATCATCATGCGTTGCAAGCTTGTTTTCTTTCACACCACAACAAACTTTTATAGAACCATTTTTATATCGCCCTAACCAGTGTAAGAGGAGAGTCATAGTGAGTGTTAATGAAGCCCAAAATCGAAAATCATTGTAAGGTTAGTGTAATTTAGAAAAGGGTCAAGAAAAAGATACTAGTTGCCTGTTTTTCATTTCCTCAAAACGGATAATGGTTAGACGTTTACCAGAAACATACAACCATTAGTTGATTTTTTTTCTTTCTGTTGGTTAAAACAAACAACAATTAGCCCTTTTCACTTTTAAAAAACGGACAATTGTTGTCTGTCCACTACCTCTTCCGGCAACAATTCCAAACTTATAGCGAACGTGAACGGAAAGAGTGGCCTTCGGCCATAATTTTTGGAGCTGGGAAGAGGCTCAAAATATACATTAGATCTAGTCTAAGAGGGTGTTTGGATTATCTTTTTGAAGTTGCTTTCGACTTCTAGAAGCATAATGGTCATAAATTAGATTGGTAACAAAACTTGAGAATGATATTTAGAAGCTATAAAGTAAACTTCTTAAAAAGCAAAAAAAAAGTTGCTTCTAACTTTTGGGGTTGACTTCTGATTCTCCTGGATTTGGTATCCACGCGTAATTAAGTCGAAAAATCATTAACTAGTTCATAAGTTAAATTCCTCAACACATTATAAAAGCGAAGAAATATCATTTTTGTAAAGAAAAATATTTTTGGTTCTGATTTATAAGAATGAATTCTACTTCTGACTGCCAAACATTCTCTTAGTCAAGGTTTTTAAATCGTTTTTGGAAATTTGTGAATCGAAGCGTATGTTAAATCGTAAATCGAAGATTCATGGTTGATTATTAAATCATAAATGTATGCCTATAAATATTATTGAACCATACAATATATTACTAAGGTTTGATTTTTGATGTATAATTAGTATAAATATAAAATATGAGTTTTAACACTAAGAACCAAGTTGGAAGAATGGCTGAAGGGTGGTGTTTTCTTAGTTTTGGTCTTTGATTAGTGCCGGCATGGTGGATTTCCAAGTGAACAGTGCCGGTTTGAGGACAAAAACATACAGAAAATCCGTCTGAAATAGCAAGTTTCGACATGGTATTCATCCTAAAATCCATGCCAACACAAGATATTGGGCATGGTATTCATCCTAAAAGCCATGCCGACACAACATATCGGCATGGTATTCATCCTAACAGCCATGCCAGCACAAGATATCAGCATGGTATTCATCCTAAAATCCATGCCGGCATAACATATCAGCATGGTATTCATCCTAATAGCCCTGCCGACACAAGATATCGGCATGGTATTCATCCTAAAAGCCATGCCGGCACAAAAAATCGGTAGGGTATTCATCATGAGCACAATGCCGGGAGTGGATTGAAACTGAAACTGAAAGGTTTCAGTTTATGATTCTAACCCAAACGAAGTTTTAAATCAACAACAACACTTTAAATAAGATTGGGTATCGCGTATCTTCTCAATGAAGCCATTTCTTCTTCTTCTTCTACTTCTTGCTCAACAACCATTCAATTTAACTTATCTTTAAGAACTTGATAGGGTTTGATTTTGACTTTGATTTTTAGTTTTAAAATGTAATTTAGATGGAAGGGTATTAACCTAAAGGATATTTTAGTATTTCTACCCCAAAAACACCCCTGAACGGACATTATTAGATGGGGATAGTAATTTATATCCCCCAATTAGTTTAACTATCCCCCAATCGCGCGTTCTTTGAAAACCATGCTCTTAGTAAGTATGTGAGCCCTTATGATTGAAGTCATCACATGTTGTCCATTTTGTGGATATAAAATGTATAAACGGCAAGTACGTCACCCTCCATTTCAAACTATTTAATTTGCGAATTTCCAAGTATGATCGGTCGGTGAACAACATCTCATTAGAAATATTAGAAATTTTATATATCTTTCCTAGACTATTTTTTTACCGCCGTCTTGCAGAAGCACTTGACTTAACTCGTCATGTTGAATCCGGAGTCTAATTTACTTTAACTAGAGAATGTTCATGTTGACATCACAGTTAAATACCAGTAGATCCGTGATTAGTATATTAAAAGTGGCATGCGCAGCAAGATTGTTATGGTATACAAATTAACTTTTTTATATTCCATATAACATAAAACAATCCTTACCAATTTATCGGGTATTTAACTCATTGGATATTTAACTTTTATGGAATTTGGTAATCCTTGGGTAACAAGTTCGGTGTAGGAAACGTTTCCGAGCAGAATACGAGGTCCAAACACACCCTATACTTAGGAACCTTCCTAGCAATTCCTAGTGATTTTGGCACTGAATCAGAAGAGTTTCATCCTACCCGACTCGCTTAACGCTTTACAAATAAAAAAGAAGAGTAGTTAGAAGACAACACAGAGAAGCAAAATACATAGTTTTGACCCCTGAAGTCATCGGCGTCATCACCATCGATCATATCCCCCTCTCCAAAACCCTAACAATTTGATTTAATTGTTTTTCTAGAGAGAGATAAAGAATGGATCCAGGGGAGTTGTGGGCGATCTTTGGTCCTGGTTTCGCTGGTGCTGTATTTGGTGCTGGTTGGTGGTTTTGGGTTGATGCCGTTGTTTGCAGCGCTGTTGCTGTCTCTTTCGTTCATTACCTCCCTGGTCCGTATCACTTTCCCTCACTGATTTTATCTTTTTGCCTCTATCCGTCTCCTTAATTTTTGCTGAAATTTTTAGGTTTTTGTTGTTGTTGTTGTTGCAGGTATCTTTGCTTCCTTTGCAGCTTTGATGTTCAATTGTGTTAGGAAAGAAGACATTGATTACTCTCCCTACGAAGAAGGAGAGTGGAGGTTAGTTTATTTACTGCTTTACTAACCTTACTTTCTCAATTATGTTATTTTTTCTGTTTAATTTCATTGCAAATATGTATTGGTTCGTCTAAGTATTATTTTACTTGCGAAAGTGTTTTTACAAGTAATTGGGTATCCTGGTGTAGTGTCATCAAGTTCTCAGTTACTGCTCCGTCATTCAATTGGAGATTACTTGAAGTGGTTTTGTAATTCAATAACATGTGTCTATAGATTAGTTCTCTTTAACAAATTAGTGCGCAATTGTATGATTCATTGACTTCAAGTCTGGATTCGTACTCTTTGATTATTTTGAAATTGGATGATGCCTTCTTCTTGTGTATTTCGTAAAAAAATATCACAGCAATTGACACCTCTGCATCTGTCTAGGTTTATTTGATATCATATCAGAATGGTTTGTTCGAGCAATTGCCAGTGTAAGTCAGAACATGAGAATGATAATACCCAAACGAATTCAATTACAAGTTTATGATATACTTAGCAAATCATAGAGGGTATCACGTGAATCGAAAAATGCGTTAGCTTTCCTGGGAAGTGCTTCAGGTAGCAGGACAGATGTTTTGTAGACTTGACCAACAAAATTAGTAGTGTTCGTTTCATCTTCTTCCGGGTAAGCAAGATTTACAAAGCCCGTAAGATGGAAACTGGTCAGTAAAATAGGTAATATGAAGGATCTCAGGAGGAGTTTACTTTTTCTCTGTGTAATAAGCCCAAGCGACTAACAATACATTTGCTGCGTAACAGCAGAAGTACACTTCCTGAGGGAGTAAGAAACATTAATCGTATTTCATTTCTTGAATCAGTGTTTTTAGGAGAACTCTAACAATACATTTGCTGCATAACTGAAGTACACTTCTCTGAGGGAGTAAAGAAACATTACACGTATTTTATTTTTTAAATTAGTGTTTTGAGGAGAACTGCGAAATTGTATATGCGAGGTAATTCTGGCTGATTCTATCTGATCAAACTTTAAGTTAGATTGTTTTTCTTTTGTCATCTGAACTTTAGAGATAAATAGGCAACAAAGGTTTAAAAAACTATAGGTATGGAAGATAGAATTGTGAGGTAGGCAAATTTTGGTTGAACCAATTGTCAAAGATCCTCTACAAAGAATTATATTCTGTGCATTCTGACCGCCCCTCTTTAAGAAACTTCTCTGGGTACATCGCTCCCATCTTTTTTAACCATTATTTTGAAGCATGAGGTGATAAATTTTTCGTTTTTGGTCCCTTACCTTCGTTTGTTATTTTAACAAAAGGTACTACACTGGAACCTGATTTCTATGCGTCTATGTGGCCCTATACCTAAAAAGAAAATCTGATTAAAATATATGTTGACTACTTGTCGTTCATCTCAGCAAACGTGAGATGGGTAGGATACTGTGTTGTGTTTCTCAATGGTTAAGGTTTATTTATTTGTGTTTTATTTATCCTTTCATACATTTTTTTCCTTCTATCTATTTCTCTTGGAAAGCATTCCAAACCCAAATGTTATTTCTCTCTTTAAAACCTGTCATTAGGGTGGAATTGACCAAATCGGTCTTTTCCTTTATTTGGCCGAGTCTTCTTTGTTTGAATAGGTGGATCTGACATACAAGTCCCAGACCTTGTGCTGGACTTAAAAATTGTTTAATTGTACATACATCGTAATGTTTATAGATCTATTATGAGTTTGTCTTTTGATATGCGTTGGTCTCCTGCTTTGGACGTTCTTTTAGAAAGATTTTGTGCTTCCGATAGCCATTTTTTTAGCTAAAAATAAATTTCCCCTCCGCTGATGTGCAGATTGAAGCTTTGGCTCTTCTTTGCATACGTTGTTTCCTTCGTATCCCTGGCAGCATCTGTAGGCCTATTGATACAAGATGCTCTTGTGGAAACTGGCCCCTCTGCCTGGACAGGCACGGCTGGTGTCTTGCAGTGTGTTTTCGTCTTGATCAGGTACATACTACATTTCTTTTATGCTATGAGATACAGTAGTTGGATTGTCACAGTGATTACAAGAAAGTCAGGAAAGGCATACCTTTTTAGTTTCAATCTTTACTTTTCATAAGGAATCTTTTAATGCTCCACATATTGAGAAATGCCCTTGTACCGTGTTAGAGATACTGCCACAAGTCCACAACATTCTCATATGGATATGACGAAAAATTCACCTTGTTTTACCCCATATATATTTTGTAAAAAGTTGTAGGGTCATTTTGGAACTCTTTTTTTTGTCGGCGGTCCATCCCTATGTCATTATTCTGGAACTTTCGTATACTCTTTCTTTTGTTTTGTTGGGTTAGTCTTGTATCAGTTGTACCAAGTGTGTGGTTCGATTTAAAACTCCAACTGAACATACAAATTGTTTATAAGATAAATATTAGGATAGTCTCTGTTAGAACTTAAAACTAGGCCCGGAGGCTATTTAAGGTGGTAAGTTTTTATGCCTAAGAAGTAAGAAGTGCAGAGATGCTTGTAACAAAATTAATTCTCGATCTATTACAGTGTTATATATAAATCATCTCAAAGAAATGTTGAATTATGTAGAAAATACCAATACTTAGTTAAGATTCGTTGTTAGCGTTATTAGTTGTTAAGTATTCTAGCATTACTGCTTTGGTGTTTCTTTTCTATTCTAATCAATATATGCTAATGGTGTACCATTTCAGTGGCCTCGTGTACTGGACGTCGCATACAGAGTAACGGGGACGAACTGCAGTGCCAAAATTCTGAGAGTAAATTATCCTTGTATATAGTTGTCCAATTCAGCAAGTCCAAAGCAAAAATAGAAAATGCGAAAAGGTTTCATCTATCTTATGTTGTTTTATGTAAATGTATGTGTGGAGTTGATTCTATTTCATGCTAACTGGGAGATCTGGGATGTATTAATTCCACTCTTGATACATAAGGTGGTTGTGGGGGTAATGGATGTTCTTCTTCGTGCAAGACATCAAAAAGTTTTCAGGCTAGTATCTTAAAGAGTAAATTTGCACGAAGACAACTTTTAAGAGTAAATATAAAATATAGAAAACTTTATTAAGAGTAAATTAGTATCTTAAGTTGAATAGATGTGCATTCTTAAGACAGCTTTTACTATAATAGAGATTGTTGTGATGCACACTGGTACTGCTTCTGCGGCATTTTGGTGATCCCTACCTACACCACTCCTATCTATCCAGACAAGGACCCTAGACATCCAAGCCGATATCAACAACCACAACCTTGAAGAAACTAGATACAAAACTTTAATGACAACTAAACTAACAAGTTAGATTCATCCATTTTGAGTCTTATTAGAAAATAGATTTATTGATTTGGAGGCACAAGTAGATCTTGTCTCACTGAACTGATAGCGTGGCAATAGTTTTATCACAACATAGGATGTAAATTGGGTCCAAGCCAGACAACCCCACCCAACATTTAATCCTTGCCAGGAATAGACTGCCAAATGGAATCTGCAAGAGCCCGGCAAAAAAAAAAAATTTCCCGCTTTTGATGATTTCAAAAAAGAAAATTGAAGACAATTCGGCACTGAGCAAATCGTCGGGAGTACCATGATGTAAACTAGTTGAATAAGAGGTGCTCTATGTTGGGAAATATTCCTAGTTTATCTTCTAGTGATGGTTGCGTGAAATAGGAGGTGCCGTTGGGAAAATCTCTTGTCTGTGACAGCAACTAAAAACTAATCAATCTAAAATCTAAATACAACGAGACAATGGCATACAATAAACGTCCTCATGAGAACATTATAGATGTCATTTACATCTATAATGTCTGGGTTTGCTATTTATTAATATGGTAAATCCCTTTCTTCGAAGACCCTCATCTCGACGATTTACTTGGTCAGGTTTTGATTATGTCTTCCAATTTTTTATTTATTTTATTTTGTATTTGTTTGTGTCTGGTTTGATGTGAAAAAGATACAATGATCTGCTTCATTTGATTCGATTAAGGATAGTGCATGTGTGTGTTTATGTCCTCAACTCTCATCTCATCTCTTCATACCCATGTTTTCCTAATTAGCTTAGTATAAATTATAGATTGCCAAGACTGTGCCGGTCAGACTGTTCTTTAATTGTGATTTCAAGAAGATTCTAAAAAAGCAACATATGCGGGGAGTGATTATTCTCATCGTTTTTTCTTGCTCATTTGTGGGGATATTGTTATTGGTGCTTCTATGTAAAGCATCCACTGGCACTACTGAGAAACCAACAGTCTGGTGGCGCACCCAGCCAAACCGTTGCTGATCCTACTATGGCTACTTCTATAGATACAGCAAACGTAACAGTAGGTTGTTGTGGTATTGTTGATGAAGGTGGTGATGATGGTGATGGTGGTGGTTGTGGTGCTGGTTGCGGTGGTGGTTGTGGTGGTGGACCTGGTGGTTGTGGAGATTGAAATAAATTAAACAGTTGTATTTTCATAACGATTTTTTTGGTTCTTTCTTATAAGCTAGTGTTTGAGATGCAAGATTTAGATTTTGGACACAGCAACGGAGGTGGGGGGGCTAACGTGGGCTTTAGCCCACCCCAAAATTTCACAAATCTCTATTCGGCCTTTATAATTTCCACAAAAATTATACTTAACCCACCTACATAAAATTAAGTTAGCCTATTAGCATTTGTGATGGAAAAAATAAAAACATTTCAATTTGCTTAAGTATATAAAAATTAAGGCAATATTTGTATCTCCTTTTTATTCGTGTTTCTTTTTTTTAATAGCTAAAATCATTCGATCAAGCTACCTTTCAAAAGCTTTAACAAATACCAAAGTTTTATAGGCGATGGCTTTAATATTCCACATTGATTGTGTACAATAAAGTTCTGTTTGTTTGTTTTACTTGTCAATGCAACTATAATATCAGTACAATAGCAATACTAGATATATTAGTCGGACATATTTTCAAGTGTGACGGTGTCATTTAGCTCTATAAATGATGTAATTCCCAAAATTTGAGGCGCCGTTCAGCCGCCTAATATACTGGTATGTATTATATAAATTTTTTATCATTGAAACTTACGCCGATTAGGATAAATTTCTGACTCCATACATGATTTCAGATATCTTTGTGGATTTACAACACCTATTTATTAAATCTGACTATTCATGGAAACTTTTTTTAGCCTACCTATTCATAAATTCCTTGCTTCGTCAAAGTCAGATTCTATTCTTTCCAAGGTGATAGCATGCACCACCTTAGTTATGGATGAATAAGAATTTTCCCTAACTTGAGAAAGGATTTATTGACGTTGTTTAATTGACATTAATCTTATAAATACACTACCAATTTTATAACATGGAGACCAAATAAAAACTATTCATGAACTAATTGTGCACTGCACTGGCATACGACAAATGAGCACATTTGGTGAGATATATAAGTTAAATCATTCAAGGATTTGAGTTTTAAGTGCTGGTAATCAGCGGTTGAAATCCAAAAGATGAAAAAGTTACATTAAGCAGAATTTTCTTTTTTTTGTGGGTTCGTGTCCAATGAGAAAAAAAATAAGAAATTGATCAACATATTGATGGTTGTGATGAATCAGATAAGTTAGATAAGTTACTAATTCATTATGTGTTTTTGCAAGTATCACCAACCATCCATATGTTCCAATTGTAGGTAGATCAAAAAATACTCGAGCACTATGCCCTCAAATTTTTTATTATAACGATATTATCATCTACTCAGTCTTCATTAGCTTCAATAGAAAAAACAATGATGAAATTAAAAGATATAAGATGATGTCTATTTAAGAACGTCAAAGCAACCTACCTTCTTAAGTTAACTTAGCCAAAACTTATAAAAAGCTTATTTCATTGTTAGATCATCCTTACTCAATTACTGAATCAAAAAACTTTGGGTAGCTAGATGCACTGAAAAAAAAGTACTTTTCAACAAAAAATTTACTTCACATAAAATAGAGGAAAGATGCAACACGGGCTTGGAAACATCTGCAAGGGATTGTTTTTTTTTGTTGATAATATAACCTTAGATTAGTTGAAGTTAAATTGTTGACAAGAGTTGTGGAGGTTGAGTGCCTTGAGAAGCTCGGCAACTCAGACTATTCAATCTTAAAACATCAAACAACACTAATGTGGAGGAAAAGCAATGTCATTGGCTTGCAGTTGGCGTACCCGGTACACAAAATGTGGTCAACTGAGTTTCAGAGTCTAGTAGGGTTAGCGAACTCAGTTCACGAACCGTAGCACCCTGACTCATGAACAAGCCTTGCGGTTGGCGAACCCTTGTTTTTAGAGCATTGCTCGGTCAAACTCACAAGTGTTGCTATATCAAGCTTGTTTTCAAATTTAGTTAATCAAAACTATAACTTGATTTCTAGTCAATAATTAGTCAAGTCTCGGATTAGGATAAAAGTGTGTAGTTGAGAATCGGACATCACTGCGTTCAACCGTTTGAAGGCGAAGATCAACCGAAGCTTTTGGAGAACTTCTTCAACAAAAGGTAAGTGGAGACTGAACCACATATTTCTTAAGTTATATTCATCTTTTATGTCTATGAGACGTTATCGCATGAATAATTAGACTATTGCAAGCATATCAAGAATTTCGATTCAAGTTTGTCTTGGTAATTAGTTCTCGAAATATATATGACTAAGTTTAATGAACATTTGTTCATACTTAATGAATTTCAGTTAAAAACAATTTATTTTTCATAATCTAAATCGTGATTCAAGATTATCATTCGAAAATAGTCTGGAACAATGATATGTGTCATTGATGTTATTCGTGAATGTTTCGAATTGATTTAGAAAAATATAGAACTACTGTAAACCTGGATACATGAAAATATGCATACCAGTTCACATACTGGAGAAAACTGTTATAGGTCCGGAACCGTAGTACATGTACCCAATACACATACCGGAGTAGCTATATGTCGACACAACTTTTTGGTACGCATACCCGGTATCCAAACCATAAAAATTCCGTTGCCCGTGAACCAGAAATGGTACGCATACCAAGTATGCTTACGTAAGGGAACTATTGAGTTTGAACTGGTTTGGTATCCATACCCGGTATGAAAACAGAAAAGTTATGTAAGTTTCTGAACTCGTTTTTGTCTTAAGGGAACACATACCTGGTACATGTACTTGCATTGTCGAATATTTTCAGATGCACAAAAATTATTTCTGTGAGATAATTGGCATTTGGATAAATCTCTAGAAACACTATCTAGACATGATTGATCACATTATAACCTATGGTTGTGACTCAAGTTTATATGAAAATTATTAAGCTTATGGTTCGATCGGCTAGTCTCGGCTAACCGTCCATGAACAATGTCTTTAATTATACACGGTTCGGTTACAGAACCAGAGTGTATATCTTGTTATGCTAATCTCATTTCAAAGATTCATCTAACGATGGATGTTGTTTGCTTGGTTTGAAAGCTATCTTAGCATAAAACTAAAGCAACCTATACTTTTAAAGTCTATATAAGGGAATACCTCAACAACTAGGATTTTTGAATCCGTGACACTATTATTTGTGTGTTCTAGTTGTAAACTAGAGTCGTCATCTCCCTAAAACCCTTCTAGGGATTTAGCGACTAAAAAGACTTCACCTAGGGATTCGTGAAGCCAGGTCCAACTATCTTTATCTTGATAGTTCGTGTATCCTGATCTTGTTTGATTATTGAGCTGCTCACTCGAACAAGATAGATAGAAATCACAAAGTTCTCTTCGTATCAGACTTTGTGATTCCACAGGTTTGATACTTGTGAGGTGAATAATAATCTAGGATTCTCTTCGGGAAGCATAAGTCCGGATTTTGAGGTTAGCTAGATTTTGTATATTTCTATCGATTTCCCATCTCACCTTGATCCATTGATCAGAAATAAAATCACATATATGCTTATTTGTGGGAGGCATATTGGTTTAAAGTCTTTAATTGAGTTGAAGCAACTCTTAGGCTGTAAAGGACGTCAACTAAGGGAATCATTTGCGCAGAGTCCTGCCGGAATTCAAGAGGCATAAGGAGCGCGACTTCCACTGAATTATTGTGAGAATTCAGTCTCAACTATATTCCAGCTCGAAGTTAATTGGTAATAGGAGTCTTAATACATTTTGGTGTTCAAGTCTGGACTAGGTCCCGGGGTTTTTCTGCATTTTCGGTTTCCTCGTTAACAAAATTTCTAGTGTCTATGTTATAAATTTTCCGCATTATATTTATAATTGAAATATCATAAGTTGTACGTAAATAAATCAAAGTAGATACATCCATCCTAGTTTGTTAGTATTGATTTTTAAGATCGGCCAAGTACTCTCACAAATAATCAGGTTCACGGAATAGTCTATGCAAACTTTCTGATTGTGGGAGAAAGAGATATAACTCTAAATATTATTCCTTTATTTAGATTCATTAAGTTGAACTCTCGGACTGTGTTCAGGTTTTGTCCATACATTCTGCCTAAGAAAAAATTGGTGATGTATTTTGGTACCCCCACGTTTTTAGTTGTACCAACTGTCCCGACAATATTTAGAAGATGCTCAAAGACTTATTATTTTAATATGTTAAGCATTGCTAGAACTCACTAAAAAGGAGAGGGTACCCCAAATATACCTCAATCTATAAATTTTCCTTCCTATAAGTCCTTTCCCCGAAAGTGATTGTCTATGGACCGATTCAAGACAATACAACAAATCGGTTCACACTTTGTGTGATCGTCTATGGATACGAGATCGATACAATACAACTACAAAGTGTGTTTACTTGATACAAAGGTTCGGACTTAACCAAACTCAATAGAATTCACGTATCAAGTAAATAAGAATTAACGTTTGTGAAATTTACTTTAATTATAATAAAACAATTATAATGCGGAAATATAAAGTAAATGACACAGAAAGATTTTGTTAACGATGAAACCGCAAATGCAGAAAACCCAGAGACCTAGTCCATAATTGAATACTCTCAGGATTAAGCCGCTATACAAAATAAGAAAACTTCGTATAGTTGAGACCAAGCAACTAAACCTATAGTTTACCTAGTTCTGTCTGTCTTCCCACGCCTCCAACCTGTAAACAAATCACGTACTTGGACCAATTCCTTTGGTTCGTATTCCAAACAGTAAAGGAACAACAAATCCGTTTGGTATCAACTCTCTTCAACCAAGTGATATGATTTGCGCAAAGGTTCCCTTGTTTATCTTAACATAAATTCCTTTGCCATGTTCCAAGATCCATCTTATGTTCAAATGCCCAAAAGCAATTGTTAAGATTAAGCCAACAACACTTTTCAACCAAGTGATATGTGTTGATGCCGATCTTCCTCAATTAATCAATCCAATCTACCATAAGGATAAACCGATTATTAATTGGATCATCTTTTTACCAAACAAGTATTGTGCACACCAAAGATTATAAAAACACCAAGTAAGAAATCTTCAATATCTTCTTTGTCTTCAAATCATCTTAGATCTTCAATAAACACCTGCACACAATCAGTTGAATCTCTTGTGATCAATCACACACAGAACGGAGTCTGTTAACAATGGATTATCACAAGATCGTCTTTAGATCTAACAATAGTCTAAAGATCCCTGTCGAAACCTTGAACTAGTTTGAGTGAATCTTATATCAGAAGAGAATATTCTCAAGCATAAACAAACTAGGTGCAATCAAGATTAAACCACCGTTAGTCAATCAAATCAATAAGAAAACTAAAGATAAACATCAATATCTAGTTTCGCACCAACGGGTCGCGCTAGAGCTTCTCAATCCCAAAGAAGACTTTAAATTGAGCGGCCGTAAGAGATTTCACCTAATTATATTACTCTCCTCTCCGATAGGCGACTTCACCAGTAATAAAGACAAAAGAGTAAGTCTAGGTTACGCGGGATTAGTTTGCTATAAATGCAAACTCAAAGTATTTATAGACAAGGAAGTTTGGACACCAAGGAATTTCCAAAACCGAAAATATTCTCAAGATATTTTTCATTATTCCACCAAATTTGGTTTTCATTATTTTCTGTGAATGCACTGTCCAAAAATAATGATTGAAATCTCCTTGGAAAATCTGTAATTAGCAAATGCACATTACTAATTCTTATTTTCCATATATAATTAAAAACCTCAATTAAAAAGATTCTTAACTTATTTAAATTTGATCTTGGGATTTACTTCCTTCTTAACCGTTAACGAATATCTCTGAACAAAATAGAATAAGCATTAATGCACCATGTTCAAAGAGTGACGACATCTTACTCTTGCAAGTCTTTGCCATGCTTGCTCACTTGAAACCGAGTTACCACACTTCCAAACAAGTTTAGAATTGGTTCATCTGACTTTGAAGAACTATGTGATTGATCAAGTTCCACTCAATCACAACTCATGGGTTTACGGTTCTACCAAAACAAGTTTCGGTTCTACCTCCATGTGAGTATTGTGCATAGTTACACTATCTTACCAAAGATACGGCTGACTAGGTACTAGGATCGGTTCCGCACATATATTTGGTATCTAACTTGTATGCACTGCACATGTCCATAGGATCGGTTCCCCCTTCCCAAAAACTTGTTGCACATGTTCATAGGGTCGGTTCCCCTTTCTTCCATAAACCTTGCTGAACCTCATACAAGGATCGGTTCCCTTTGTGATGCACTGCATCTCTTACTAGGATCGGTTCCCCTCTTCTCAGTAATAAGTTCAGACATACACAACCTTATCATACCCCAGGTGATTACTTAAGATCGGTTTCACTAAAAAGGTCATACCAATACATAAGTAAGGCCTCATGTGAATAGTTTTACCAAGAACACAAACAAGTCATGAGCGATTATACTAATAACACATATTGGTCGTTCATAAGATATGCAATGAAGAACAACCCCAATAACGCCTGGAGATTTCCTTTTTGGTTCACAACACATATCATGAACTTACTTCCTTAGAACACATGTAAACATTGTTCCCTAAGATGAAATCCTCACCTCATACCCATACATAATCACAATAGCATTTATATGATTATGTCGATGTCTTATATACAAAGTTTAATGGTTAAGCAAGAAACTTCATATTGTATTCCTTAATACTATGTTTATCTAGAGTGTTCATGCTTCGCAGTTTTATGTTTTCAATATGCACGAATTGAAAGATACGTTAGGGAATGATACAGTTCAAGTCAAATATCACTAACCTCAAGTGGAAGGATGATGTTGTCATTGTAGCTCCGCACTTCTTCAAGTCTTCGCAATACTTGTAATGTCTCACCCTAATACTTTCAAGCTAACCTATACGAAGTTGACCTCTAGTAAATTTAAATCAAATGACTCTTAAATGAGTTTTGGTTCACTAAAATATGACAACCAAACTTGACATACCAACGCTTGGTGGGTTCAACCGAGCAATGCTCTAACAATCTCCCCCTTTGTAAATTTTAGTGACAAAACTCTTACAATCATATGGATAAACAAATTAAACTAATTCATTACACATACACTTGATTCCCGAATCCACAACACATAACATGCATTCATTCAATCCTCAAAAATGCAGCAGCTGCACTATAATAACAAAGCTTATACTTCCCCCTAAAGGTGAGCTAGGCAGATTTTCAATCTGCATATCTTTGTTATCCCATTCGTATGATATGTTACTCCCCCTTAGTATATGATTTTCCTCATTCGTTAGATAAACGTTCAAGCACCATTGTCCTCTTCCCTAGTGACACCAAACAACCATAAAATTGATACCAGCATTACTTCTTTACTCTATATATTTCTCCCCTTTTTTGTCACAAAAATGACAAAGAAGCGAACAAATAAAGGACAACACGAAAAGGATCTTACAAATCTCAAAATAGATTTGCAACCTGTTGAGTCAAGCACGAGGGTTTTACACACCATTTTTGATAACCAATATCAAAACCGAAACTACAAGTAATTACGTTTTGATATGTTATCATGGAAATAATTGCCCGAAGCAATTTTCCCAACTAGTTTAGCAAACAAAAAATCAACTAATCAACTTAGTCCCTTTGCTAAACCGATTGTATAAATACAACCGCTTCATTCGATAAGACCAAAACAAAGATAAACTTCATTTTTCTCATCAGGTTCTAATTATCCATATAACTTAGACCTTCAGATTTCAAACAAGCCAAATACTAGGTTAGTTAACTAGCATTTCCTTGTTTAGTATTTCGGCTAGACTTGAATAACCGAAACCTCCACTTTGATAAGTCTAACTAAGATCAGAATTAACTTAGCTTAGCTTATCCGGAATCGAATTGGACTAAACAACTCGTCCCGTCATCATATTCATTCGTTAAGCCATAAATAATTCATACAGACCAATAAATCAACTTGCATAATTATTCACCTCAACCGGATACAATAGAAACAACATATATAAACCAAAGTTTCACTATTGCACCGAAATTTTGTAAGCCTAAACAATTGATACAACACAATAAAGCAAAATAATAATTGTTTTACTTAACTGAAAGCAATTGAATTAACATAAACATTAAAGCACCGCAATTGCACCAAACTTTTGTAAGCCTAAACTATTGATATCGCACAACAAAGCAAGATAACAAAAGTTTTCCTTAACCGGAAACAGTTGAATCACACACACATCCATACATTCATAATGGAATAAACACATCAATTGTACCAACAATTTCTTTTAAGCAAAATCAATATATATATCAAATAAAAATAGGCTTTTTCTAAAACAGGAAAATAATTAACTAACAAGATTGTTACCTCAATTTCGCATCCAACTTCTCCAAATATGATTCCATCGCTTTCTTCTTCCGGGAGAATTGATATCGAAATACCATCATGTTGTCATTCTCATGCCAAAAACAAAAGAATAACAACAACCAACCTTTACCAGAGAAAGGTTGAAAATCGGTTTTAACAATTGCAAGCAAAATTTGAAAACCGTCGAAACACATATGCTTTTATGCTAAACCAAAACCGATTCAACATATTGTGACTTTTTTACATATTGTTTCTATAGGAATCCCTCATGATCCTTTGATAAAGCCTACCAACTTGGGCTAGAACTTAATCCTGCTAAATCAAAAAGTCATCCAAAATATAAGGGTTCACAACATCATATGAGATCAGATATTAAGGTCATGAAAACCGTAATCAATCATCCCATAAACACAAATACAATACACCATAAATTTTCAACAAAGAATCAAGTATTGAAATAACCCCTATCTTGTAGGGAATTGAATTGCAAAAACAACGCAAAAAGAATGAGGTTATTCCGAGTTCGGACGAAGAAGTTATGGGCAAAACAGTTTTACACTTCTTCGTATGGGGACCTCTCCATAGGATCGATTCCCCCCATTGCACCTCTTCATAGGATCGGTTCCCCCCAAGTGTTACTTGTGACGGATCACCACACTAAACTGTTTTTGTCATAACTTTTGCATACGATGTCCGAATTCAGTGATTTTTGGATCGTTTTAACCACAAAAGCAAGAGCTACACATATGTGATCAGTAGATATCAACATCATAAATTCACAATTACCGTTTATTTCAAAACCCAAATATAGATAGAGAAAGCATGAGTATAGAAGAAAAGAAATCTCCTAAAGATGTTTATTAGTCATATAATAATCGCGAGATCATCTGCTCAGTTTCATGTGCTTCCTCACCTTTCAAAATTGAGCACCAAGGTGAGCATGCACATTCTAACATAACTAGGTTATGTTAAGTTCAGTCTTGTCTTGTTCGTCACGAGTGACTAAGACATAATCATTCTTGACCTCTTGCTTGGTTTGTTTTCTCTTGTTCCATCTCCTTTTTTATTCTTTGACTTGTGATGAATAGTGTCATTATCACAACCTTTACTAGTACAAGAGATTTCAGACATAATATCTTTTTTTATCCTTTTAAAAAGACTTTTGTAATTATTGTCACCAACAATTAACAGCTGAGAGTCATTCTTGTGACTAACTTTTGGTCCCTTCTTGGCTATGAAGGACTTAGGAACCCATTTAGAGTTGGGTTTCGCAGGAGCATCTTTCTCCTTCATACCACTAGGATCAATGTCCTTTTGAATATTTTGTGAAACACCTTTTCTCCAATTTGGAACATCAGATCTTGTTTTTGCATTTAAAAAGTAATCTCTCTTTGTATAATTGGGTCTTTTATGAAATGACCTTGACGAATGATATGCAAAATTTGAACTATCATTATAATAATTCTTTTGCCTAAACTTAGGACAATACCGATCTGAGTTCCTTTTGGGAGCAATCTTAGCCAATTCGTTTGATACAAAAGAAAGTGCATCTTGAATTTTACGAACTTTGCATCCCCATTTCAAGTGTCCTTTATTACCACAATAATAACAATGCTTAGTATAAATATACGAAGTATGAGTTTTAGTGTTACCTTTTTGTGGATCCTCTTGCATTGGAGCTCGACGAGTTTTCTTCTTCTTATCCTTGTTCAACGTTGTTCCTTTATTAGTAGAAGTGGTCTCTTTGATTGCTGCTGGTTGAACACAATTCTTAGTCTTGACCGGCTTTACTTCTTTACAAGAAATAGTATCACTTTTGTCAATAGTGGAAGCCTCTGGTTGAGAAGAATTAGTAGCTTTAACAAATTTTACCTCTTTGTTAATATTTGAAGCATCTATTCCCTTATAGCCCAATCCTCGTGTATCACGATGATTTCTACTTTCTTCTAACATTGAGGTTAACTCGTTTGAGCTTTCATTGGATTTTTTCAGTTCCAAATTTTCTTCTTCCAAGGTCTTGATTTTATCAAGAGCACCGGCTAGATCAGCCTTAAGGTGTTTTTCTGGTGAAAGATATACACCTTCTTTCTCTTCATAACTCTCTGGTTGAGAATTAACCCTTGCTTCAAATTCAGCAAGTTTCTTTTTCGACAAAAAGAGATCTCTTTGAAGAATTTCACATTCTAATTTCTTAGAGTTTAACTCGTCTATACGATCTTTAAGAAGAGAATCACCAATGCAGCAACCGGTATAATATCCTTTAAGGACCTTCTTCAGTTTCTTGTTCTCACGGCAAAGAGGAGTCATAAAATCAATAAAATGCGAAGCTCTCAGTTTTTCATTTTCCAAAGGTTCCAGCAGTTTAGAGTATTCTGAGATATCCTCTTCTAATTTTCCTTCAAAAACTGAGTTGTCATCATCGGAAATTTCATCTAACCTTTCTTGTAGATGTATTTTCCAGTCGTCATAGGTTTCTACATTATTAACAATATTAACTTGTCTCGTAGAATCTCTAGAGATGATTTCTTCAGACATTAAAACGTAGATACCATCATCAAGTGTTAATTTAAAACTCTTGATGTCTTGCTTTACGTTAACTGAATCATTCATTAGATTCACTTCTTATAGGATGGATCGCACCAAACACAAATTGTTAGATCTTTTCGTGTTTGCCAGCTCTGATACCAATAGAAAAGGAGAGGGTACCCCAAATATACCTCAATCTATAACTTTTCCTTCCTATAAGTCCTTTCCCCGAAAGTGATTGTCTATGGATTGAGTCAAGATAATACAACAAATCGGTTCACACTTTGTATGATCGTCTATGGATACGAGATCGAGACAATACAACTACAAAGTGTGTTTACTTGATACAAAGGTTCGGGCTTAACCAAACTCAATAGAATTCACGTATCAAGTAAATAGGAATTAGCATGTGTGCAATTTACTTTAATTATAATAAAACAATTATAATGCGGAAATATAAAGTAAATGACATAGCAAGATTTTGTTAACGAGGAAACCGCAAATGCAGAAAACCCCGGGACCTAGTCCAGAATTGAATACTCTCCGGATTAAGCCGTTATACAAAATAAGACAACTTCGTATAGTTGAGACCAAGAAACTAAACCTATAGTTCACCTAGTTCCGTCTGTATTCCCACGCCTCCAACCTGTAAACAAGTCACGTACTTGGACCAATTCCTTTGGTTCGTATTCCAAACAGTAAAGGAACAACAAATCTTTTTGGTATCAACTCTCTTCAACCAAGTGATATGAGTTGCGCAAAGGTTCCCTTGTTTATCTTAACATAAACTCCTTTTCCAGGTTCCAAAATCTATCTTATATTCAAATTCCCAAAATAAATTGTTAAGATTAAGCCAACAACACTCTTCAACCAAGTGATATGTGTTGATGTCGATCTTCCTCAATTAATCAATCCAATCTTCCACAAGGATAAACCGATTATTAATTGGATCTTTTTTTTCCCAAACAAGTATTGTGCACACCAAAGATTATAAAAACACCAAGTAAGAAATCTTCAATATCTTCTTTGTCTTCAAATCTTATTAGATCTTCAATAAACACCTGCACATAATCACTTGAATCTCTTGTGATCAATCACACACAGAACGGAGTCTGTTAACAATGAATTATCACAAGATCGTCTTTAGATCTAATAACAGTCTAAAGATCCCTATCGAAACCTTGAATTAGTTTGAGTTAATCTTATATAAGAAGAGAAGATTCTCAAGCATAAACAAACTAGGTGCAATCAAGATTCAACCACCGTTAGTTAATCAAATCAATACGAAAACTAAAGATAAACCGCAATATCTAGTTTCCCATCGACGGGTCGCGCTAGAGCTTCTCAATCCCAAAGAAGACTTTAAATTGAGCGGTCGTAAGAGATTTCACCTAATTAGATTACTATCCTCTCCGATAGGCGGCTTTACCAGTAAAAAAGACAAAAGAGTAAGTCTAGGTTACGCAGGATTAGTTTGCTAGAAATGCAAACTCAAAGTATTTATAGACAAGGAAGTTTAGACACCAAGGAATTTCCAAAACCAAAAATATTCTCAAGGTATTTTTCATTACTCCACCAAATTCGGTTTTCATAATTCATGTGAATGCACTGTCCAAAAATAATGATTGAAATCTCTTTGGAAAATCTTTAATTAGCAAATACACATTACTAATTCTTATTTTCCATATATAATTAAAAACCCTTAATTAAAAAGATTATTAACTAATTTAAATTCGATCTTGGGATTTACTTCCTTCTTAGACGATAACGAATATCTTTGAACAAAATAGAATAAGCATTAATGCACCGTGTTCAAAGCGTGACGACATCTTACTCTTGCAAGTCTTTACCATGCTTGCTCACTTGAAACCGAGTTACCAAACAAGTTTAGAATTGGTTCATCTGACTTTGAAGAACTATGTGATTGATCAAGTTCCACTCAATCACAACTCGTGGGTTTACGGTTCTACCTCCATGTGAGTACTATGCATAGTTACACTAGCTTACCAAAGATACGGATGACTAGGTACTAGGATCGATTCCCCACATATACTTGGCATCTAACTTGTATGCATTACACATGTCCATAGGATCGGTTCCCCCTTCCCAAAAACTTGTTGCACATGTTCATAGGATCGGTTCCCCTTTCTTCCATAAACCTTGATGTTCCTCATACAAGGATCAGTTCCCCTTGTGATGCACTGCACCTCTTACTAGGATCGGTTCCCCTCTTCGCAGTAATAAGTTCAGACATACACAATCCGATCATACCCCAGGTGATTACTTAAGATCGGTTTCTCTAATAAAAGTCATACCAATACATAAGTCAGGCCTCATGTGAATAGTTTTACCAAGAACACAAACAAGTCATGAGGGGTTATACTAATTACACATATTGGTCGTTCATAAGATATGCAATGAAGAACAGCCCCAATAATGCCTGGAGATTTCCTTTTCGGTTCACAGCACATATCATGAACTTACTTCCTTAGAATACATGTAAACATTGTTTCCTAGGATGAAATCCTCACCTCATACCCATACATAATCACAATAGTATTCATACAATTATGTCGATGTCTTATATACAAAGTTTAATGGTTAAGCAAGAAACTTCATATTGTATTCCTTAATACTATGTCTATCTAGAGTGTTCATGCTTCGCAGTTTTATGTTTTCAATATGCACGACTTGAAATATACATTAGGGAATGAAGCAGTTCAAGTCAAATATCACTAACCTCAAGTGGAAGGATGATGTTGTCGTTGTAGCTCCGCACTTCTTCACTTCTTCAAGTCTTCGCAATACTTGTAATGTCTCACTCTAATACTTTCAATCTAGCCTATACGAACTTGACTCTAGTACATTTAAATCAAGCGACTCTTAAATGAGTTTTGGTTCACTAAAATATGACAACCAAACTTGACATACCAACGCTTGGTGGGTTCAACCGAGCAATGCTCTAACACTCTCTCAAACAATAGATGACTTGCATATCACTGTGAAAGATCTTCTGGTGAATGGTGAGTGGAGAATACCGACTTATTTACAAGATATAATTTCATCTTCATTACTATCGGTAAGTGGAGAAAAATATCAACTTATATGGAGTGGAGACATAAAAGGTGTATTTTCTACATCTGCTGCTGTTGAAAAAATCAGAGTCAAAGAACCAAATGTACTTTAGCCTCCTCAAATATGGAAATCTTTTTTACATCCAGGGATTGCTAGTAATATTTGGAAAATACAGCAAGGGTTATACATTGATGATGAGAAGATGATAAGTAAAAGCTATTCACTAGCTTCTAAATATTTCATCTGTAAGCAAGATCAAGACAGCATGAGACACCTCCTGTGGTTCTGCAATTTTAGCAACAACATATTGCAATGGTTAGTAGCTATCTTTAATTTCTCAGTACCTACTTCCTTTACTGAGATTCTAAAATTTGCAAAACAAAAGAGCCATATAATTAAAGAAGTTTGGCTAACAGCAACATGTGCTACAATGAGAGAACTCTGGTTTCAAAAAAACAAAATGATTCATGAAAATATTCAATCAAATTTGGAGAGATTTAAAAGAAGAATCATGAGTCTAGTATACTATGGAGGCTACAAAATGACAGGTACAAGATGGGGGCAAAATTATGTCTCTTTTGTGCTTAGTTTCTTTAATCTTGGCTAGAGAACCATTAAATTCAATGTCATCAAGGAATGTAAGTGGCTCAATCCAAATGTGGGGTATGTTATTTTTTGTTGTGATGGTGCTTCAGTTGGAAATCCAGGAATGGAAGGTTTTGACATTATAGCTAGAAGTCATGATTAACAGGTCATTGGCACTGTTTTAGGTGGGATTGGGTTGCTATTAACTATATAGCTGAAGCATCATCTATAGTGTAGGTCATTAAATTGGCAGTTAAATTGCATTATAGCAAAACCATTATCATATCTAGTTCAAAGTCAGTGATAGAAGATTTCAGAAAGGGAATGGTGCCTTGGTGTCTACAGTCAAGATAGCTGGGGAAAAAAAAAGTTAACTGAAATTTAATATGAGCATGGTTACAAAGAAATTAATTTCTCTGCTGATGAGCTTGCAAAACAAGGTACAAGATTAACTCATGGAGCAGTTATCATTCATGAAGGGAGGCTGAAAAAGAGGGGGTCTAATATAACCTCACCTAATATTTCAATTAGCAATCTGTATGGACAACTCCGAGTTATTTTCTAGAGAATCAACTAGACTCGATCAATAGAAAATATCTCAAGGAGTTATTATCTCAATCTCTCAATTTGATTTACTCAAGCAAATGTGATTCGCGAGTCTAATCAAAGAGAGATAACTTGGATGGTACCAAAGACCAATATCCAAGTATCAATCAATTTAAATCAACAACCAATAAGGTCGGATATTTTAATTGATTGAAAAACGCACAACCTGTATTATTTTAATTATATAACAAAATATAATGCGGAAAAGAAATAACACAGACACCAGAATTTTGTTAACGAGGAAATCGCAAATGCAGAAAAACTCCGGGACCTAGTCCAGATTAAACATACATTGTATTAAGCTGCTACAGATACTAGCCTACTCCAAATTAACTTCGGTATGGACTGTAGTTTAACCCTAATCAATCTCACACTGATCCAACGTATAATTATGCTCCTACGCCTCTAATCCCAGCAGGATACTGCGTACTTGATTCCCTTAGCTGATATCACCTACAACCAAGAATTGATACGACCCAAAGTCGAAGACTTTAGCAAACAAATCTGTCTCACACAGAAAAGTCTACAAGATAGATAAATTCGTCTCCCACGAATAAACCTATGAGTTTTGTTCCGTATTTTGATAAATCAAGGTGAACAGGAACCAATCAATAAAACCAGACTTATATTCCCGAAGAACATCTTAGTTTTATCAATCACCTCACAATAGTCTTAATCGACTCAGCGAAAAAAGATATTGTGGAATCACAAACGATGAGACGAAGATGTTTGTGATTACTTTTATATCTTTCCTATCGGAGATAGAAATCTCAAGCCAATTATTAAAATTGTACCCATGCGATAGAAACAACAAGATAAGATCACACAACTACAAGAAAATTAGTATCAATGGCTTCACAATCCCAATGAAGTTTTTCAGTCGTTAACCTGGTTTTAGAAGAAGAAAACCAAAGGTTAAGGAGAATCGACTCTAGCTTAGCAAACTAGTATCACACATAATGTGTGGGGATTAGGTTTCCCAGTTGCTAGAGTTCTCCCTTATATAGTCTTTCAAATCAGGGTTTGTAATCAATGTTAGCTTAGTAACAAAGCATTCAATATTCACCATTAGATGAAAACCTGATTAGATACAAGATAATATCTCTCAACCGTTAGATCAAAAACTTAGCTTGCCATACACACATGTACTTGACGATTTTGGGTTTGTGTAAACGTACCCAAACGTGTACAATAGTTGGTTCAATATTAGTCAACCAAATAGTTATCCAAATGACAACTTTCATATCAACCATATTCTCCTTCACCATAACTAGTCCAAATGATTCAAATGAACTAGTTAGAGAGTTGTTCAATTGCTATGAGATCTTATGTACTACACAAGATACAATTGAAGTAAAAACGATGTGATTCACTCGAATCGATTCATGAACTATAAATCCACGGTTTGCAATAGCATTCCTTAGATAATTTAAATAAGTTCACGAATATCGGTTTTAGACATAACCACTCAAGTTCGCGGACTGGGTTCGCAGATTTAAGTAACCGGTTGGAGTTCACAAACTCCAGCAGAAATTCTCGGGTTCGAGAACTTCCGTCGATTCATGGTGGTGAAACCGAGCTACAACTCCAGCAGAAATTTTCGGGTTCGAGAACTACACACGTTCGCGGACTGGGTTGACTGGTCAAGTTCCGGTTTTCACTTGATCAACAAAGTTCGCAAACTTAGGTTCAAGTGCTAAGGACTTATACATATATGTGTTACTATAATAATGTTTATATTCCCCAGTGGTCATATTGTCTAAACTCTCATTTCAATCATTGAAACATTCTCAGAGGACGTCATATAGTTGTTATTCACAAACTAGTTTCGTCAGAGCAATTTCCCAAGTGATTGAAACATAACATGACTTTCATCATTAGGCAAAGATGAACTTGGCTAAAGCGAAAGCTTTACCAACACACATTTCGAGAAATAGATAAGAGAGATATACTCAGCTCGAAATGTCACATGTGTATATCTTTAGTCTATATAGTAAAACGACTTTTGTCTCAAGATAGGAGATAGAGTAAATAGACTTTTGAGTGATATATAAGTTCAAGTCTCCACATACCTTTTAGTCGATGAAGATCCACTGGTTCCTTGAGTAGTCCTTCGTCTTGTATGATGATTTCCATGAAGTTTTTGAGCTCAACTACACTTTATATCCTAGTCCGAGACCTTAGCTATAGTAGACTAGAAATCAAGACTTTATAGTTTTGATCACTAACATTGACAAACTTGCTTGAGATAGCAATGCATGCGAGTTCGACCGAGCAATGCTCTAACAATCTCCCCCTGTCATTTTTAGTGGAAAAACTATTAATACATATGGAATACAAAAAATATATAAATAAAGTTTGTAGCTCCTATTCCACATGTCTAATCTTCAATAATACTCGAAATCTTCGTCACTTCCAAGTAGTCCAATGATCCCAAAGGTTGTAAGTTTAGCATCATCATTGTTGAAAATCCGTAGCTATAACAATGAGAAAAGCATCGTTTCTCAATCATTGTTATACAATGTCATAGTATTATTACACAATGTCAAAGTCAAATGCATCACAACTTCAACAACAATACTATGGTGATACTTCACTCCCCCTTAGTCAATACTCCATCTCACATGAAACCCCCCCCCCCTTACATAATGATCCGAAAACCATATTAATTCTCCCCCTTTTTGTCAATAAAATTGGCAAAGGTACAAGATCGGGATCCTAATGAAATTTCCGTAAGAGACATTTCATGACCAAAGGTAAATGTATATCATCTTGTTTAGATGCAATCATAAAGTCGAAGCTAAATGCATTCATCAAGGAGTTTATAAAGATGCAAGATAACCCCTATAATATTCCACTGCCGCACTCCCCTCAAAGATTTGGCAATTAAGCACAAGTTCAAAAGAACTCTCCCCCATAATATGTCATTCCCTAGGAACAAAAAGAGCGACCTTAATTTCAAAAGAAAAGAAGGATTTCTTTAGACTCAACAAATGGCATACAAGTATGAATTTGGAATCCAACAAGAAATATTCAATCAAATTAACCAAAGCGAAACAAGATTAATTTGACTAAATATGCTCAACACAAGTAAACTTATGGAGACTTAAAAAATCAATTAGATTGATCACAAGAAAACTTGCAAATAATCTATTGTCATACTCAACTAAACTAATTACAAGAGTAATCAATTTAATTGGCCACACTTTACATAAGAATATCTATGGAGCAATGACTAAGTTAATCATAAAAATAACCATCCTAGTCAATCATGCTCAACATGAGAAGAACTTACGGAGTGCTAACTAAATAACATACTAGATGATTGATTTAGTTCATTTGGGCTCAACATAAGAGATTATGGAACCCCGACTAAGATTATCATAAGACATGACAACCTTAACCGTACATGTACTCAACATAAGAAAACTTATGGAATACAAACTAAATAACCACACTAGTTGATTAATTTAGTTCTTAATGCTCAACATATAGCATCTCATGGAACAACCAACCATGCCAATAAGGAATCACTTAGTGGATCGTTCTCAACATAAGATACACAATGGAGCCTTCACAGTAATAAAAAAAGGAATCAATAAGGATCTATACCATGGATAACACAAGGATTCATTCTATGTTTCCATCACCATTTGCACAATGACACACAATAGATATAATCCTTGAATCACCAAATATTTTAACCTATCTTATATCAATAATTGACAATATAGGCTTAACTTATGTGTTTGTCACAAGTATATTCATCCTTTTATTAATATTTTCATATCAATTCACGAACGACTTTACTTTTGACAAAATATGGGACAATCAAGTTCACGTACGTAAACAACATATCCCATCAAAATATTACAATATATAAAATCAAAAGATTAATATTGCAACCATCATCTTCCAAACAAGTTTATAATTTAAACCAATAAATCTAAAAACAAGAAGATGAAAAACATTGGATATAGCTATGTGTAATCACAATAATGGCTATTCCAAATTACTAGTTATTATTCTAAACAAAAGAGAAACAATAGAAGATTTACTAGGTATGCTGAACTTGATTTGCAACTAAAGATCGAACAACAGTAAGTTCATCAGATGCTTTCTTCAGTTCATTCTTTAGAAACTCAACATTCCTTGTTACTATTCCGAGCTGTTCACTAACGACTTCAAAATCACGAAGAAGATTTCCTACCAATTGTGAAGACATTTGAACTGGTAGGTTGTTTTCATGATCAATAGCCTGATAACATATTATGAAAACATGATCTTCATGAAACTCAATATACTTATAACATATTATGAAAACATGATCTTCATGAAACTCAATAGCCTTCTCCTCTATTGTGCCAAGAATCCAGAAGAATATTTTTATCCTTATAGAATAAAGTGTCAAATAATGATATATATATAAGGGGGTTCATATATAAAACCCTAGGCACAAGGATGTCCGTGCGGTTCTTGTGAACGTGCACAAGTGGTCATAGATGACCAAAACATGGAGGACCAAGCAATAAGAAGAGGAGGAGTTCAACAAGGACTTTTCACCCAAAAAACATCCTACAAAAAAAAAACTCAAAAAATAATTTTTGAAACACATACACCTTTGACAGTTTTTCTCAAGACACTTTCTTGAGAACATAGAGCATCCTTCTTATCCCAAAAGAATGATACAATTTAAAGTATTCATGGTGTGTTAGGATGAGCATTTTGCTCATCATCATGACTTTTATTTTTCTCTTTTAGAGAATGTAGATACAAATCATTCAACAATAGTGAAGAATTTTACTAGAAGAGGAGAACTAGGAGTACCTGAGTTAGCCACTTTCCAAGTTTTGGAGATGCCCTTTTGAGTCTGTTTATGCTTGTCTTAAGTTCTGAGACTCGATTATTTATGTGGAGAAAGTCTGGGACATAATTCTTGGATTCATAGTCTTCCATGGAAACTTGAACTCTTTTCCTTTCTCTTGTGCCTTTTTCTCCTTTCAGGGTTATTTGTTACCCATTTGTTGTTCTTCCTTCTACCTTGATTCATATTTTGTATTCCAAAGTCATGAATCAAGGTAGTTTTATTGATTGTTGAATGTGCCTTTTACTCCAACAATATAATAAACAGGGTTAATCATTTCCTTAGACACCAATATAAGAACGTCGTGAAGTTTTTTATTTCTTAACCGAAAAATGACATTTTCGCTCAGGATGTCCTTTATTTCTTGATAATAGCAGTTGAAGGAATTATTCTTAATTGTTCTCTTGTGAGTAATTTTGGGAGACGTCCCTTCCTTAGGCATATTGCATGATGCAAACATTTTCTCATATGAAGAATTAGCAACTGCTTTGATGAAATTGATCTTACTAGTTTCTGGAGCGTCTATTCCTTTATAGCCCAGACCACGTGTATCACAATATTCTTTACATGCTCCAGTCATAGAAGTCAATTTCGTTGAGCTATTATTGAATCTTCTCAGACCCTATTCTAGTGATCTTACCTTATCAAGAGCAGATGCAAGATCAGTCTCTAATGACTTTTCTTTAGTAAGAAGTCTGATTTCTTTGTCATTAAAACATTTTACATTGAGAGTCATATCTTGCTTGAAATCTGCAAATCTTTCTTTCAACACATAGAGATTTCGGAGAAGATTGTCACATTAATATTTTTGTGTGAAGATATCTTCTTCACGATCTTTAATGATAGATTTTAGGAGATTATAGCCACAATCATATCCTTTAAAGAGTTTTCTCAATTTTATGTTTTCTTGACAAAGAGGAGCCATGTACTTACTCAGGCAAGTTGTTGACCTTTTTTATTTCAATGCATGATCAAACAACTTGATATATTGAGAGACTTCCTCATCAATACTCGGCCCTTCTTCGGAATCACTATCATTTGAAAGGTCATCCAATTTCTCATCAAGAGATTTTTCCCAGTCAAATGCAGATTCAGCCAAGGGATGAGTGATAGAGTTTTTCTCAGAAGTTTCAAGACATTGAGCCTTATCCAAGTAGCTTTGAACTGGTGTTGCATTATCATAGATACTACTCTTATACATAGAGTCAGATCGCTTACAAACACAGACTTATGAGGTCTTAAACATGTTTGCTTGCTCTGATACCAATTGAAAAAGCGGGGGTCTAACAACCTCACCCAATATTTCTATTAGCAATCTGTATGGAAAACTCCGATTTGTTTTCTAGAGAATCAACTAGACTCAATCAATAGAAAATATCTCAAGGAGTTATTATCTCAATCTCTCAATTTGATTTACTCAAGCAAATGTGATTCGCGAGTCTAATTAAAGAGAGATAACTCAAATGGTACCAAAGACCAATATCCAAGTGTCAATCAATTTAAATCAACAACCAATAAGGTCTGATATTCTAATTGATTGAACAACGCACAACCTATATTATTTCAATTATATAACGAAATATAATGCGGAAAAGAAATAACACATACACCAGAATTTTGTTAACGAGAAAACCGTAAATGCAGAAAACCCCGAGGCCTAGTCCAGATTAAACATACAGTGTATTAAGCCGCTAGAGACACTAGCCTACTCCAAATTAACTTCGGTATGGACTGTAGTTAAACCCCAATCAATCTCACATTGATCAAAGGTACGGTTATGCTCCTACGCCTCTGATCCCAGCAAGATATTGCACACTTGATTCCCTTAGCTGATCTCACCCATAACCAAGAGTTACTACGACCCAAATTCGAAGACTTTAGCAAACAAATATGTCTCACGGAAAAGTCTACAAGATAGATAAATTCGTCTCCCACGAATAAACCTATGAGTTTTTTTTCCGTCTTTTGATAAATCAAGGTGAACAGGAACTAATCAATAAAACCATACTTATATTCCCGAAGAACAGCTCAGTTTTATCAATCACCTCACAATAGTCTTAATCGACGCAGAAAAAAAAGATATTGTGGAATAACAAACGATGAGACGAAGATGTTTGTGATTACTTTTATATCTTGCCTATCGGAGATATAAATCTCAAGCCAATTATTACAATTGTACTCGTATGATAGAAACAACAAGATCAGATCACACAACTACAAGAAAAGTAGTATCTGTCTGGTTTCACAATCCCAATGAAGTTTTTAAGTCATTAACCTGTTTTAGAAGAAGAAAACCAAAGGTTAAAGGAGAATCGACTCTAGCATAGCAAACTAGTATCACACAAAATGTGTGGTGATTAGGTTTCCCAGTTGCTAGAGTTCTCCCTTATATAGTCTTTCAAATCAGGGTTTGCAATCAATGTTAGCTTAGTAACAAAGCATTCAATATTCACCGTTAGATGAAAACCTGATTAAATACAAGCTAATATATCTCAACCGTTAGATCGAAAACTTAGCTTGCTATACACACATGTACAGGACGATTTTGGGTTTGTGTAACCGTACCCAAATGTGTACAATAGTTGGTTCAATATTAGTCAGCCAAATGGTTAGCCAAATGATAACTTTCATATCAACCATATTCTTCTTCGCCATAACTAGTCCAAATGACTCAAATGAAATAGTTAGAGAGTTGTTCAATTGCTATGAGATCTAATGTTTTATACAAGACATAATTGAAGCAAAAACGATGTGATTCACTCAAATCAATTCATGAACTATAAATCCACGGTTTGTAATAGCATTCCTTAGATAATTTAAATAAGTTTACGAATATCGTTTTTAGACATAACCACTCAAGTTCGCGGACTTAAGTAACTGGGTTGGAGCTCACAAACTCCAGCAGAAATTCTCAAAGTTTGATAACTTCGATTTCTTCGATTGAGTTCGTGGACGAAACCGATATACAACTCCAACAAAAATTCTCGGGTTCGAACTACGGCACGTTCGTGGACCGAGTTAATGGATTCTGGTTGATTGCTCAATTTGGTTTTCACTTGATCAACAAAGTTCAAACTTCGGTTCAAGTGATAAGGACTTATACATATATGTGTTACCATAATAATGTTTATATCCCCCAGTGGTTATATTGTCTAAACTCTCATTTCAATCATTGAAACATTCTCAGAGGACGTCATAATTGTTATTCACAAACTAGTTTTCATCAGAGCAATTTCCAAAGTGATTGAAACATAACATGACTTTCGTCATTAGGCAAAGATGAACTTGGCTAAATCGAAAGCTTTGCCAACACACATTTCGAGAAATAGATAAGCGAGATATACTCAACTTCGAAATGTCACATGTGTATATTTTAGTCTATATAGTAAAACGACTTTTGTCTCAAGATCTGAGATAGAGTAGATAGACTTTTGAGTGATAGATAAGTTCAAGTCTCCACATAACTTTTAGTCGATGAAGATCCACTGGTTCCTTGAGTAGTCCTTCGTTTTGTATGATGATTTCCATGGAGTTCTTGAGCTCAACTACACTTTCTATCTAGTCCGAGACCTTAGCTATAGTAGACTAGAAATCAAGACTTTATAGTTTTGCCACTAAAATTGACAAACATGCTTGAGATAGCAATGCATGCGAGTTCGACTGAGCAATGCTCTAACAGTTTTCAATATGCACGACTTGAAAGAAATACGTTAGGAGATAAAGCAGTTCAAGTCAAATATCACTAACCTCAAGTTTGGAAAGATGATGTTGTCGTTGTAGCTCCAGAACTTCTTCACTTCTTCAAGTCATGCAATACTTGTAATGTCTCACCCTAATACTTTCAAGTTTAACTATCTGAAGTTGAAATAAAGTACATTTAAATCAAGCGACTCTTAAATGAGTTTTGCTTCACTAAAAATATGACAACCAAACTTGACATACCAACGCTTGGTGGGTTCAATGAGCAATGCTCTAAAAATCTCCTTTGTCAATTTTAGTGACAAACTCACACAATCATATGGATAAACAAATTACAATAATTCATTACACACGCTTGATTTAGAATCCACGCACATAACTTTCGCATTCATTCAATCCTCAAAATGAGCAAAGAGTCGCACTATAATAACAAAGCTTATACTCCCCCTAAAGGTGAGCTAAGGTAGAATTTTCAATCCATATATCTTTGTTATCCCATTCATATGATATATTACTCCTTAGTATATGCTTTTCCTCATTCGTTAGATAAACGTTCAATCACCATTGTTCTCTTCCCTAGTGACACTAATCAACCATAAATTGATACCATCATCACTTGTTTACTCCATATATTTCTCCCCCTTTCTGTCACAAAAATGACAAAGAAAAGAACAAATAATGGACACCACAAAAAGGATCTTACAAATCTCAAAATAGACTTGCAACCTATTGAGTCAAACATGAGGGTTTTACACCATTTTTGATAACCAATATCAAAACCGAAAATACAAGTAATTCACGTTTTTGATATGTTATCATGAAAATAATTTCAAGAAAATTTTCAACTAGTTTAGCAAAGCAAAAAATCAACTAACCAACTTAGTTCTTTTGCTAAACGATTGTATAAAATACAACCTCTTCATTCGATAAGACCAAAACAAAGATGAACTCTATTTTTATCATCAGGTTCTAATTATCCATATAACTTAGACCTTTAGATTTCAAACAAGCCAAATACTAGGTTAGTTAACTAGCATTTCCTTGTTTAAGCTTTAGCTAGACTTGAATACTTAGAAACCTCCACTTTGATAAGTCCAACTAAGATCAGAATTAGCAAAAGATTATCTAGGAATCAATTGGACTAAACAACAAATCCCATCAACATATTCATTAGTTAAGCCATAAATAAGTCATACAAACCCAATAAATCAACTTGCATAATTATTCACCTAAATAGGATCAATAGAAACAACATATATAAACCAAAGTTTCACTATTGCATGAAATTTTGTAAGCAAGCAATTGATACTACAATAGAGCAAAATAACAATTGTTTTACTTAACGGAAACAATTGAATTAACATAGACATTCCCCCATGATTGCAAACTTTGTAAGCCTAAACTATTGATATCTGACAAAGCAAGATAACAAAAGTTTTTACCATAGCAGAAATAATTGAATCACACATCCATACATTCATAATGGAATAAAACATAAATTGTACAACAATTTCTTTTAAGCAAAAGCAAAAGAAATATATATATATATATCAAATAAAAATATGCTTTTCTTAAAACAGGAAACAATTAACTAACAAAATTGTTACTAAATTTACATCCAACTTCTCTAAATATGATTCCATAGTTTTCTTCTTCGAGGAAAATTGATATAAAAATACCATCATGTTGTCATTCTCATGCCAAAAACAAAAGAATAACAACAATAACCTTTACCAGGAAAGGTTGAAAATCGGTTTAACAATTGCAAGCAAAAGTTGAAAGCAGTGAAACACATATGCTTTTTTATACTAAACCAAAACCGATTCAACTATGTATGACTTTTTCACATATTGTTTCCCGGGGAATCCCTCATGATCCTTTGATAAAGCCTACAACTTGGGCTAGAACTAAATCTTTAAATCGAAAGTCACCCAAACCATGAGTTACAACATATTATGAGATCGAATATTAAGGTATAAACTTGAAATCAAACATCCCATAAACATACATATCATATAAAATAAATCATTAAGTCAGAAACTATGTAGATCAAAAAGCTATCACAAGAGGCATTATAAATCAAATAACTTTGTTCCATACTAGTAATAGTTTTATTCTAAATAGACACTTAAAAAAACTTGAAATAAATCAACAACTAATGTATACTCTGCATTCTTCAAAGAAAACACAAACTCAAACTTCATTTGTTTGCTCATTGAGAGTTTTTAGACGTTTTTCTTCAATTTTTGATTCAATATTCCAGAACTCGAGACTCAATGTTTAGAATTCCTTCATGAGTTTCTGGATTGTTTCTAGCAGCAAATGCCATCTGTTTTTGAAAACAGTCTAGTTGTTTACCAATATTTTCAAGCTGAATACAGAGAGACTTCTTGAAAAATTTAGATGGAATTATTTCAACCACATCCTTGATCCTGTCCTCATCATTTGGCTCATAACCTTATCGATTCATGATCTGACCTTTTTCATCTCAAGAAGTTATCTTCCCAAGTATTTTCACATATTCTGGTGATTATACATGGAAACCCGAGATGTCTCTTGATTCCATAGGACGAGATAGAGTCTGGTATCTTTATCATTTGACTGATAATTATCCCAAAGATATCTATCTAGGAGTCTTCTTTTAATAGAAAATAGACAAATTCAACAAATAATTTGTCCCAAATCGACTTGTCTCTTATACTTGCAAAAATGGTTGCTAGTGCAAGTTTTCCAAAACCCTAAGGTAAAAGGGTATATCCTTTGTAGGTAATCTATAATTTTCCCATATAGCCTTCTTTCCAATGATGCATGTTGAAATGTTATCGTGTTCAATTTCAACTCCAGTAATTAAGTGACTACATTCCACATCGTACTTAATAGCTTTTGAAATTATCGAACGATTAATGTAATAGATTCATCTACCAATAAGAGTCACAAATATAAGTTTTTTATGATCAATATT